>VXBP01008521.1:109543-677744 GCA_013400115.1 Rhinopomastus cyanomelas
GGGGGGCTCCCGCCCCCCCCCCCCCCCCCCCCCGGGGTACAGAGGAACCAGGGGCAGAGATGAGGAGCCTAGGCCGGGGCTGAGCCCTGCACCGCACCGCCCCAGCCCCGCTCCGCTCCGCTCCGCTCCGGCCCGGCAGCGCGGTCAGATGAGCCGCGACGCTATGCCTGCCCCAGCCCGGTGCTGGGGGGCGGGGGAGTGTGGCAACCGGCCAGCTGGCAACCGGGCTCAATCGAGCTGGAACCGGGGTAGCAACCAGGCTAGAACAGGGCTGGCAGCGGCATTCGCCGCCCCCGCTGGCAGCCAAACCCGGCAGGGAGGGGGTAAAAGGGAGCCCGGGGAGTCGCTGCAGTGGGATTTGAGGTGGGGAGCTGTCACCTGCAAGAGCAGCTGGTTCCCAAGTGTCCCGCTGTGGGTTCCTTCTTTTCCCTTGTCCGTCCCCCGCGCCCATTCACTTTGTTTCCTCCAGCCGTGGGACAGAGCAGCCCCCAGCGCGGAAGCCCCCGGTGTCCCAGCTACCGCTGCAGAGCACGGGACACAGCAGCTTGCTCCTGCCCTAAATAAAATCCTGCGTATGTTTATATGACCCTGCCATGGCTCCAGCGCGTTACTCCCTCAGCACTAGCCAGGGTTGCCCAGTCGGTGCCCTGTTACCCACCCGTGGATGCCAGGTTGCCCCCTCCCGCAGTGACAGGGTACCCCCGGCACCAGTTCCTCTGCTCTGCCATCGCTCCACGCTGCTGCTCAGCCGCGGAAAAGGGTTGGGAGGGAACAACAACTACAATGCACAAACGAGGAAGCGGTTGCACAGACAGGGACATTGGAGACTGGTGGCTATTTGACGTGAAGTTGTTCTTTCGCTCACAGTGTTTGCGTTATTATAAACAGGCTATTGAGAAGGGAGAGGCTGACTCGCAGCTGGGAGCTCCTCCCCAGCCGGGCCACAGGGGTGGGACAACGGCACCTGGGTTTTTCAATGCTGACCACAGTGAAAGGACTCTGACTCTTTCAGTCACTCCAGCAGGTCACAGACAGTGTCTGTCTAGACCCAAACCCCACCGTGGGTTAGTTCATGCTCTGACACAGCCTCTCCCTCTGGGTCTATTTCTGGGGCTGCAAGCCAGCTCCCCAGGCTGAGGCATAGGGCTGATGTGGGCTGAGCAGGGCAGCATAGGGAGCATACACACATCTGCCCTACTGGCTCTCACCCAGTGCTGGTGCCAGGAAGGCCACTCTGCCTCACTGTCCTCCCTGCCTGCACCCTTGCAGAGCCACAGATCAGCAGAGCCAAGTCTGGGAAGAGGCAGAAGCAGCACTAATGCCCAGGCAGCTCTTTGGGGGAAAAGCCAATGCACAGCAATATTCCCTAGTTGAGTGCATGAATGGGATAAAGCCACCTCCTGAGCGCAGTTCCCAGGCTGGCGTACAGCAAATGGACTTATGGAGAGATAGGTGACCATAGGAGCAACCACATATGGCTGGGCAGTGAGGGCTTTAACTGGCTGTGACTTTGGGGTCACAGACAGCCTTCCTGCCTTGCAGGTGGCAGCAGGGGTTCAGTCCTCCCCCAAACACTTTCTGAAGCAGTAAAGCCCTGACCAGGCAGCCTTTTGGTCTGTCATCACAGCAATGCCAGGAGTTGAATTCCCAAGCTCCATCCTTGGGTATGTGCTTTCATTTCTCCATCCAATGAAGCCATCACACCTCAAGGCACATCACTACCACTTTACTCCCTTCAGCATCTTATGACATATCATCCGAGGGCACAAACCACACTTCCACAGCTGTTGAGGGAGTCCCAGCAGAGCAATCTTCCCCACTCTGACATTGTCCTCACCCCATGAGGGCCAGCACAGTGAGAGGGCATCCCTGGTAACCTGCTCCACCCTGGCTGGCTCATGCCATGGATGTTACCTCAGGCATATTTCCTATTCCAGTCCAGTTTTTCAAGACACTAGCTAATGTGTCTCCATGGAGTTCTTTGCAGGATGGTCTCGCCACCAAGCCCTGCGGGGAGCAGACGCCTTCTTCCATCAAGCACAGCTGTTTCCTTCCTAATGTCCAGCCCTGGGCTGGTGCTGTTGAAGCTCTGTTCAGCTCGATTGGATGGCTCAGGGACCAGAAGTAGTGTCACAGCATTGTCACCACTTCAGGGCTGCCCAGGGAGGTGTGAGAGCAGGCTGGCTGCCCTGAATTGGCTCTTCTTAGTGAGGAAAAGCAAATAGGCACCTGCCAGTTGAGCACAATTGTTTTGTGTTCCAGCGCAAGTTGCTCTGGTCAGGCTGTCTCCTGGCACTCTTGGCATCAGCACCCTTATGGGCAGCCAGAGATCCACCCTCCCAACAGGCAACTTGGCAAGCAGTGGCAAGGTATGGGACCATACATGGGACTCTGTGTGGGACTGTGCAGCCACTCCAGAGAGCAGTAGGGAGCCAGGACTGCCTTCTCCCAAAATCAAGTTTGTGTAACCTCATTGCAAAACTGTTTTTACAGGATGCTTCTTACAGAACAACATCCATGGCACCACCCAGCCCTCTTCATACCTGCTGCCACGGCAGAAGCACTCTGACAACTCTTTTCTGGGAATAGTTAAGGACAAAAATAATCCAAAACTGCTGACAGGACAATGTTCTCCCATTACTCTCCATCTCTGATGATCACAGGTCCAGTCCAGTATCTGGAGAAACACCTGCTTAATGATGCTAGGCTCTGCCTCAAAACAGGCATCATGGCAAAACACCAGCAGTTGGGAGGCAGGTCTGTAGGGTGGGAAGCTGTGGCTTCCTATGCCAGGCAGGAATATGTGGCTGATGGGTGCAGCTGGCTGGGGAGAAGGCAGCACATCAGTCACAAAGGTGGTTATTGCCCCCTACATGTCACCCCAAACTTCTGCTGGCTGCCGGGAAGCTGTTTGTTGTGGACAAGAATATTCCCAGCTATTCAAACCCTGAAAGCTCAGGCGGTTCAGCTGAGCGCTAAAGCCATCAGAGGGCTCTCTGGGAACACAACAGATAAGCTTTGAGTTAGTCAGAGCTCACTCAGAAAATAAACACAACTTCCAGCCATGCAAAGCGATGCCTAATACCAGCAGGAAGGGGTTCCTCTCCCAGTGGCAAGTTTTCACAGGAAAGTTATGTTTCCTCCATTTAATCTTTTCCATTATTACTTTTCTTTGGATTTCTTTCCCGTCTTGAAAGCACTTCGTGACCACATGCTGCTATCAGCCGTTCATGGTGGAAATGAAAACATGGGATGAAAAATAACAGCTCAGGAATGTGCTTGCAGGTGTGTCCTAATCGCAAAACTCCTTCCCACACTGCCAGTCCAGGAAGTGGACTTTGCTTGTGCAAAGCAGGGATTTGAGCTGAGGTGCTAGGGAAAGGCAGAGAAGGCCTGTGAAATGAAAGGTCTTTGCTCTGCTCTGAGTTGGCCATCAGCAAAAGCAACTCCTGAAAAACAACATGGATGTCATTCCTTTCTTTCCCTTCTTCCCCTCCCAGCAAATGTAACCTGTGCATAAATCCCCTGTGGGTTGCTCAGCCTGGAAAGCCACAGCTAAGCAGCATGAAGAAGGATGCATGGTCCACAGGCACCTGGGCAAGGATGCTAGGGAGGGTTTGGGATGTCTGTAGCATCTCTCAGCTCCGGGAGACATGTCTTTGGACAAATGTCTTCAGGCCAGGTCAGTACCAGCCAGGGCCACTGAAAACACTCCTTGGCCCAAAGCATCCCAGAGAACCACCACGGTGCACCAATGGATGCACCACCAAGAATCTTCTGCTAGGAGTGAGTAGGTTATGAGACATGCGAAAGTTAAGAAGAGTTTAGAAAATTCTAGTGATTTATGCTGATTAGTCATTTCCACTGATCAAACCAACATCTTCTCCCTGCCTGACTTTGTACAGTTTCTGTTCCTGCCGAATCATCATAACCACCCACCTGCAAAGCTGGGCTCCATGTGCCCACTGTCTCCTCCCATATTTTGCCCTGGGCCCCCCATGTGCCTGGGCACTCGACACCCTGCTGCCAGCACCCCACCGTGGATGTAGTTGCTCTCCTGGCAAGGTGAGGGCGTGAGAAGATAAGCAGAGGCATGTCTCCTCAAGATTCACTTTCTCCTGTGGGATCAGGTCCCACCAGCACCCACTCCTTCAGGCAAATTCCTGCAAGAGTCATTATTCTGCACTGCAGCAGTAGCTGCTGCCTGCACTGGATTCATTGTGGGAGCCAACTCCTCTTGCTGGGAGAGTAACAAAGGGTGGGAGAGAGGCAATAGCCTGACGCTGCCAAGCCAGTCCATGTGCAAGCTCTCCATCTCTTGTTCCACTGACGCAACTGGGAGTGTCTCTGCTTTAATGCGACTCATGTCTCTGCCACACGCGAGCGTAACAGCTGCCCCTGGAGAGGGATCATCAGGCACTTGTTCACTGATGAAGGCAGAAACCCAGCCCAGGAACATTAGCTGGTGTGCTGTGTCTCAACATAGTAAGGATCCCCAGAGCAAAGACCACCAGCTACATGGACTACTGGGAAGGACAGCAGGTTGGGCAACCCCTGAGCTTTGTGCAATTGGCTGGGGAAGCCCACAGCCAAGAGCCTTTTCAGGGGAACAGCCTAATGCCTGGACTCCCCCTACATTTCCTAAGCAGATAAACAACCAACTGGAAACTGTTCTGGAAAAAGAACTGGAGGCTGTGAGAGCAGGGGGTGGGCAGCTGCCTGGCAACATGGAGGTCTGACTGCAGATCTCTGCAGGGCAGTGCTCATAGGTCTGCACACGCCAGGGCTGGAAAGACAGAGAGATGTGGTTGTACAAACACAGAAGAATTGAGAAGAGGTAGAAAGAGAATTCTTGGGTTCCATGAAGCCCCAGCAGCAGCACAGAGGCAGCTCATGGTGTTGCCCACACTTCCTCTTCTACCCACGTATTAACATCTTAGGAAGCAGGTTGTTACTGGGGAGGAGTTTGCTGTGGAAAAACCCAGAAGCCTATACTATGGAATATAAAATTATTTCTGGGGCCAGGAGCCCCCGGTGCTGTTGGTGCTGAGGTTCTGCAACTCAGAGGAGAGTCTTCTGCTCAGTCTGGACAGCACCTGTCCAGGCCCCATGGCTCTGCACAGCCCAGCCCACCATCCCATACCTGTTCTTTTATCTCAGGTCCGGCAACGTGGGGCTTCCTGCCAAAGCAGCAGCGCCTGGCCAAGTCGAGCTTTGTCCATCAATAGCTTCAGCTGAATGCAGAGCTCCCCTGTGCGTCAGCAGCCATTACTTCATCTTTTTCCCTGCAGCCACAAGATGTCTGCAGCATCACATTGACGTCTCCATTATTAATGTGTGTAGATGAGATGCCAGCAACAGCTCTTCCACCTGCCCTGACTCACCAGCTACACCCCAGCTGCAGGTCTCCTTCCCAGGCTGTTGATTGTGGATAGCCACCAGCTTTGACATATTCCAGTTAGAGACCTCTCTGCCTGCTCTTGGCCAAGAGGGACCATGGGGACATCCAAAAATGATGTGGGGAATTACACCTGGTTCATGTGGTCTGCTAGGCTGTCCAGAATGGTGTCTGGCCACATCTCACATCACAGGCCCTTGGGGACATGGTCCTATATGGAAGGAAGACAGGAAAGACCTGCTGGGCAGATTAGTTTTTACAGGCAGGAGGGAAAGGACTGAAATAAAGGGTCTGTTTTCACAGCAGAGGGATGCTACCTGTGGAGAACTACTCAGACATTATCTGGAAAAGGGCACAGGTAGCAAGGTGGTGATGTTTACCAGCAGCACCAAGCTCTTCAGAGCACAGCATACAAGGGCTCTGTGTGTAGAGAAGACTGTGAGGAGATGCCAGGTCCCTCTCCCAAGGAATGAACAATAGAGTGGCCAAGGAAACAGTAAATGGCAAAGCAAACACTGACAGCCCAGTGATGAGCTCTGACCAGCACATCTCCTCCCAGGAAGGAGATCTTAGGTGTAGAGCTAAATGTCTGGAGCAGAGAAGGCAGAAAATTGAATGCTGGAAGTGAGTAGGAAAGAAACAGAGGATGAGAAAGGAAATGCTGCTGCTACATAAGCCAGTGATGTGCCCACGCTCAGGAGGCTGTGTATGGGTCTGGTTCTCCACATTCATCTCAAAAGGGCTATGGAAAAGGCTAAGAGAAGGGAATCAGGAATTGCCCAAGTTCTGGAGGAACCTCTATGTGAGGAATGGCCAGGAAAAGACGTGACAGAGAAGGGTGTGATAACAGGTCTGCATCACTTGGGAAGCATGTCAGGGTATGGGAGGTGATTACTCACCATCTCTTTCAGTACAGGAGCACAAGCTCCAAATGGAACTACCTGGAGGGAAACTGAAAATAAGGACAAGGAAGTGGTTCTCGGCGCAATGTATAGTTAAACTGTGGGGCTCCCCACCACAGGATGTGACAGATGTGAAGCATTTAAACAGGAACTGTATGAATTCATGGAAGAAAAATCCTTTGGGTTATTAAACACAATCACCATCTCTTCCTTAAGGCTGAAGGAACTGGAAGACTGTTCTTAGGAAGCCTTGCAGCACCCTTACTTTGTTCCTCTCTAAACATCTGCTGTGAGGCCCAGATGATCAGGGCCAGGACATTGGCTGCTACATGGCTCTTATGTTTTGTCAAACCACTGCCCTGAGACGAAGTCATGGACTGTGCAGTTCCCTGGGAACATGGCACACCACATCCTCACCCAAGGAAAGCTTAGGCTGCTCTGGTTGCAAGCTTTTCTGTGAGTCTGGATCAGCCATGCTGCATGAGATGGTCCCATTCCCTTTGGTTTTAAGAGAACAGTTGATAATTATCAACTGAAGTTCACTACTTTTCTTGAAACAAGCACCTTTTGGAACACCTCATTGCAGGGAACATCCCTCTGCCTGTTCAGGCAGCACACAGACCAAACAAGAGCAAGTGTTTCTGCTGCTAACAGCTACCTGGTGATGTCCTTGAGAAAGGAGAGGGGGAAAGTGTTTTGGAATTCATGGAAATCACAATACATATTCCTGTCATAACAAATCATTTTTACTAAGTTCTTTTGCCAGAATTCAGTCCCACTTCTTCCACCAGCCTGCACCTCTCTGTGCTTGTCTCTCCTTTGCTGCTTAACACCCACGGGAGTTGCATTCAGCTCAGAGGTTGCAGGAACTAGATGCTTGGACACAGCAGCTGGCATGAGAGTCTTGTTTGCCTGCTGCCACATGGCCTGGTGATATAATCTGATCACTGTGATAGCCAGGCAGCCCGACTGAGTTCAGTCTGAGACTGGAGATTTCAGGGCATCATCTGCACCTCCCCTGGGTGATAAAACAAACCTCACAGCAAGGGCACAGAGAGAGATGCTGTCATGCGCCTGGAGTTCCCTGCAATGCACCAGTTCTCAACAGCTGGGTACCAGCTGCTGGGTAAGGAGAAGTGACTCTACCAGCTTTAACAGGAAGATCTAACTGTGGTCTGCCTCCTCTGCCAAGCAGAGGTGAAACAAAGAGAAATTTCTAATTTTAGAAATATTTGTCTTCAGGATAATTTTTGAAAGAGGTGACTGATAGGGCTTCATGTACTCCAAAGACCGAATATACCAGTTGTAATGTGGGCCATTCTGGCAGCAAACAAACCCTTGGAAAAACAAGGGGGAAAAAACCCAAAACCAGGACACTTAATTCTTTTTACAGCTCCTGTCCCAACTTATCATAAGAAATCATTCTGGTACAGCAGCTCAGAGATGCTGGAAGTATCCAGTGCCATGGCTGGCAGAGATCTCCCAGGTGCCTATTTTGACTCAGTGCATTGCTGCTACAGTCTGTGCTGCAGTATCCAAGGGATGCTCTGGATGAAGTACCCACCTTTTTGCCAGCAGTAGCACAGGACAGAAGAATGCTGTCACCTTCTTTCCCTCTGCTCTCAGGCCTTTCTTTGTCTCCCTACAGAGAGTAAGCATGTCCCACATGCCTGAGTTTTCCTGAGAAGCTTCACAAAGATATAAATTCCCTGTTTCAGATGGCATTTGGTTGCCAGTTCCAGTAAACCAGATTCATCACCCTGAGGAGCATGAGCTTGTCCCAGAGATCCATGGGTCAGCCATCACCACCTTTCCCTCCTCCAGGAACCTGGGGGGACTCTGTATCCCACTGGAAGCAGGATCATAAGAGCCCCTGAGACAAGAGAGAGCCACCCTCCTGAGGAGAGAGGTGGCAACACTTGTGCCTGTGTCACACGAGATTTTGATCTGTTTCCCAGGTACTAGTGGGCTTCGGACCAGGCCAGAAGCACCTGTCATCAGAGTGAGGCACCCTTGCTGTGTGACATTCCTGTGCCGGATGTCAGTCACCACTGCACAGAACCAAAGGAGATGCCTGTCTGCAGGAGGAGGGTGTTTACAAGAGCTCTGCAACCAGAACCTCACATAGTGACAATAAAAGTGCCTGTATCTTCACTCGGTCTCAGTGCCAAGACCAGGCAGAGAGTAGTGCCTAGCAGAGCTGTGATACTGTCTTGAAGCTGCTGTGCAGCTGAATGTGGTCACAGGCTGTCAGGGTATCCTGCCACTCTGTAACAGGGATCAATCCAAGCCAGCACATACTCTTTCTTGGGTGAAGAAGATGCAAGGGTGAGCTTGTGCTGCTCCTGTGGGAGCTGCAGTCAGTGCAGAGCACAAGGAAGGCTCATCCCTAGCTGGAGCTGCTCCCAATGGTGTCACCATGGGTGTCAGTGAAGCATCCTGCCCTTAATAGGACCCAGCTACTTCCAAGGGCACTCAGATGAGTGGCTCTGTGCCTCTGAGAATCAAGCAGCAATTCAGTCTACTGCTGGAAAACATGGTGGCCAAAAGGTGCCTTGCTGTGTCACAAAGCCCGAGCTAAGCTGTCCCCACAGGGTCTCACTGTCACCCAGCTCTGGGACTGAAGCTGGCATGTCCCCAGCTGGTTTGAAGCATAAGTATGGCAAGCTCAACGCTGCATGTGACATCCCACAGAGCCATTTCTGTGCCTGCCCACATGCTGACTGGAGCATCTAGCGTGGACACCTGCTTCTGCAAAGCGTGGCCCCTCTCCCCCAAGATGGGCTGAGCTGCTGACCTTTGGTGCTAAAATTAGATGAAGACCTATCAATAAAGGAGCCCTTGAAAGAGCTTGCTCAAGAGCATTGAAGCAGGACAGGGTGCACCCTTTTCATGTGCTCACTCTGCTGCTCAGATGATAAAGTGGGACCCACATAGCATGACTGCTGCTCTGGAAGAGATGTGGAGCGGGGCCTTGTGCATCAAGAGGCTGATTGATTTGTTAGTGACATTTCCAGTACTGTAGTGACAATGTGACGAGCCTTTCCC
This sequence comes from Rhinopomastus cyanomelas, assembly GCA_013400115.1. Taxonomy (NCBI): domain Eukaryota; kingdom Metazoa; phylum Chordata; class Aves; order Bucerotiformes; family Rhinopomastidae; genus Rhinopomastus; species Rhinopomastus cyanomelas. The sequence continues at coordinate 118,892 of VXBP01008521.1, forward strand.
CTTATCTGGCTTTTTCCACCCTGTGCTCTTCACAATCGCTAACAAACCAGAGCTCACAATGATCTTTGGAGGAGGGGAAAGAAAAAATTCAGGCATAATCAAACAGCACCTCTCAGCCCGTGGGCTGGTTTTTTTTCCTCAACAAGAATCAGCTTTTGAATGACATAAAAAGCTGGAGATTTTCAGGCCTATAGGTGACTGTGGAAGGGACTACACACAAGTAAATCCTGCCCTGGAAGTTGGTGCTCACAAAGGGGTTGTCAATTTGTCTGGAATCAGGTGCTCCAGTCTGAGTCTAAACCCTGCAGTAATTAGCCCTGTAGCATCAGAGTGCCATGCCCTTGTACTTGGCTTCAGGGAGAAGCACCCATCAGAGCTAGTATCCTGTGAATCTCTCCCAAGATCTAGAATCAGGAGAATGGCCTAGGAAATACCACATCTAAAAATCACTTAGACATTTGCAGAGAAGTCTCTAGCTTGATGGGGCTCTTTTTCTGTGGCACCCTGCTCTCCAGGCTCTCTGGGGTGTTCTCAAACTTGGGTTTTTGCAGTCTTGGGAGGAAGCATCCTGATTTAAAAAGAAAAGAAACTGTAATGTCCTGATTGCACAGGACTAGCTCCATGACCCCTGAGGAGGTGCTGATAAAAGCCACTGCATCATGTGCTATTAAGAGATAAAATCACTGGGCTCAGCAGCCCTTGATTGGGTACCTCATCTGCAATCTGCTCAAGTGCTGATCCTCATCCAGGGGCAGCTTCTGAGTGTTTTATGCTTTGGGAGTTGGGAGGCTGTAGAAGGGCCTGGGGCACACAGGGACACAGCCTCTGCTCACAACACTGTGTCTTTTCTCCCTCAGTGTGTAAAGAAATCCAGAGCATCCAAAGACATGGGTGATTGTGGGTCTGGTGGGACTGACTGTGCTCAGCTGACTCCCGCTGCCAGAGAGCAGCAGCGTCTGCCCAGCACAGCCAAAGCCTGTACTGGGCAGACAGGACCCAGCAGGCCACATCCTGCACACCAGGCTCTTGTTCTGCTGCTGCAGCACACACTCTGCACCATCTGCTTTTGTTCTTCTTGTCCTCCCTGGCATCCTAAACCATAGCACATGGCATATATAAAACCCATGTTCTCTAAAATGGTTCAAGAAATGATACTTAGGGGTAAGATTAACTCTCAAGTTTATCAGCCATCATCTACAAGCTGAATTATTTTGCATTAGGGAAGATTCACCTCAGTGATTTGAACCTGACTGATCTAAGCAGTCGCACAGAGCAAGTGTGCCTTGGATGCCAAATACCAGTACTGTGTATGAGCAAGGTAATTAATTCAAAAGCACTGGAGAAACTGCTTCTGTAGAGCTATCCATAGCACTTGACATGCAGTGAATCAGCTGTGCTGCCATCTACATCTTTTTTGGCCCATGAATTCTTTAGAGTCTCTCACCTCACTTCGTCTGCTCAAGTATCCAAAGCAATTTCAAGTCTGGCATCACTGGAAAGTTTGGACCCCAGCCTCACCCTAATTCAGCAAATTGTTCCTAGCAAATGTGCCAAAGAAAAGGAGAGCCAGTTCCTCCATCTACCCACAAACACTTCTGGAGCCACGCAGCCTCTTGGCACTGCATTAAGGAAGGAACCTGCTTTTGGAAATGTTGTGGTCTTTCAGAGCATTAAGGCAAGGTAAAACAAGGTGACCCAAAGAAAACCAGATGAGCTCCATCAAGAAAGGAAATTTTAGGAATCTTGTGTCTCTGAACACTTTTGTCTGAGTGGATAGTCTGAGCTCTGCAGCTCTGCTGAGGCAATCCAAGCAGCCTGCAGGTGCTGCTCCTTGGCACTAATGTGTTCACTAGAGAAACTCTGCAGGGAAAAGTCTTCCAGGGAAATAGTTCATTGGTGGGCTTACAGCTTTGCACTAGCAGCATTTCCTATGAATCACCAAAGTTACTTGAAAATTCCCTCTCTCTAAACAGCCACAAATGTCTCAGACTGCAGAATTCCCCTCTAAGTTCTTAAAAGGCTTGAGAATGGTGTTGTTGGATCATGGAAATCTTCCCCCTGGATACAGGTGGTTTACTTTGGTTCAATTCAAGAACGAGATCTGTCCCACTGTCTCAGCCTTGATCCAGGCTCTGCCCAGCTGACCAGGGCCCCTCATGTCCCTTCCCTGCTGGAGCATGAGCAAGGCACAGAACTACATCCACACTGTCATGGCTGCAGATGATGGGGTCTGTCTGGAGACACGAGGTGGCCAAATGCCACGGTTTGGCATAAGTGGAGAAGGCTCACTCCAGCCTTGCCTGTTTCTGCTGACTGTAGTACCAGAGACAAAACCCCAGACTCCAGGTCAGAAATGGCATGGCTGCCCAAACCTTTTCTAATGCAGTAATGTGCTAGCTGTGCCTGTGGACTACAAGGGCTGATAACTTTCTGAGGGCTCTGAATGAACAATTACAGCAGGCACACTTTCCAAAAATAATGGTGCTTCTTGTCTTGTGCCAGCATTGGCACTGAAGATTTGCACTGAGAGCCAGTCTGGCAAATACAGCCAGTGGCAGACTGGTCTGGAAAAACAGAGTTATTTTCAACCTGGACCAGTTCCCTAATCTGGCAACCTGCATCCACATGCCTGGCTCTGCCAGCACAGGGGAGGGAGCAGCAGGAGGGCAGGGACAAGAGGCCCTGGCAAAAAGTGGTCATCAGCACCTCTTTTGGTGCCTTGATGTGGGTGGATGTCAGGTAGAACATCATCTAAGTAATGTGGAAGGACTGGATCCCTCACTCCCCACTGCAACACATCACATAACCCTGTTCTACCAGAGACACCTGTGGAGGAGCAGGGTTTGGCCAGATGGGTTGAAAGCCACCCCATGAGGTATCCTCAGGCATGCAGACATGACTGTCCAAAAGTGAACTTCTCACACGGGATCCCAGCACAAGCCTGGTTTGGTTCCCACTGGCACAGGCTGCTCCTCTCCAGCCATTTCCCCCAGCACTGTAAGTACTGCTAAAAATAGCTGGATGGAGAATCAGCTGAGGTCAGTGCAAAGCCAAAGCCCAGGGGCTAAGGAGGGAGGGCAAAGGCCCTTGAATGAAGGGCACACTGCTGGTGTAGTGGTGCGGGTAGGGATATGCTAGAGCAGAATGGGTGTCCCCAGACTAGCAACCTGCTATGTCTACAAACCTGAACCCCAGTTCCAGTTTAAAACACAAGTCACTCAGCCAAACCAGAAGCTCACTGGTCCCTCCTGCTAAATACTGAAGAAATACTAAGATGACTCTGGCTGTCCAGGACTCAGTGAAATGCATTGGCTGGTGAAATGTATCTCAGTTTTTTCATCTGCACCTTAATTTTGTCTACTTACAGGAAAAACTTGGGGACAAAACTGCCTTGGGCCCTCCATCTCTCTGGGACAATAAACATCTCACAGAACAGATCAGAACTCGAGTTGATGATTCGTACCGTGCTTTTTCTAGGCCACACAGAGTACACATGGTGAACGTGCCCCTCTGGAGAGGGGCTGATACTGTGTAGCTGGAGGGATGGTTCAAAAGCCAGGAAATGGCAGATATATTTCTTGGCTTCTTCTTGGGCTTCTTCTGATTATGGAATTCTTTCTCATTTCCATCAGCTCCAGCTTTGTTGAACCATCCCACAAGACAATTTGAGCTCCCTAAAATGTAAGAAAACTAGCCCTGCAAAACAAGGGCCTTGCTTTCTGTCTGGTTAGGAGAGACATCAGCTTGGTGACAGGGCAGTGTGCTGGAGTGGCCAGCCAGGAACGAACATGACCCTTCTGCTGGTCAGAGGATGGGGTCTGCCAGCTCAGCCACACATGGAACTGCCCTTTGTGGTCTATAACTTTGCCCTATGTGGCCTGTATTGCAGAAATGTTCACGATGTGTATTCCTGGTGCTCCTAGGTCCTAGCTGCAGCAGAAGTTGGAGGAAAGGCCTGGACAATGACAGCTCCACTCTGGAGATGCTCTGAAATTATAATGTGACCTGAAAGCAGAATGAGTGCTTTGGAGTACAGACACTGCATGCCCTTTGACTTTTTCAATAATACTTTGCTTAGCTTGCCATTTCACTGTTCCTCCCTGTCCAAGAACCTTTAAATGAGAGCATGAGATATCCCTGCTGTCCAGGAGAATGAGCAGTTCCCTCCTGCTCAAAACTTCATAACTGCACATAATTGCTGACATGGCTCAAAGCATGCAAAAGGCTGCTGCTCCATCAGTACTACAGCAAACAGCTGGTTTATTATACAGAAAACACTTCTGTCCTTCACTGGGATCAAATTAATTTGTTTGAGGATGCTAAGTTGCTAAGCAGGCAGAAAAAACAAATGAGCAGTGCTGGGACCAAGGAGAGCTGGTCACACTGGAGTCTTGGTCATGCAGCAGGACTTCTGGCCTGTCTTCTGGAAAAAGAAAAGAGGACAACCCTTTCACCTTCCCCTTCAGCTCCTTGAGCCATTTGAGACACTAGGTTGGCAGACCAATAATCCAAAGAAAACGCCAAGGGAAACCATTCAGACCATTTTCTGTAGTACTGAAGAGCCAAACTGACCACAGAGGGACTGAGGAGCCACCAGAGCTGGGCAGTGGGAGGGGTGTGAGTAAGAAGAGAGAAGGACACAAAAGTGAGACTACCCTGTATGAGCAGCAGTGAGTTCTTAGAGCAGGCCAGCTGCCATGAAAATCACAGCCTAAAATTCCACTCTGAAGTTACATTTTCAGTACTTTTAATTGATTTTTTTTTAAAATCAGTTTGGTGTCTCTGTGGATTTTCTGTTTGTGCAGATCTTGGTATTATTTGTATTCACCAACTTCTGTGTCTTTACTTAGCACAGAAACACCAAGGCAGAGGCTGTAGTGGGATTTTTACAAGGCCAGAACTGAGCTCAGACTGTTAGTATAGTCACTGCTCAGCCAGAAAAACCCCAAACATTATGTCATAGCTTGTGGTTTTGTGCAAGGGGTTGGGAGGGGAATTTTTCTGCACCATGGCCTCAACTGTTCTGTTGCCCAAAATCAAAAAGCACAGACAATAAATAAATAATAAAAAAAAAGAGCTCTTGCACAGGTGGACTTTGTCCTGACACAGGAGGGAACAACACACCAGGTGAGATCCACCTCCAGTCTGATCAACTTCTGGACATCTAGGATCCATGAAGCTATGAGTCCTTCAGTCTCATGCTCTGAATAGTGTTTGTTCACTGGGTTAAATTATGCCAACCCAGAAATAAATACACACACACCTTCCCTCATCTCTAAAATGGAAACAACTCTCCTTACTACTGTGGAGATGTAAACAGAGCTCCAGAGTGGCTGAGATGTAAAACTGAAAGGTAGGACAGCAGGATGACCATGAGCCAGCAATGTGCCCCTGTGGCCAAGAAGGCCAATGGCATCCTGGGGTGGATTAGAAGGGGGGTGCTTAGTAGATCGAGAGAGGTTCTCCTCCCCCTCTATTTTGCCCTGCTGAGACTGCATCTGGAGTATTGTGTCCAGTTCTGGGCCCCTCAGTTCCAAAAGAACACAGGCTTGAGAGAGTCCAGCACTGAGCCACAAGGATGAGGAAAGGCTGAGGGAGCTGGGTCTCTTTAGCTTGGAAAAAAGGAGACTGAGAAGTGGCTTCATTAATGTTAATAAATATGGAAAGGGCAGCTGTCAAGAGGATGGAGCCAGGCTCTTCTCAGTGTCATCCAATGATGGGACAAGGGGCAACGAGTGTGAGCTGGAACATAGGAGGTTCCACATAAATTTGAGAAAGAACTTCTTCCCAGTGAGGGTGGTGGAGCACTGGAACAGGCTGGCCAGGGAGGTTCTGGAATCTCCATCTCTGCAGATGTTTAAAACCCACCTGGACATATTCCTGCGTGTCTTGATCTAGGTGATCCTGCTGTGACATGGATGATCTTTCGAGGTCCCTTCCAATCCCTAATGTTCTGTGATTCTGTGATACACCATGGTGTCCCAGATCCACAAACATCTCTAGTCTGAAACCACGGGAGAGAGGAAATGGGTTGAGGTCATCTTGATATGGTAAATGGTGGGACACTGGTACATGATGTTCTCCAGCAATTCCTTCATGGAGAAGCCAGATCGAGAGGTGGGATGGAGGTTTGCCCCACATTCCTGATCCCAGTGCAGGAGGGTGTTGACACCTCACTGCTCTTGGCAAAGGTTTGACAGGCGCTGCGGCTGCACTTGTAGGTCTTTCTTCTTTTCTGCACCTTGGTTTTGGCTTGATTTATGCTGGCTAACTTTTGCCCTCTCTCTGCTATCCTTGAGCCTGTGTTGCAGGCATTCCCACGTTGCCTAGATCAACCCTCCTTTGAATCCTCCCATCCCCATCTGTCCTGCAGGACCCATGTTAAAAATAGCCAAGACCAAGCAGAGCAGTCGCTGACAGCTGGTGATGTTTTTTGCACAACACCCGGCCAGGCTGTGGATTTTTTTCGGGGGGAGATGTGTGTTTGCAGAGCTCTCGGCTGCCCAGTCCTTGTCCAGTGTGATATTACCTGGCCCGAGGCACCGGCCGTGTCCCCTGGACACAGAGCTGGAAGCAGTCAGGAGGTGGCAGTATTGCACAGCCCAGGAGATCGTGCTCTCCTGCGCACCAGCGCACCGTCTGTTTACTGGGCAGGAGCTGCAGACCTGTTTTTCCAGCTCTTCTAAGGATACGTGACACAAGCCAAACGCCTCCAAACTGCTCAAATCCCATCCAGAGCAACCATTACACACGACTAAACCCCAAAGGCCATTAAGAGCACACCAGACCCAAGCAGTCTTGCAAATCTCCCTTAGCAGCAGAGTGAGGGCAATCGAGGACGCAGGAGCTTTGCATTTAGGAAAACGTGTGATGTTTAAAGATACCTCGTTTGCCCTTGAAACTCCACGCCCCCAACTAGTGTGTGATGTATCTGAGCTCCTCCGCACAAGATCCTCATTCTCTATGAGTGACAGAGTGCAGATATTCTTGCTTGTGCAAATGCTCCTTGACAGAATCGAAGTGGGAATGAGTTGGAGGCTAGCTGGCTCTCAGAGCATCATCTTCATTCTGCTGCCTCTGGCACAGTCCAGGCTGATTTCAAACACTTCGTATTTTATTTTTATTAAAGATGCAGAGATACCTGTAGTAAAACCTTGAGCTCCCTGAAGTACGAGGGGAACTTGGAGCTGAAATTTGCCATTCAGGGTGTTGCTGGCTGCTGATCTTCCCTCTCTGTTCCTTCTGGTCTCTCACTATGGAGTCATCCTGAGTCCACCACAGGAAGAAACACAGGCAAATCACAGACTTCCTTCACTGCCTAACAGCCAGATGGACGCAAGCCAGGGATTTTTTTGCACTTGTACAGACAGGAAGTATTTGTACCACAGTGCCTTTACCAAGTTAGAAAGCAACATGGTGAATGCAAGAAAATCCTCTTATCACCTTGCGAATGCTATTCTGTTAGGGAATTCTACCTTTATGTGAACAGCTTCCTACAGATATAGCAGCATCCTAGCCTGACACCACTTCTCTCCAAAGTGGTTATTAAAAAAAAAAAATATATCTATGTATAGACCAGTCATAAAATCAACCTTTCTAATGTGCTCATGACTTGGGGTGCACCAAAGATGATAGAAAGCAGTTTCTCTGACTGCCCTTCTTAAAAGCAGATACCCAGAGTAGGCTTTCCTTCTACATTACTGTAGGGGCTTGCTTTCTCCTGCAGACTGAATCATTTCCCAAATGTAGGCTTGTACAGCAGGAGACGCCACTCTGACAGGGAGTGATGATGAGTCATTGGGAATTCACAGTTTTGTGTTCTTGCAGAGGAAAAACTTACAGCACCAAGTGAGGGGGCAATGAAGGAGATCTTCAGTTTGACAGACAGCAAGAAACAGCTCCTGGAACACAAAGTGCTGGGTCAGAGCCATCTGGGCAAAGAGTAGGCCAGGTGTAATGGCCAGTGAAAGCAGGCACTGTAGGGCCAAGAGACGTGGCCATGATGGGTGGTCCTGTACATGGTGTGGTCCTTACAGGATGGCCACAGCGTCCACAGACAGTTCCAGCAGAAACACACATGGCCCGCTCAGGATGTGCAGTACTATGCAATGCAATCCCAGTAGGCTGAGGCTGAGAGGATAAATCGGGTGGGGCAGGCCAAGCAGAGAGGATAACAGGTGATGTTGAGTGTGCACAGGAGCAGGATGGGTGCCTGTTCGTCAGCTCAGCCCCTAGACCCACTGGGATGTGACAGCACATGGCCTTCAGCACGGTAAGTTCATTGCTGTGGAAAACCAAGCCAACAGCACAAGCACTGATACAGTTAGGGTTAGATAAGAACCTTCACACAGCGTTAGTGGCCTGGCTGCAGCTTCACATGAACGCGCACAGACTCAGCAACACCCTGGGGGCCTGAATCAGCCTTACTGTCTGCTCCCTTACTCCAGGCCAACGCGGAGATCCCCGTCGAGACACGGGGCAGGCGGCAGAAACGACACCAGCTGTAGCCTCGCGGATTTGCCCAGCCATGAGCGTTGCCCCTTTAAGGGCGGCTGAGGGAACGATGTCTCCCCCTCCCGCTTCCGCCCGGGCTCGGGACGACCGAGGTGCACACGCGCAGCCAGCACGCGCCCGGCCAGAGGTGGGGCAACGGCGTCGACGGCGGCCGCGGCGCGCACATGCGCCGAAAGATGCGGCCCCTGACTTCGCCCCGCCCGCGCGGTCCCGCGCGCAGGCGCTCGCGCTGATGGGAGGGGAGGGGGTGGCCTCGCCCTGGCGCACGCGCGGCGCCCGCCCCGCCCCGCCCCGCTCCCAGCGCGCCCCGCGCGGTGAAGAAGCGGCGGCCGCTGGCCGGGGGCATTTTGTGTCCGCGGTAGCGGCGCTTAAGAGACAAGATGGCGGCGGCGGCGGCCGAGTGACGGACCGGCGGCGGCCGGGACCCGGCGCAGCCAGTGGGCTTCGCGTTTCCCTCCCCGCTTCCCCTGCCCTTGCAACGCTTCGGTGGCTGTTCTCGTCTCTCTACAGAGAGCCGAGCGCTACCCGGCCGGGGAGCGGGATCGAGCCGCCGACAGGGTGCCTGCCCGAGGGGCCTGGCTGGAACTAGGCAACAAGGACCGGCTTTCCTTGATCTGCTCTTCCCCCCCCCTTCATCCCCTCCCCTGCCATTTTCCGGGCGTTAGTAGACCCTTCTTGCTGCCTCCGAGACCCTCAGCGCCACGAGGGCCCCCCAGCCGCTCCTCGCCATGGCGAGTAGTAGCGGCTCTAAGGCCGAGTTCATTGTTGGAGGCAAATACAAGCTGGTGCGGAAGATCGGGTCGGGCTCCTTCGGGGACATCTATTTGGCGATCAACATCACCAACGGGGAGGTAAGGGCGGCTCATGCTCCTGCACCAACTTGGGCCCGGCCTCGGGGGGAAGTGGGGACTCGAGATGCTCCCCCGAAGCCGATGTGAAGCCTCGTTGTGCCCCTGTATTGCCTATCGTGTCGCTGATTCTGCGGGGAGGGGGAGTGGAGGGGCGTTCTCCGGGGCTGAGGGGCTTCCCCCACCCGAGGGCCTCCATCGCTGGGAGGCGGCACGATCCCTTCCGACGGCAGAGACCCCCACCAGCAGGTCTGTAGGTCGGTTTGTGAGTGGCAGGGAGAGGAGACCACCAATGTGAAAAATGGTACTTTTGTCTTTTGTGGGCGGCCAAAGTCGTCCCTCTCCTGCCAGTCATCTATCTTCCCCCCCCCGCCAGCTGGGGAACACTCTCATTTTCATCAACCGTAATAGAAACAAAGAAGATCCCCTGTTTCTTCAGCTCTTCTTTCTTTTTCTTTTTTCTTCCTTCCCCTCACGGCTCTGAGCTGTAAAGAAGAAACACCCACGTATGTTCGTCCTAACTTACATGGATCTGAAGACTTTACATCTCCAGCTCAATTTCATGACCTGGGATGGATATTTATGTACAGATCACCACGATATGGATTTTATTTGAAGATTCAACAAAATGCAGGAGCACCGAGAGAGCTTAAAAATTTGTACTTCAAAGCGTTTGCAGCAGGGGTGTGCGGGGCATGTTGGAAGTGCTGTGCCCCATAAACCTCAGTGGCAAAGCTGTGTTTGGTGGACGCTCTTGACTCCTTGTTCCCTCTCACTGTAGGAAGTTGCTGTAAAGTTGGAGTCTCAGAAGGCTAGACATCCCCAACTGCTCTATGAAAGCAAACTATACAAGATTCTGCAGGGAGGAGTTGGCATCCCACATATACGGTAGGAATCATTCACGCATGCCAATAGAGTCTTTGTTAATGTCGGTATGAGGCAGGACACAACTTTAAAAAAAAAAAAAATGCTGTTTGGAAGGTATTAGGCTGGAGGGAGAAAAGGGCTCCATTCCAAGCTCTACAACGAGTTGTGTATCCTCTACACAGTCGCGTTGTCTGGTGTAATGTGTACATACCGTGCCTCTAAAGCGAGACCTTCGGCAGTTCCCGAGCTGTGAGAAATTCTTGTCGCGATTAGAACAAAGTGTGAGACTGTTTAGCTGAGAGCCCGATCTTTTGATGAGGCTGAGAGTTTGGAGCCGGCTCTGGGAATGGAAATGGCTGCTTTCTTTTGTTGCTTGCTTTTTTTTTTTTTTTTTGTTCCAACATGTCTTCCTCCTCCGCTCAGAAAATGGCGGATGGACGTGATTAACCCTCCCCCTTCTCGTGTTGGGACGAGGGACGTGCTCCAGCATGTATCTTTTCCTTTCATAGTTACGTACTGTAGGGCTTGAGATTGCAGACAGCCCCGACCAGGAATGAAATGGCAGCCCCTTTCTATTACTCACAACAGATGCGTCACTAGGGTTTCCGTACAGTTAAAGTGCCAAGATCAATCCCTCCCAATTGCTCATCGTGCGGCTTCCTTGTCTCATATTCTGAAACTTCTAATCGTGTTTAATAGTCTCCTGGTCTGGAAGAAAAGTCCCTATTACAGTGGACTCTAGAAGGAGTGTTACTTCTCTTGAGATTATTGACTGGGTTAGTTCCCAACTACTGAATCTATACAGGAAAAGAGATAAATAAAACTTTAGTTTTATGCATAACAGCTTTATACAATAAGTTGTTCTAGTTTTGAATCTTTGTTAATAATTGTTTTAAAGTTAGTGTTTCTTAATGTTTGCACTGTAGCATACAAGAATTTTGTTCCTAGAGCTGCAGGAACAATTTCAGTTTTGGTGTTGGGTTGAACTGTGGATTCAGTTTAATTTGTTAATCCTTCCCTGACGTTGCAGTATGTGCACCCATATTCGTAGAGGCCTGTAGGATCTGTTGTGAAGTCCTAATGGTGATGTAATCTAGATCATGTATTAATTTTAACAAAACTTGCAGCAAGTTTACGGATCTGAGATTAATAGCTCTCCTCGTCCTTCCCCCCCCCAACTGGCTGCAGTCCTAAATGTAAGCTGAAACTGTATAGCAGAGGAGACGGTGTTGTCTTGGCCATCTGTTGTCATTCACTACAGCCTTTGCAGGGATGGAACAAACATACCTGAAGCAGAATGCTTGCAGCTTCTTGCAGCTTAACAGTCATTTGATTTGATATGAAATCAGCTTGTCTTTTTATAGTCTACAGCTTGCTTCTTCATATAGGTGCCTTTATTTCACAACTGAAAGAGTGGAAATTGCTGTTTGGAAAGCTATCATCAGTGTGGTTACATGCTAAAACAGGGATAACTGGGAAAAGGGCCAAAGCAAGTGGATATCAGGTGTTTCATTGCTAAACTGGAAAAGCAGTCAGTCCTGAAACATTTTTTTTTTAGAAACTGTAATGAATGCTTGGTGTTGTAACAAGGCCTAAATTGCAAGTCTTTCAACTTTTCCATGCAACAGAAGTGAACTACTGCTAAAATTCTTGGATTTGGTTAAAATGCCCTGTGAGAGTATTTTAGTTAAAGCTGAGATACTGGAAGTAGATTTTCTGCTAGCTTCAGATATACCAGACATTTTGTTTTCTATTCTCTGTATTTGATGTCTCTCATCGGACTTTTGCCATATGACTGGTTTTGGAATCTCATCTCCATAGGAGAACTATCACCTTTCTTGAACACATGCTTCCTTCTTCTGTTCCCCATCCTTCTCCAAATAGCACAAGATTGCAAAAATCTGAATCAATGGACAGCTGAGACAATATTCAAACAACTCAAATAGATTCATAGGTTCCTTGTGCTAAAGGTGTGTGATCTCTTTGAAACACAGCGTTAGTTTTTTTAGTACTTCCCTAGAAAAATCTATAAGAAAAAGTTTCTAAAGTAGTTCTTTGTTCTTCAAAGTAGCATTTAAAATGTATTTGAATGTACCAGATGCTGCTCAACAGGTTCTTTGACTGGGCTTCTGTTGCTGCTTGTCTTCATGCTGTAGAACATCTGGTGGTGGTTGAATAAATCTATAATAGTGTTTTTGTTTATTTTTCTTTAGAAGGAAGCTCAACAGGGTACCCAGCAGTTCTTGTGATTAGCGTTACAAGTAGAAGTACGATTCTCAGTACTCGGAATCTAAGGGCTATCAAACAAAAGGTACCACTAAGTTGTTTAACAGGGATATGTTTTGAATAGGTCGTTTGAAAGTTAGGCAAAAGTCAGATAGCTGTGTGTATTGTTTCAGACAGTTCAGGCTTTTCTGACGTGGTTTAGGCAGCAGCAGAGCTGAGACAACCAACGACTTCTCACTTAGGTCACTTTGCATGTGTAATGGATAATAGTGTTTTGCCATTGTTCTATAATGGTATGCTGTCGAGTCTTAATAAGCTGTTCTTGGCTCAGTGTGTGTAGAGGGATGAATCAAGTTGAAGGAAAATCTTTCAATACAGTCGTTAAAATTTCTGTAATGTGATGACTTTAAACAACCTCACAAACACAGCATTTGATACAAAAGTAGTGAATTGTCCTAAGCTTTACCCATTGCCATGCTGTGTAAGCTGGACTAAGCAACACTTTTACCTCAGCTCTATGCCTGCATAACAGAGGCACAGAATGTTGCAGAATGGGGAGCAATTTTTAATCTACTTAAGTAATGACGTGGCCGAGATTAGCTTAGTAGCCAAGTTGTATTACGTGGCCTTGCCTTACCGAAGTGGTCTGTGGTTATTTGACTCACAAAGCTGAAATAATAGATGAGGTATGGGTTGCTCATTCGTTTGGGGCACCTGTCTTAAGAGCAGCATTCAGTTTTACATGTGATTGCAAAGGTAGTAATGATAAGATAGCTGATCAGAAGTTTCTTCGATTATGTAGAACCCATACAGTTTTTTATAGCAGTTAAGGTATATTTGATAGTCTTTGTGGCTGAGTGCAAGAGCAAAATCTCGGTTTTGGAGTTGTAAGTTTTGTAATACAGCTCTGAGTTTGACAGTGCCTTCATTTGCCAAGGAGAGTGGATGAAGGCCTTGCTTGGTTGTTTGTCAGGAAAAAATGGTGTTGTCATGTCTTTCGTTCTCTGAATACTCTCAGCACTTTCAGACTTTTAAGTTTTTTACTTCGCTGGCTATATTTGTTTCCCTGAAGAGTAGCAAAATTTCTGCACTTGTTTTTGGAGTTTCACAAAACCTTACATAAATGCTCTGCACATTTTTAAGCTATGGTTTGTTCTTGATGTACACATTTTGGTTAATTACTACCTCCCATTTTTCACAAAAGGTGCTTGAACTGAGCTTAACATTCTAACAATCTGTTCTGCCTTTAGGACACAATGCAAAGTCTGAAGTATTCTACTGGGCTTATTCTGATTGCTCTCAGACGTCAGCTGTCCTTTTCTTTTTTCCTCTTTTTCAGGGGCAAAGCATTTTTAGCTGTAATCTTGTTAACTGGGCACTGATCCTATTAGTTTGGACTATCTGCCTTTATTCCCAAACTCTTGGTTCTGGCTTGGAGGAATGCAGCAAAGTGATTTTGTGTGTTTCATTCATAGTGGAACTCTGTTAAAGCACTCACTTCTGACAAAAGCAATTGTTTGAATTGTCTGTGACAGCCGTTCTTTATTTTTTTGCCACTTGTGGTGTTTATCAACTGTCACTTGTATGCTCTACAAATACTACTGTTTCAGACATACTTTTTGAAGAAAAAGCAGGCTTCAGATTTTACTTTCAATAAATCATGGAGTAACTAGTTTTTGCTTCAGATTTTCCATTTGAACAGCTGTGTTTGAACCAGTTGTGGCTATTGGTGATGTATAGAGAGTGTTGCACTTAAAAGCAGGAAGAAAGCCTGGTGAATGTGAAGCAAATACTGCATGTTCTGGGCAAGGCCAAATTGATCCCGTACAGCTTGTGAGGCTCATCATGGTAGTAGTTAATTTTAGTAATCTGTAAGCTTAAAAAAAAAACTTTGCTGTTTTTTTTTAACATGCTCTTGCAAACTGAACAACTAAATCATTACATTTCTGAATTTTTCAGTGCAGTAAGTTTTGCAAAATACTTCGAGAAATTCAATATATAGTGAGGCATATTGTAAAGTATCTTGGGTTAAAAATAGCAGAAAGAATCAGCAGGTTTTGTTCTGGTTGCTTATTGCCATGTTGTTGGTTAATCTATTAATAACAGATTCTGCCCATATTCATCTTCACTGAGTAATACACATAGTAGAAAAACATTGTCAAGTTTGGTAATCTTAGGGTTGTTCTCATAGGGAATTTTTTTTGGTACTTATCTCTTTAACAGTGCCTAAGAATCTGTAAATGCACCTTCATTTTCTCAATAACTTCTTGCAGCTAAAAAAATCCTGCACAGCTTCCAAACAGGAAAAACTCAAACCGTCCCAAGACCACAAAGCATCACTGGAGATGAACCCACCAAACCTATCACCTCTTCCACCAACAACAGTAAAAAAAAGCACAGAATAACCCCAAACTTACAGATACTGAAAAGTTTTTTCATTGTGAAAAATGTATTTTTTTAATTGTGTTTTTTCTTTTTTAATCTACATCTGCAAGTAATGAGGAAGGTTCTAGCAATAAAGCCTCAAATTAATTACTCTTCTGTTATTACTTTAGGCTTCATACTGAAGGGCAGAACCCTTCCAGTAAACCAGAGGCTTTTGTTCTGGTAGCTCAAAGTAAAATTGAAAAGTAGTCTTTTAATACTTAAAATTTTTCTGCTGAGAGAATGTCACTAAACAAAATTTATTTCATATTGTATAGCAGTCTGAGTTTGTCTTAATTGGTCTCACGATTCCTTAGAAGCATTCAAGAGGCTATGGTTTGAAAACAAATTAGCTGTCCTTTATTATTTTATCTTTTTTCTACTTTCCTTAGGTCAGCCTTTTTTAAAAACAGCTGCTAAAATATGTAGTTCTAGTTTAGTGTTACTGGTGTTCAGAACAGATGATCAGCAGAGGTCCTTTGAAGCACTTTTTCTCAGCAAGTTTTCTTATGCCTACTGCAGATTAGTGGTTTGCCTTTTCAACTGAACCTACTGATTTTTATGGAGGAAACTGCTGCTAATGCACCTCATCAAACAGCAGGCAAACCAGCAAGTCACCTCCATGAAAGTGCTACATAACCCTTGGCGGATGAAATGACCTTGTTGCTTAGGAGATGAGTTGCACTGGCATACTTCACATATTCAAATTTCTCTCATAACTGTAAAAAAAAAGATACAGAATTTTATTTATAGATTCTAACTAACTTCATAGTGTAGGGTGTTCATTGCTGTTTCTGTATTTAGTGCTTGGGTGGCCTAATTCATACTCACCATGGCAACTAATGTTAGATGACATCTGCTAAATATTCCACTTCAGTTTTTCAGTCATGCTATGTTAAGTTCATTTATTTTATTCCTAGCTGGCTAAGCTTTTCCATCTTCAAGGGATATAAACTAGAAATATAAAATACACGTCAATTTAGACATTAATCTTCTGAATAAAAGATTACCTTTCTTACATGTGTTGCTTTGGCATTTGTTAATACTCAGATGGGTGTATATTTATAGGCAGAAAGTACTTTCCAATTTGTGCAAAACATTTGTTAGGAATTGCCTGTCCTGAGAAGCCTAGACAATAGAACCAGAAGGGACCACTTTGGTTCAAATCCAGCACCTGTTCTGGACAATGTTCTGTTATTTCTGTGAACCAGTCAGGTGCAACTTTAAAACTTTCTAGGCTAGCATGGCAGTGCTTACAGTTCTGTTGTCAGACAGCTGTTATGCCTAAAGAGAAATGCTTGTACCCATGGGCAGTCAGCATCTATTTATTTCTTCCCTGATTATTTTTAATAACCTATCTATTACAGTTTTCTGTAAAGAAAACTTACGGTACTCCAGAGTTGCCTTGCTGAGCTGTTTGAAGAAATGGTTATGGAGATCACCACTTTCCCATCTTTCTTGAAGTCTGTTTTCTGTTCCTGGTGTGATTTCAATTTGTGTTCCCAAGTGGTGGTGACAAGACTTAGATGTCAGTGCCTTGAGTTTTGATGGAAGTTGCTTCACAGCTGCTGTGTAGGATACCTGTAGTTTAACTGGCTAGGATTACTTACTGTTTTTCAGTGGTGGCTGATACAAGAATGATATGATGACGGGGAAATCCGTTTTCTCTTTAGTCACATCATCTGACTAATGTCTAGTTCAGAGAGGTTTGTGTAAATGCCTTAGTGCTTGCAGAAATGGAATACAGTTCCAGAGTGTTCGTCAGTTCAGTGTCATTTTGTTTTCTCTAGGATGCTGAATCCTTTATGTTCAGGAGGCCTTCCAGACTTTTGCACTTCATGTACATGCTAACTTGTCAAACTTGGCCATAAGGTGATCTTGGGTAATTCTAGTAGCAAGTTCTTTTCGGCTTGCTTGTTCACTGTACACTTCCGATTTTAATAGCTTCTTCAAATCCTTTCTGTCATGCTAGCTCTTCCACTGGTTATTTGAAAGCCCAAGTGCTGGGAAACTTTATTGCATAGGGCTATACAGTAATCATAGAGTCCCTATGAATGATGAAAGTGGCAAATGTTTATGTAGTGTCAAAGAAACTGAAATTGGCCTTTTTAAAAAGTTTAAAAGTTTATGGAAGTCTAAAGGTTTAACTATTCAAGTCTTGTCATAGACATTCTGTAATTCCTTGCAACTGAAGCAACAGGAAATACTTTTATGTCTGAAATGCATGACCTTCTGCAGTTCTGTTTGTAATTCCAGGTTGCCACAGCCTGCAGTGGAATAGCTTGTGATAGAATGGACAGAAGCCTTTGGTAGGGGATAGGTTAATTGGCAAAGCAGGTGTAGATTGAGGATGGATTTTATTAAGCTGGAACAAAATAATCTTGTTGTAGCTGCTCTGGTGGTAATACTTGCTTGTGGTTTTGGTTTGGTCTTGTGTGTCTGGTTGGGTAGCTGAACACAAAACAAGGTGCCATTGTGCTGATGGTGACAATGTCCTTACTGCTGTCATGGCTTCAGAATGCTCGGGATTCAGGGGTTCTTTACCCATGAATAACAGCTCTACAGTTACTCAGCATTTCAGTTCATCTTGATCTGATTGAGAATTTTTTTTCTGTGAATCTTCTAGATTGCTTTCTTGATCATGTGACTGTCTCACAAAGCTTGGGTAATTGTGCTGATTTTGGTACCTTCTTATAATCAAAGGTGTCAGTGTAATGAATGAAACTACTGGTTATGTGTGAAAACTGGGTAAGTGGTACAGTAATCTGAAAAAGGTTGGACTCAATGACCCTGGGGGTCCTTTCCAGCCATGATGATTCTATGATTCTATGAAACTGGGCCTATAGTTGCATGGCCTGTGGCTGAATTCTAGCAGTTTGCCCACTTCATTTTGCTAGTGTATGTTCCTTTTGAAAAGGATCAGCTAGATGTGAGAATATTATAAGCAAATGAAGTGTCTCCTCAGCTAAAAAACCCAACAATCTATTAAGAAACATGTTCTCAGACATTATGAAATACGGTGAAAAACATACAAAAGTTTTGAAAAATGCAGCTCTGAAGACAGGAAAGGATTTCAGGTTTGCATGGATGTGACTACTTGATTTACTACAAAGTGCTAAATGTGCCTCAGTACTCATTGGCTTGTCTCAAGGTTATTGAAGGGAATCAAAAAATACACCTCAGATGAGTTAAAGTAAGCAGACTTGTCCTGCAATGTGACATCAGATGGCTGTGCCACATGACTTGGTATTTGTAGCTCTGAGTTGAACAACTGAAATTCAAGATGTTACAAAATTTCAGCTGTCTTGAGTGTACTGGGACAGTGTATTAGGCTGCTAAACCACATGATTTAGAAACTTGTTGATATGGTGAGTCTTGGGCTTTGAAATTAGACAAGTGACTAAGGTCACGTTGAGGTTCCTGTGTTCAGTCTTTAATCATGCTTTGGCCAAAAGCTTTGCAGAGGGTATTTCCCACGTTGGAAATGATCTGTAGTTTTAAGAAAGAGAGTGACAAGGCGTTTACATGCATGTGTGAGCCTGGTTACACATTGGGCTTGAATATGGACTAGGGTTTTTCACAGCTACCTTAAGTATTAGTGTTGTGCTGCCACTTCAAGGATAAATCTTAGATTTTTATAGTAACGCTGTGCTGTTAATGTCTTATGTAGTCTTCATCAAGACTGTCTCCTGCTGTTCTTCAGGAAAGCTGGTAATAATCCATACATCATGTGGCTTTTTCATATAAGAAAGTATTAAGTGCATCTGTGCTACAAAGTCAATCCTCTGTTTAGGATATATGCTCTAATGGGTCATACCACACTGTAGGGATGAATTAAATGAATGACTTTTCCTAGTCTTGTAATTGAGTTTTTTCCTTTAAATAATACATAGTGTGTAACTATATGCAGGTCCTCAAAGCAGTTAGTCTCTTGCTCCCAGTTTCCACTCCCATCCAAAACTTTGCCTGTGTAAAATGTATTATTGCTGCTGTTCCTTACTCAGCTTCAGTGTGATAGTGCTTCCAAGTGTGTATACAAAAATAAGGTCTGTGGAGCTCTAGCAGACATGTGGGACACTTGTGTAAAGTTTCATTGCTACTTCAGTATTAGACCTTCTTTGACGATTTCTCTTTGAAACATACCTTTTTATTTTTCTTAGAATTTGGCTTAGTTTATTTTCATAGCTTTGCCTTTCAGCCCAGTGGTGTTAAAACTTGCAATGCGAAAGTGCTCTGAATTTGTGCTCATCCAAAATGTGTGCGTATATGCAATCTTATACTGGTTACACAAATACAGGATAAAGGAGTTCTTGCCAAGCTCTTACAGGTCATAATAACAAAAGGTGTCTCAAGAAGAGCCAAGGCTTCTAATATCTTTACTTGGAACTGCCAGTAGGAGCAGCTACTGGACATTGAATGGGTATAATGTTGCTTCACTTTATAATCCCATTTTCCCTTGAAATATTACAGTGGAAATTAAAACTTACTGGAAGTGTTAGCAAAGTAAAAGCAGAAGCTTCAGTTTCCAGTAGTGAAATTCCTAGTAATTCTGTGAGGAATTACAGGGAGGTAAACATGAAAATGAAATGTTAAGAGCTCTTGTCTTGTTTTCAGTTCATTGTGCTTTTATCAGTGCAAAATAGTCAGGAGATAAACATTTTTCTTCTGCATATGTAGAAGTAGGCCAAATGGAGGTTGTGCAATCATCCTGAATTACTGCACTTACTAAGCAGAGAGATTCCCTATAAAGGAACCAAGTGCTTTTTAAAATGCAGCTTCCAGGGCAGGCTTCCTTTTCATCAGCTTCACTTTTTCTTTGGTGCTGTAACTAAATTTTCTTAGCTCAGTTGAAAACTGATCTTTGATCCTTTTCCCTTGTACTGCAGTCTCTCGGGCACTGAACCATTACTGTACCGAACAATTACACTGTGCATCTGAATTGAACTTCCATTTCTGGAAAATAACACACTATCTAGGTCTTTATTTACTCTTTAGAACATCTCAATTCAGCTAATTATTTGTTAGACTTTTATGACAAAATTAAATTTAATCTAATAGAATGAAAGTGACAGGCCTGATTGTTCAGGTCATTTGGTAGTCCAGTTCTCATTAGTCTAGCTGACCATGAAGTTGCATTTTCAACTGTGACCTAGAAGTTGTTTGTAGAGCCTTGTCAAAACTACACAGTCATTTGCATAGGTGACTTTGATAAGAACCAGGAAGTAGACTTACAGGCATAGTCAGTAATTCTTGAGCTCAGGCTGGTTTGTAGTTGATTAGGAGCTTCTCCTAATAGCACCTTGTTTTGAATCTTTTCTCTGCATTACGTTTAAAAACTACCCTGGTTGCCCTTCCAGTTGAAACCTGTTTCTTACTACTCTTTAAAAAAGAGCCTTGTTAGGCAAGTCTTTTCAAAAATTTACTGTTCATGGGCTAACAGGTGTGAAGTTGCAGTGTGAATATTAATGAATTACAGACTTTATTAAATAGTACTGTCAGCATGCCTTGCCAGTTGAGTCACCTAGAAGTTGTTTGGGTACTTTTGGTGAATGTTTAGAAGGCAAAATTGGGTAAGTAGCACTTAGTCATGGTGTGATCATTTAGCATATTGGGGCAAAATAATTTTCTTGACATTTTACTTGCATGATTGCTTTCATGTTTTCTGTAATCCGCCCCCCCTTAGTGTAAGGAATGAAGTCTTAGAACCTGTAGAACAGTAGGTGTGATCCACAGCTCACATGTAACCTTTGATTATAAATATAGAACAATGCATTATGAAGTGCACAGCTCCTAGCGTCCTGATAGTAGGAAGATACAGGCCAGTAGTTTCTGAAACAAATCCAAATACAGAGTCCTTTCTGTTTGGTTTTGTAAGTGCTTTAGTTTTACTACCCTGGCTGAACTTGGGATCCTCTGAGTACCAAGGAATTTGTCAGCTCTATCAGCAGTAACTATTTTCCAGAGAACTATGCATTAATCTCCTGGAGTCATTGCCTAAAGTGGAAATAAAATGTCTATAAAAGATCTTAAAGCCCCAGTTACTAAGGTGTTTGAGCAAAATCTTGATTTATTTTTTTAATCCCCATGCTTGTATTGTTTGGTGTATTTTTGGTGTATCTTTTCTGCAGCACTGTTGGAAGCATCGGGATTCATCTGGAGATCGTTGGTTAGTGCCTTATCTGTTGCCTGCTGGTCCTTGGTCCTTGTCATAAGAACTATGCGCCTAGCAAGCAAATGTGCAGTCTTTTAACAGACAATATGTTCAGTCTTTACAGTGATGTGTTAATACACAGCACAGCTTCATAAAGAGTTACTCACATGTGCCTCTCATTTAACTGTAGGTATCTGGAATGTGCAGAACCACTGTAGAGAATAAACAGGTTCTGTCTTTCAGCGTCCATTGGAAATCTGCGTCAGCTGTGAATTTCCAGAAGTGAGGGATGTGACTTCAGGTCTTCTCAGGCAGCATAGGTAGTGAAATACTACTCCTAGTTGCAGATAGCCTAAATAAGTACTTTGTTGGAAATACTAGGTGTAGATTTGAAGGGAAAATATTAATGGAAAGACTTCTGGTTGTCCTCACAATGTTGATCATGTTTTTTCTGAGAGTTGATGTATCAGAGACTGTGAGGTATACGTCAGTTCGGCTCCATCTGATATTTTGCTACATTTGAGGTTTTGCTTTTGTGGCACATGTTTTTCCCTTAAACCCACTTGAAGATTGTGTCTTTTTAATAGGATGTTAAAACTTGGTTGCTGTTTGTTAGATCTGGATGTAAGCTGCTTTGGTCTGTTGCAGAGGAGTAAGCAAAAAAAATCCCAAAGTATCTAAAGATGTTTCTGTGAGGTTAAATAAGACAGGAAGCAATCATGGGAGTGTATGGTGTCCTGTGGATGAGATTCAGTTCTGACTTTGGACACCCACATCAGAGTATTGATATGTAATGGCTTCTGCTTTGATTGCATTTTGATTTTGGTGTTGGTATTTCAGTTTCTGCTAAAATTTGTACTACAGTGTCCTCTTAAGGAAGAATTTGTGTGTACACACTTGCAAACTTTTGTTCTGTTTTGTTCTTGAACAAAAAAATGTTTCCAGGGGAAGCAACACCATGAGCCTTAGATTGTAGTTAGCTTTCAAGACAGCATTAGTCAGGGGTGTGCCCTAGCAGCAGGTGGGCTAATGGTATCCTGGACTGCATTAGAATTCCTGCTGATGCTGAATCATTTTTTTTGTTGTTGCAGGTGGTATGGTCAAGAAAAGGACTACAACGTTCTAGTTATGGATCTTCTTGGTCCCAGCCTTGAAGACCTATTCAACTTCTGTTCTCGCAGGTTTACGATGAAAACAGTACTTATGTTAGCAGACCAGGTACGTACAAATCCTACTGTGAGGCAGTTAAAAACTCTTAAATGGTTCTTTTCAGCTGCATTAAATAGTGTGTCATGCTGTGCTGTACAGAGCAAAGTGAACACTTGACCTATAAAGGAATAAGGAAATGGTGGCTTCTGGTTGCGGTGCATACAGAACTAACAGAGGACTATAGCAGGAGAGTTGCACAGACACCAGCTGCTTAACTCTGCAGATCTCACAAGTGCAACTTTTACTGAAGTATCAAGACTCTTGTGAGTGGTTTAACTCCCAATATCAGCTGTGGGGGTGGGGTTAGATGGTCTGAAGCAGTGTACAGTTATGGAAAATTTATTTCAAAGGAAACCTGTTAAATAGTGGCCAGCTGCAGTGACAGATGGACAACAGGCAGGTCTAGGGGTCTGTTGTTACTGAATGTCACTGCACCCATAACTTCTGTAACTTTTTGTACCAGGCCATGGGCTAATAAGTACCATTGTTGCAGTTCTTTAAAGCTGTCAGTGGAGATGCCGCTCTGTCATTTTGTATCAAGGCCAATAAATCTGCTGTCTGTTGAGTCTATTTTCTTTTTTTTTAGCAATTGACATTTTTTTCAACTTGTGAGAGTACAGTATTTAAAATGGCCAGTCACATTCATATATTGCTGTTTAATAAATAGCTTGATTGTGCAGTCTTCATCTGCTTGAAAGACAACGGTTTCTTGAGTTGAATTTTCAATTACAGTTTAAATTTCTTCTAGTATTACATAATTGATGTTTGTTCTAAGTTGTCACTTGGCCAGATGCTCGTAGAATCCCAGGCTTTTGGCTAAGGAAGCTCATGGCATTTGTACAGAGACAAGGTCAGCTGTCCCTCAGCTGTCTTAAGTGGTACACTTGCTTTAAAGAGCCAGTTACTTGCCTGCTTAGCTGAAGTCTGGGTGTTACAGCTTTTCCAGGGAATCTGTACAGGTTTTGTGTCATTCCCTGTTGAATGATAAAGTTATAATCTGGGAAACACAGATGGATGATGTATGGTATCAGTGAATGGAACCAGCTTTTGGGGTGTAGTACAGCTGTGGAGAGTATGATGTAACAATGCAGCTTGCTGAAGACTCCGTTAGGAGCGTTGTAGTGGCCAGAAAGTCGTACCACATAAATATGTGTGCTGTGGTCTCACACACATGAAATCGCATGACTCTGTATGGTGATACATATGTACTCTGCCTCTTTGTCACAGATTGTTACTCCTGGTTCACAGTAGCCTAGATGTGACAGTTTGAGCCACAGCCAAATTGTTACTTGCTCTGAGAAACCTGTTAACTTGGAGAAGTGACAGTTAATGATGAATGAATAACCAGACAAATGAATAACTGGTACATGGGGAGGGAATGAGCTTTAAAATGGTCTTTTGTCTGAAGAAGAAGAAAAAAATTACTCTTTCGTGGAAGGCCGTAATTGGAACATAAGCTTGAATGTCTGCCAAATAGTTTCAGGTGTTTGATCTGCCATTTCCTGGCTAAGATTTTAGAATTAACATGTAAGGAACATAAATGTATTTGAACAGCATATAACAAAAGACTTGGTTTTTGTTAAGCAAATATATGACCTTAAATTGCAGAGGGAGGTAACAGTAAAATTCCAGACTTTCATTGACTGCTTAAGTTAATTGTGTTGCTCTTTTTGAAATCTGGACCTGTTGTTGTTTTTTTACAGATGATCAGTAGAATTGAATATGTGCACACAAAGAATTTTATACACAGAGACATTAAACCAGATAACTTCCTAATGGGTATTGGGCGTCACTGTAATAAGGTTAGTCTAATGCTCTTTCTTTAAAAGATCCAAAGGGAATGGCCATGATGCTTGAATCAAGCTGCACAATTTTTTTAAAACTCATTGCTAAGACTGATGTTTTGAATGCTGAACCACGGTTATTTGATACAAGAACTGGCATTTCAGTATCTGCTTCTAAATGCAGTGGCATACACATGTGGGACTCTGACCCACCCTGTGAGATGCACTTGATTGCAAGATGATTTCTAGACTCGCAACAAGACTATAAACTAACCGTGGAGAACATTTAGATGCTTTTCTCAACGAATGTAGGGTCATTATTGAAATAACTGTTGTAAAAGCTCTTTTTCATCAATGATAAGATCAAAGCTTAACCTTTGGCTTTGGAGCTAACTTCCTGGGATGGAAAAGGATTCGTGCCAAGCTGGGAGCTCCTGACCTACCAGTCGTCAGAGCATTAAAGCTTGTGTGACAGATTGGTGAAGAGAATTCTTCAGCCATCACAGTTGTGGATGATAGTCAATATGTAGATCAGCTGCTTCTAGAAATAAATGAAATTATGCAAATATGTTGCTGTAAAACTGTTGTAAGAGTACCTGAGTATGTTGTACAACAAATACATGCNTTGAAAACCTTACATAGAAGAAAAATACCTTTAGTTCTCCTGAGTGAAATATACTTAATCCTGCAATTTGTATGTCGAGCTTGGGCAGACAGGCAGCATTGGCAATGCATTAAGCATGCTACTTAATAGAAATTAACTCAAGGACAAATGTATGTGATCAAGCATTTTATTGGAAGCAAGATTCCCACTTATCTTCTTTATATGCCATCCAATAATGTCTCATCTCTGTAGGCACTACTAGTATTAAATGTTTACCTTTGTTTGCCTGTATGAATGCCAACTTTAGGGCCATGAACATTAGAAGGGGAAAGCTGGATTTAACATGAGGTAACAACTCTTGTTCAAAGAGGTGCAGAGCACTGAATGTTTAGATACAAACTTTTCCAACAATGGTTGTAAGTCCCGCTGCAAGGCAGTCTTTATGTAATCTTATTGCTGTTAAACTTTACTTGTTCCCAAGTTTCATACTTTCACTCTGTAGAGCTCTATTTTTCTCTGCTGTGTTGAGCAGTTAGGCTCCTTAATTTTCTGGCATGACTTGGAATACAACTTGAAAGCTTTATTTTTTTTTTTTTCTAGTTTTAGTTTCTGATTTCCAATTGTTCTTTTTGGGCCGTTTTTCTATACTTTTGCACAGTCATGCTAGGTTGGCATTGCTCTGTTTCATCTTGATGTGGATTAATGGCCTAGAAATTTCTGCTGTGCTTACTTTAGTGGAGGAACACATTAGATTTGCATCAACTGAATTGAAAACGAAAATTGCCTGCAATACATTGTATTTTTTCCTGTTAGTACACTAGTTAGAGGGGAGCCATGCAATGATACGGTGGTAAACACTGTTTGTGGGCACGGGCTTCGTTGCTGTTGCAGGGTTTTGAAGATTAGGGAGGTAGATCTTTACAGAAGTGCAAACTGATAGGTTTATATGACCAAAATGAGGAATGGGTTGTATCAGTTTGGACCTAAGTGCTTTGTCCACTAAGCACTTGCCACCATACATGACTTTGGTTTTTTGTGCCTAAGTGTACTTTCAGGTTTTTTAGGAATGACTATACACAGGTTAAAGTAAATCACCCACAATAACTAGAGTAGCATGGTAATCTTGTTCCAGTAGCTTCCTGTCAGTTACTTTTTTAAAAATTAAATGTGTTTTTTTCAAATTTTAATTCGGCAATGGGGAGAAATTTGACTCCCACATAAAAAAGATGAATTTTCCGGTCTGCTAGTAATAAGCCCTGCATGCTTACGAAAGTAAACTTTAAGGTGACTAAATGCCTTCTACCTCTTCCTTACTGAAGATTTACTTTTTATAAATGTCTTTTGGGGGAAGGGCAGTTTGTGGAACCAAAGGACGCTTTGTAAGCAAAACTTCAATTTCCTTTTTTATTAGAGCCAAATGTCACCATTGATATCCCTGGTCAAGGCAGTGCCATTTTGGAGCGGCTCACAGTTCAAATGTACCTTGTCATGTCTTTAGAAACAAAAAGTAATTAAAAAAATTTAAAAAACAGTTTTTGAAAAATACAGTGCTTGGTGGAAGAAGGATGGCATTTGGCTACCCTGTTCTTTCTCGAACGCCTCGGTGTTGCCTGTCTGCGCCAGCCATTGTTGCAATGTAAGCAATACTGTTTGATGCACTGCCACCCTCTATTGTTTGTTCAGTGTTTAGAATCTCCAGTGGGGAAGAGGAAAAGAAGCATGACTGTTAGTACTTCTCAGGACCCATCTTTCTCAGGATTAAACCAGGTCTGAACTGTCTCCTATTCCAACCTCAACCCCAAATTCATGTGCTTTATTTTTGTTTTGTTTTTCTTTTTTTTTTTTCCTCTGGAGAATGTAGACCTTGCAAAAGCACCTCTTATGTTGGCATTATTCAGACATACTTGGCAAACATGTAACATTACTAAGATGTTTCCCTGTGGCGCTTGTTTAAATTGTGGAATTATTTCTGAACTTGATATTAAAAAGGGCTAAATGTTTGTGCTTGGTTTCAGATGCAGAAGCAGGTTTTTTGTCCTTTAAAATTTGGTCTGTCCACCCTAGTGAAATAGCAGGGCTTCTGCATAGAACTGTCTGCTTGTCTTCCTGTGGGCTTCTGCTGTGTCTTTGAATGCACATGGAGAAGCTCTGTTCAGCCAGAATCCCTCCCTTACAGTTATTGTTCAAAATCTCGGTGTATAATAAGGACTCTGGTATTTTGATCCATTGTACTTCTCAAATTAAGTTACTCCAACAAGCTGTGTCCTGGAGAAGCATGAGCTTATCTTCTAGTGTTCAGCGTAGTAGTCCTGACTTTTAAAGAGAAGATGAATTGGAGAAAAAAGATGACATGTGCCAGTTCATAGCAGGACAGCTGGAAATTGCTGAATATGAATCATAGCTCAGGAGTTTGGCTGTAGACTCAGTCTGTAGCTTTCCACAGTGGTAGTCTTCATGTATTCAGTCCCAGGCAGCTCACTGCTGTACTTAAGCTGACAGGCTTCTGTTGTCTGCTTCTGAAAGCTTCTGAAACTTTCTTATCACTTGAGGCAGAGACTCTGATCTACTATGCCCGTTGCTCTTGGCAAAAATTTTGCCCTACTTCTCCAGTTTCCTGCTGATTGTGCAACAAACAGAATTAAGGTGCTATGAGGTTATCTGTCGGAATACATCTGTGTACCTGCTGGCTGGCATCAGTACATTTTGTGCTCTGTGCTCATCCAAATCAGGCTGTGTATTCTAACTTAACTCTTTATGAGATGAACTTAATAGTTTCCCTTCCACCCATCTAGAATGGGAAATACAAAATTAGTATCAGTTAGGGAACAGTAAGCTTACCCAGAGAAACTAGCATCGTCATATAATAAACAATTAATTCTCTAATGTAAAACCAGTCTCTGCTGATTTTATTTCTCTTTTTGTAAGAGGTTGTACCCAAACCTCTTGAGAGAAGACAGAATTATGATGTTTAGGTCTAATACTGAGAGCTTATAGCAGCTGTGGAAGACACAGCATCATTCACTCTTTTGAGGAAAGCAGTCTTACAGTGTCTTTGCTTAACAGGGCTAGGCACCAGCTATTTATTTATTACAGGCACAATTCCAGTCTTAATTCCTGAGCTGTGGCTTTGTCCCTTTATATCATTAGCAGCTAGATCCCTGGGATTGCTGAAAGCACGTGAAGACCTGGATTTGTTTAAGTGTTTGTAACTAAATGTGCAATGCCAAATAATCCAACTTGTGTATAGCAGTTCAGTTTTCCCTCCTCAAGGTGTAATGTTTTGCTAAAAAGTGGGCAAAGGCCCTGCGATGGTAACTATTGCAAACTGTACCTCAGAGGCTGCCATTGGATCAGAAAGCGCTAACCAAGAGTTAAGGGATTGTATTTGAACTCTGGCTTGCTTCTTGGAAGCTTGCATTTCAGTACAAGTAATCTCATGGAACCTTTCATACTATCTGCTTTAGGAGTTTATTAAAATACCTGATTTACTGATAGCAAGCACAGACATGTTTTCAAGCTAAGTGCATAACTACCTCTAGTGGTAGCTGTGGTGGGTGCAACAGAGAAGATCCCCCACACACACACTCTTTCCTGAACTGTTTTGCCAGTGTAGTTGATTTTAAAACTTCCTTTTATGCCTCTTGTTCAAAGCATTCTGTGCTTCCCTGCAGACATTGCTAGAAAAGCAAAAGGTAGAACTGCTGTGCTTTGTGGTTGCATATAAATCACAGCAAGACATAAACTCAAGGTTTTCTGCTCCAGCATCAGTAGTTAACAGGTTTCTAGATTTGTGGATTTTCTTTCTGAACTACAATAGTTAGAAAATAGTCTTCAACCAGAATTCTTAAACAGAACTACCTGACAATGCAGAAAGTTTGTCTACTCTGCGTTATCAACTTGCAGTACACTTGTTAGCATTTAAAGCTGCGTCTTCTGGTCTGTTATCACTGAGAAGGTGATACTGTATAGGTTCAAGAAATTATTAAAACCTTGAGTTGTCTTTCCATAATCATAATGTCCCACCCAAGTTACTTTTGCAGTATTCATTAATCTCTGGGGGCTGTAGTCCCTGGTCCTGTAGCCTTAATCCAGTGCTGGAATCAGGGGCTCAGCCTGATGATTTGTAGTTTAAAGACTGCTGGAATTTTAAATGTTCCTTATATACTTCTGCCTCAGCTTTGCCTCAGCTTTTTTGCCTAGTCCTGAAATCTTGTTGCAAAAAGGTACAGTCTGTATTAACTTTTGTAGGTAGGCTGGCTGCTAGCATGCTGATTAGCACAGAGTCTGTTGCTGAGTACCAGACAACTGGGCAAGCTTAGTTATTAGAAACCTAAATTGGATTCCGTGCACTAGGCTCCTAGCTTCCTGGCTGTATTGATGTCATCAGCAAGTGTGTCATGCTGCTGTGATAGTGTTCTGGTAGTCTTGAAGTGAGCATATGATTGAAAGCAAGTTGTCCTGTTTGCTGTTGAAGATTTTGGCCTTATGCTCTGCAGAATGGCCAGCGTTCTTTGAGTCAGAGAACACGGAATGTGCGTCATTTGCATTAAGCTGCTGAGCTGCCATTAGCTATCTGTTTATGTCAACTGCTGTAGTGTCAGCGGGGAGTTGTGAAGCGTGCTCTGGCACATACTGGTTTCCTTCTTAAATTGTGCACTGTAGTTCACGAGCTGATGTGATACCAAATACACTAGTAATGTAAAATAGCTGTAGATCTAAGCTACAGATGATGAGTAGCACAATCTAGTTTATTCCACTGGACTGAGAAAAGGCTTGAAGTAATTCACTGTTAAGTTTTTGAACTGGCTTGTTGTGACTCTGCACTTTTCCTTTGCTTCCTCGTAACTGTAGGCTGTTACATTGTGTGGATGTCTTGAACCGTAGCTGATGCCTAGTGAAAATAGGCATTAGAAATATGTATAGAAATATGTATAGAAATACAATCTTTTTTCGTTTTTCTTTTTAAGTTATTCCTTATTGACTTTGGTTTGGCCAAAAAGTACCGGGACAACAGGACAAGGCAACACATACCATACAGAGAAGACAAAAATCTCACTGGCACAGCTCGATATGCCAGTATCAATGCACATCTTGGCATTGAGCAGAGGTGAGTTCAAGGAGGTTGCTGCTGTGTTTTTGCTGGCTGCAAGATGATCTTATTTGTGAGCTTCTGAAGTGTCTGAACTAATTTTACATCAATAAGCGTGTATATATACTACAAGTACTTTTCGGCTGCCTGTGCAAGGGTTAGAGGATTAAAAATCCAACATTCTAATTTGCTTCTTGAATAGAGTCTTAAGTTTTGCAGGCATGAGGTGGATGTTTTGCATAGGTTTTGGCTTCTTTGAGTTACAACTTCGTGTGGATCCGTCCAAATACCTTCCATAATTAAATGGTGAACTTACTGTGTTTGGTACCTCTTGATGCTGTTGCTGTCTGGCTTGAGATGAGTTTTTTTAGCCAGAGAGGGGATTCTAAAGCTGGAGTCTATGTTTTGTCGCTGCAAAATAGTAAACTGTTGTTTTGTCCTTTTGCCTGCAGTCAATGCCTAATGATCTTCTACTGCACTTACACTGTATTTTGGTTTCTGCTGTACACAGCCACGGCTGTGGCTCTGCATGTATATATGTCCGTGCATAGGTGTGTGTGTAAATATAAGTTTGAGCTTTACTTAATCAACAAACACACTTCTTGTCATCTGGATCAAAATTGTATTGCTACTAAAAAATCCAAGCAGAATCCCAGTGGAAATAACGCTTCAGCTTGTTTGGAGCTCATGAAATAAGTAATGCTTTGCTTCTTTTCCTTGTCTGTATGCCTAGATATTCTAATACTGTGGATTTACCACATGCTACTGATGTCTCTTAAACATAGTGAAAACTTCTCAACTTCAGTTTTATCAAGGTGGGAATGACAGAAGTGCTTTTGGTCAACTTCAGCAGAACATGAAACTTAAAATACTTGGTGCTTTAAAATGCTTCATGTTTCCTCTTTGCTGTAATTCCCTTAAGGTTCCTTAAGTGTATTTTATTGTCTGTCAGTGTCATTATTTAAGCCTATTTGACATGTGGGTCAAGTAAGGTAAAGGATGGATGTCCCTTCTGAAGAAAGGACCCTTTATAGAACCCAGATAGCTGTGCTAGCACCTTACACTGGAGGTGGAGAACTGTAAAAAACTACTGATTCTGAATTTAGGTCTTGTACCATCTCTGCTGGTACTGAGAATTCTAATGTATAATTAGCAGTGTAGCTTGGTGCATGCTAGACGCTATTAAACTGTATAGATCAAGCGAAGAGTGAGACTAACAAATCATCATGTAATCAAGAGAAAGCAGCCCTGAAGTTCACTTCAGCTGCTACAGAACAGTTTTTCCCCATATGTAGTGTCAGCGGTTCTCAAGGAGCTGGTTGCAGTGTTAGCTCTTTCTTGACTTAGTAATGGAGAGTATTATCCTGTTTTCCACATCCTGGAAAATGACTTGTCATTATATGCTCAAATGCAATATATTTGTTACAGGTTCATGGCACTAAATGTTTCTTATTACAGAATATTAACATAAACATTAAAACAATGAACTGGATGGGGGATAGAAGCTATTAATCCCTTTATTACACCTGAATTTACCACTGCCTTCTCCGAAAATGTAATTTTATGTCACAACCCCATACTGGTTCCTCGAATTCTGTTGATTATTAAAATCTGCAATTCTGATAAATTTTATCAAGTCTTACAGACTGCAGTTAGTGGTCTTAATATAATTTTCATCCCTCTGTCTTTGGCTGGGGTTTTACATTACAGCAGAGATGACTTCAAAGCCAGCTGCTGTCAAGAGAAGATTGTTTAGCTCCTCTTGTCTGACCCCTGAGCACAGCTAGTGCTTCTTTGGCCTTGTGAAGTGTTTTAGGGAGCCAGGCTGATTTTCTTGAGATAGGTCTCTGTACTGATTCCCCAAAGAGCCAGATAACTGGAACATGAGATGGTGGCAGACAGGCCGTTCTGGTGATTATTAGTGGTATATTAGTTGGCTGTAATATGAAGCATCACCTACAATGTCTTTCTTCTCAAACCAACATCTAGAGGTACATCTGTCTGCCTAGGTTCTTAGAGATTGTTCTCACTCAAAGAGAGCTGCTTTGCCCTCATGTATGTGTGTAATCAGGTTTGTAATACCAGCGGAAGCTCTTTGCTCCCTTGTTGAGTAGTAGGTGTGTACTTTTTCCTGCCATCATTTAAATGCTTTACTTGCAGATCTGCCTGGGTGGCAAAACAGCCTTAAATACCTGTCAGGCTCTCTTGATAAGGGAGCTGGGAAAAGAAAAATAAGTTACTTGTGTCTTGTTAAATAGATGACGGCTGCAGAGGAGGCGAGTCAGATAAAAGATCTGATTCTGCAACAGCTGGGAAGAGGCAGCTTTGCCAACAGGAAAACATTGTGGAGCATTTTTTCCATTTCAGTGTACTAGCCTTAGTAATCAGGAAAGCTGTGTTAAAAAAAAAAAAGCGTGGTGGTGTTCAGGTGGCTGAAATGTGGGACTGGAGCATGTGGTACAGAAAACATTTGAAACCTTTTAGATGTGAGAGTTTACATGCAAATTTTCAATGAAGTCTAAGGATGAATAATTTCGGAGTTCTCTGTCTGCCTGGAAAGTTCACTTGCCCCAGGAGTGGGAAGACAGCAGAGGCGGCTCTCAGCTCGATCCATGCAGTTCTCTAAATATTGCTTGGCTTTTGAAAACCACGGTGACAAGGTTTCTTACCAGAAGTGAAGAAGGGAAAGAGTTACACCCTCTTGGGGCTAGATGTTCAGTATCAGTCCCAGATGGAGACAAGGTTCAGGAAAAAAAATCTCCTTCAATGAATTTAAGGCTGACATCACGTATCTCTCTTACAAAGCATTCCATGGTTACCACATGTAAAACTTGAGTTGCTACCCAAGCTACTTAATTGAATAGGAAGACATTTATTGTTATTTTTTTTGTTTCCAAAGTTTTTATTTCTCAAATTATTTCAATGTAACTGCAGATGGAAACTTAGCGTGCACAATACCTACCGACTATTCCTTGCATGAAAAATGAGTACGCTCTCCTTCCTGCTTGTGAAGACTTGCTACGTGCCTGCCAGTGAAATCCTGAGCACCTAGATGTCTTAGCTGAATTAGAAAGAGAACTTCTTTGCACCAAAGCTTAGGTTTTATTCCTTAATTATTGTTACTATTTAAAAGTACTTTTGAACTACTTTCACTATTTGGATAAAGTATTAAATGTCATAATCTGTAATTTGTTGTGTTGTTCCTCTTTCCCAAGTCGTCGGGATGACATGGAGTCTCTAGGCTACGTATTGATGTACTTTAACAGAACCAGTCTGCCTTGGCAGGGATTAAAGGTAGGTTGTGTGGCTGGGTTTTGAGTGTGTTTCTGTTCCACCCTTGGGGGTTTTTTCATGCTTGGGCATCGTGTTTGTCTGCTGGTCTGGTTAAGTGATTGTCTGTAGAATTTAGCTTGGTTATACAAAGTGGCTTTTCCCATTTATAGAA
The DNA here is from genome assembly GCA_013400115.1 of Rhinopomastus cyanomelas. Taxonomy (NCBI): domain Eukaryota; kingdom Metazoa; phylum Chordata; class Aves; order Bucerotiformes; family Rhinopomastidae; genus Rhinopomastus; species Rhinopomastus cyanomelas. The sequence continues at coordinate 152,053 of VXBP01008521.1, forward strand.
CATAGAAGAAAAGTTCTTTCTGTTTCTCATGCAGCAGGCAAGATGTGTATTGTGTGTTTATCTTAAAATTTATGCTAAACAATAAGTGGTTTTTTTAAATTGCTGGAGAGAGCATGGAAATGATCCCTCCTTAGCAAGTTTAGCTCTAGTCCAGTGTATGGCATGACGGAATAATTAATACCACTTGTGTTTTCATGTATGGTAGCAAAGTACAAACATGGCAAATATTTCATATTTCTGTTGTATAGACTGCAGTGATTTCATGTCTTAATTGTTTTCTTCCTCCATGTGAGAGTTGTGTAGCTCAAAATGGTGTTGCAGCTGCAAATATTGTCAAAAGGCAAGCAGCTTGTGAAATGCTAGAACTGTTTAGCTGTAAGTGAGTGTAATGGCTGCTTACCAAAACATGCAGGCAGCTCTTGAATGGGGCACTGAGTGGGAATTAATAGAACTTTGGCAAGTACAAATGCAAGTCTGGTCTGCTTAATGGACAAAAGCAGCAACTAGAACTACACGAGCTGTGCCATGTGATGAAAGCATTAGACTGCAACAAATGTTATTAAACTGTGTCCAAATCTTAATACCAGATTGACCTTCATTCTCTTAGCAATAAGTGTGTGGGTCTTGAAAATTTCACATAAAATACTCATGGTTGACCAAAGGATTTTTGTCAGTTTTTTCTTGCAACTGTCCTTGTTAATCCAGTGTTGCACAATATCTCTTACATTGTGACCTACATGTTCCACAGGCTGCAACAAAGAAGCAAAAGTATGAAAAGATTAGTGAAAAGAAAATGTCCACTCCTGTTGAGGTTTTGTGTAAGGTAAGAGTTTCCAAGTGATGCCTTACTGTGAAGTAGTTCTTTTCTTGTTTTTAAATAGAGCCAATGTATTAGTCTCACATGGCGTTTGCTCCTTAATACTTCTGGCAGTCACGGGTGCTTTGTGCTTGGCCACTCAGCAAGACTGTGTAACAGGGCAGGCATTTGCTGCTGTTTCTTGGCATAGTTCATGCCACCATCATTCCAGTTCTTGGTGACTGTGACCTACGGAAGCCCTCGAGCTCTCTGTGGGGCTTATTCACTTCAGCTTCTACAGTGACACTCCTGTGTGTGCCCTCTTGGATAAATAAAGCTATGGTAGAGCTATATAGCTTGCCTGTATATTCTTGTTTCTCTCTCTTCAAGGTTGTTTATGTATCTTCTGTGCCTTAGAGGCGCAGAAGCATTAGTGGAATTGGATGGCTTATGAGGAGAGGCTGAGGGACTTGGGGCTTTTTAGTCTGGAGAAGAGAAGACTTAGAGGGGATTTGATNTAAAGATGTATTGCAGAATGTTATTCCAATTTTATCCTTTGGGTGTTAAGGTTTGTCTTGAACACATACTTGTCTTGAAGCCACGTGCTTGTTAACGAAGGTCCTTGAGGACATACCATAGTTTCTGCACATCAAATAGCACCAAGGATTGCACTGTCAAGTTGTGCACATCTGTATACCCTTAAAGTCTGACTGCATCAAACTCCTGAACTGCTATACCCTTGTTTTCTTTCTTGTAATACTGCCGTATGCTGTCACCTATTTATATGTAGGCTTTAGTTCAGTATTAGATAGATGTGTAAATATGTAAAGCAGGGAATCTTTCTAAAGATGTTTATAGTGGACTTAATAGTGGTAACTGACCCGGTCTTTAGTATGTTCAAGTAGATTATCAAGGAAACGTGAGGGGAATCTTTTTTAAGAGATGAATACAACTTACTTGAGAGACCTAGTTGATAAGAACGGGTTTGATTAGGATAATGAAGTTTGTGTTCAAGGTTTTGGTAGCAGAGAAATTGTGATTGAAGAATGTGCATCAGCTAAAACAGTTCTGGGGAAGGAATGTGTATCTGGTAATGTGTTGATCAGATCCACCTTCTGAAATACAGAATAAATTAATAACTAGAGGCAAAGTGGAATTTACACTTAAGAATTGTCATCCAGTTTTTCTGTGCCACTCCAGACAGAAATACGTTTTGCCTTCCTTACAGGGTTGTTAGAAACTTTTTGCTGCAAGCCATGGCTTGATTAACACTGTTGATTTACAGGGATTCCCTGCAGAATTTGCCATGTATCTGAACTACTGTCGTGGCCTGCGCTTTGAAGAGGCACCAGATTACATGTATCTGAGACAATTATTCCGTATTCTTTTCAGGTCAGTCTCAAAGTGGAAAAGTACAGAAGCTTGTCAGTGCTTTGCCAGTTGGTAACTGCTCTGTGGAACTTGCACTACAGAAAGCTGTTCTGTTTGTGTGATGTAGGGAGTTCTGGGACTTTATTTCAGACTGTGAAAAGCTGTTTAAAGGACCTGAAAAATACTGTTAAATGTGAAGGAAAATGATTCTCTTTTGCATTGCTTGATCTGACCACTAACACTAAAGGGCTGAGCCCATGCTTAATTAAGTAGCTTAAGAAATTCACCCCTTAGTAGAAATGTTAAAAGCTTTTTTAATATTTGGGGATTGGTGATGGGACAAGCATGTTGCTGAGGAGAAGGATTTCAATGAAGGGGGAATAGTCATGTTTCACAGAGGTTCTTAGAGAAACCAGAACACAAAGCCAACCTTGTGGAGTGAACAGCATCTATCCATTGGAAGAGCTGGTACTGATCACTCAGGAGTCTCTCTCCAGCTTTCTGGAATGCAGAGCAGTTTCTGTCTGATGATCTGAGGTGTCTTAAAACTGTGTATTTTTTTAAAAAAAAGCCAAGAAACCCCAGTGCAGACAAATGGATAAGCAGGGTTGTGAGCAAGTGCTGCTTCTACAAATGCAGACTTTTTGTGTACACTGAAGACAGCTTGGTAGTATTTGGGATTGCTGCAAGTTAGTAGTACTTGGCATTTATTAACCATTCATAATCTCCAAAGCAGCTTACAGGAAGAGTTAACCTCTAGTTCTGGGTTTCCAGCAATGCCTTGCTCTTAGCAGTAAGGAAGTTAAGTTCTGTTGTAGTAAAGTATTTTGCTCTATTCTAGGACTTTGAACCACCAATATGACTACACATTCGACTGGACAATGTTAAAGCAGAAAGCAGCACAGCAGGCAGCCTCTTCCAGTGGGCAGGGGCAGCAGGCCCAAACCCCCACAGGCAAGCAAACTGACAAATCCAAGAGTAACATGAAAGGTTAGTAGCCAAGAACCAAGTGACGTTACAGGAAAAAAAATAAATTACACTAATTTGGACAATGTCAGCAATTAAAGTGTTAGATCAAGGAGGTGGTTTAAAAAGTATATTTGGCTGTTAATTTAAAAAACAAAAATAAAAGACGTCCTTGGAGAATTTGACTACTAACTTTATACCAAAATGTCCTTGTTCTTCATATCATTTCTTCTGGGGATGTTGGGTCATTTTAACCACTGCATCTTTTGCTCCCACATTAACCACTTTACAAAAACAAGAAACTGACTTGGTGTTGGGAATGTGACACTTTTCATTTATTTTTTATTTATATATACATATATATATTTATATATATAAATATATAATACAATCCAAAATCCTAGACCTAACACTTCTTAAGGGATAATTCTCTTGAACTAGGCATGGATCTAGAGACTTTGGGTTCTACTTTGTTCCAGCTGGTATAGTGCTGTGGGTTTCCTTCTGTTCTGTATTCCTCAAACATTGGAAACAGAAAATTGTGAATGATCTGACTTCCTCCAGTGGGTTTACACTGAGACATTTTGTTCCACGGTTAAAGGACCAGTGAGCTCAAAATGTCGTGCATAAATCCAAGGGTAACCTTGAACTGCTGAGGACTGCCAAATCACAATTTTCTGAAGTGGCTGGATGCTCTGGGGTGGGGCTTCAGGTTTTTTGACTATTGTTACTGTTTCTAGGTTATGATTTCAAAGGGAAATGTTATGAAATGTTTTAAAATGTAACCATGTAAAAACAGAAAACTGAGCACTGAAAAGGCATGTGATTTTTTTTTTTATGCATTCTTGAAGCTTTTCCTTTTTTTGTATAAATCTGCCATTGTTAGTCTAGAAAGGCACTAGAATGAAATTGCGGCAGGTAGTAACTCTTGCAGCCAGTCTTGTAATGAAACTGGTTTCCTCAAGTTGAGCTACGATGGAGATTGAAGCTAATGAGGTCGTTGAATGATAACTTCAACCTAGTTTTTCTGTTAAGTACTGAGGTATTGCTCCAGCTTGCTACTCTCCAGTACATTCTTAGCTTGACTGTCATTCTTATACATATAAAACTAGACTTAACTAACACAGCAGACTTGGCAGGTCAAAGAAAGGTGGAAGTGTCTGCAATAAACTTACCAAAACATTGTTTTTCATGTATTCTGTCAGCATTTAAACATTAGTAGCTTTAGTCAAAGTAATCCAAACTACAGCACATCATCCAGAAAAATACCTACTGGCCTTCGCAACACTCAATGAAACAGTTTCTGGAAGAAAGCATTTCAGTACAATTCCACTAAAGGCAGATTCTTTGTGGCATAGGAAGTCTGATTTGTTTTACTGGAGCTGGCAGGTGTTACAGTGCTTTACATTATAAACCAGTTGAAACACTGGTACGTAGCAGACACTGTGTTAAAGCACCCAGGCTTAGATTGCTTCCTGAAATACTGACGCTCTGAAGTTCAGAACCCACTGCTGAACCCAGCCCAGTGTCAGAGTGTGGAGAGGTGTCCTGCTAGAGCAGGAGGAAATAAACTGAGCAGAAACGCAGATTCTCAGCAACAGCCATGCTTAGAAAGTCTTTAAAGGTGATGGTGTCTGTAAATGGATGCTGCCCGGAATATCAAGTTGTACGCACTTGAAATACTGTTCAGCTGTGGCTGCTTTACTGACTCGAGCAGTCTCTGACCAAGTGCTTATTCTGTAGATGAGAAAAGGTCTTTAAAATTATTATCTGCCCCCACCTCCTACTGATGATTTAGGGAGAGTGCGCTGCTGCAGCTGACAAACTTGAGTAGTGGGGAGGCTGTCTTGCAGTTGCACCTTGCACATTTCTGTTCAGCACATTCCTCATTAGTAGTGTCTGTTAGTAGTGAGGCCCTTCACTACAGCTATAGAATGTTTCTGTTTTTCCAGGAGAATTTCATTGGCTCTTGCATGGAATAACAGCCTCTGTTGGGGAATGACTCCCTCCCTCTTCTGCCCTTCCTATCACAAAGAGGCTTGTGTCCTTTGGATTGACCATGTTGTGATGTCGCTATAATCCACATTAAACCATCTCACCAAGTACTGTAGAGGCTGAATATTCTGCTTGGTTCCAGCATAGTCTAGTCTTTTTATGGCCTTTCTTTCTCTTTTATGTTGGGTTTTTTCCTGTCCCTCTCTGGAACCCTGTGCAGTGTCTTTTGTAACAGCAAGATCAGCTGTTTCTGAACTTGGGAGCAGTGAACTGGTTCAGCAAACAGCTGTTCTGCTGACTGGGAAGTTTAGCTCTTGATCTCTTGACAGTGCAGCAGTTGTTCAGGTGTGATTGTAACAATCCTTACAGTCAGCTCCCTCAGTCATAAAACTGACTCAAGCAGTCAATCTCCGGGACAAATTCTGTCCATTCAATTTGCGAGATATGTTTTTAATTCATTTCAGTGTGGAGTTCTGTAAGCCCACCAGCAGTCCTGCTAGTGTACATCTTTGGTCATGGCAGTATTGCTCAGAGCAGACTGCAAGTTTGCTACTTGAGTTTTAGCCAGTTTGACAACGAAATATTCTGCTACTAGAGAAAAGATTTTAACATTTGTCAAGTAGGGAAGTGTCTTGGAATAGGGCAGTACAGTTACTGTCCCCTGTTGATCAGATCTGCAGCTGTGGTAATAATGCAATTTGAATATCACTCAGGTAGCATAGAGATTATCAAAGCTTTGGGTAACACCCTGGAGAGACAGGGAGTGATGAATGTGCTGATCTGAGCTGGCCCTGAATAAAGTGAAGATTTATTAGACACTAGCATAAACTCTTGAGTGTGTTCTTCATACTGGTGATGTTCTGCTTGCTATGTGAATGTGTCTCTCATTTGACAGCTGTGTTTTGAAACACTCCTGTGTAGTCTTAATAGGGTTCATAAGGGTTGTTCTGAATTGAACCCAGTTCCCCTTTGCTCTGTGTAAAGTTGGGCACTCTTTTGCCTGTGATACCTTGGATTTGAGGTATTTTTACAAATAGCATATCGTTTGTGGACGTGTCCTTTGTTCTCAGGTTCAGAACCCAAATTTCATTCAAAGCATCCAGGCTTCTAAAGCAAATAGTGGATCTGTTTCCACATCGGGAGCACACTCCTCCTTTGACTTAGTTTGGCTGCTTTGACGGAGAAAGTGGTTCAAACGATGAATCAGTCTTCGCTGCCAGATGCACCAAATGGAAAAACACTGTAACAGTTGATGATACACATAAAGTAAGGGTTAAGGACAATTTATGCCCGTGGAATAGCTGAGGTTTCTGTGAGAATCTGAGCTTGAGCTGGCAATGACTGTCTTAAAAAAAAAACACCAGCTCAGAAACGAAACCAATGAACGAAAACACACCACAATTTTTTCTTACATTTGCTAATGCTGGATGAAGAGAATTGTCTTTCGGTGCATTAAGATTGGGTTCAAAACAAGCTGTTCAATCTCTTCGAAAATACCTATTAGCCTATTCTGGAAAAGTTAAAGCTATCTCCTGGGTACTATATGCAGATACGTTTTTGTCAGGCTGTGTTTAAGACTTGTTTGCACTTGCTTTTTGCTGGATGACAGCACAAGCTATAGCTGAGGTCAGCTTGGTCTGTATTTCACAATGAAGAGATTTCTGTTGCAAAAGCTCGGGCTGTTGCTCAGATGAAGTCATACATTGACAGAACATCATGCTGTTTGGAGGGCATCCAGAATGGAAATTTGCTTGGCAAAGTAGTCCTTGGTTGAGACTGCTGTTGCCTCTTTAAAGCACAGCACTACTACCTGAGTCACCAGCAGTGAGTATTTAAGCAGTCAGATGAAAACTGGCTTAGCTTGCAGTAACTGCCTCTTTGAGGCCCATGTATGTATTCCTTGACCCTCCCTTTTCCAAGATGTCTTGTCCTTCGGAGTACTGAACTTTAAAAGTTGCTCTTGACACCCCACCTCTCCTGTCACATGAATTCTTTCACTTGTCCTTCCAAGGACAGAAGCTGTGCTGGTTTCCTAGTCACTGTCATAAGCTCTGGCTTCTGTTCTGGTTGCCCACAGGCATGAACATGTAGTGAACACCAGTTACTGTAAGGTAAGTTATTCCTGTTTCTTTTGCTTCTGTCTGTGTGACACCACTCTGCTGTGTCTCTCAAGAGCACCACTGCAATCAGATGACAGTTTGACATTCAATGATACAAACATGAGACACTGCAGACAAGTAGAAAACAATCCTATGAAATTACATCCTGCTTCCTAGTGGCAATAACAAATCTTGTTTTCAAGCCATTGGTCTGAATTCACATTGAGGAATGTGGCATCCAGCTGGTGCATAAGCCTGTTTGCCAGCACAGCAGTAGGTTTGAGCTAAAGGGTGGTGGCAGATGCGGGGTTAGCTTTGGAAATGGACACCAGGAGCTCTGCAGTTCTGAGATGGAGCAGCATTTTTCCCCTTTGAATGACCATAACCAATGTTTTGTTCTCCTACGGAGAAGGCTGTTTCTTATTTGCATCCTGTATCAGTAAGTTGCTCTTGTGTTTATCTTGCAGGTTTCTGAGCTTGGCGAGAATGGGACAAAGCAGAGCAGATCGGAGCAGGACTTGTCACTCCCCAATCCTAGAAATTTTAGTTCATACGTACACTTGCCAGTGGCTATGGGCAACCATTTACTTGGTGTAAAGAACTTAATATCAGTATAAACTGGCTCTGGGCAGTGTCAGTGATGCTGCACTTTGAGTTGTAGCAGCTGTAATTGTGAATATTACTGAGATAGTGAAACATGGTGTCCAGTTTTCTATTGCATTTTTTTCAAGTGGAGAAGTTAACTAATGGTTGACACACAAGTGGAGAAAATTGTGCATATGCCAATTTTTGTTACCTTTTTACTTTGAACTACACTGCTTATGAGATCTCATTGTTTTGGAAGAATGGCATGAACAGTCTTCGGCAACAGTTGTGATAATTGTAAATGCTCACAATTGTGCACTCTTTTCTGGTTATTCCTCCCTGGGTTTTGAAAGTTGTACACTTAAAACATTCTTAAAGTTGTTGGCTTCTATGTGCAACATACCAAGCCAGCTGACATGGTAGTAACCAAAGATTCCAGTTTTTAAGCATATGAAAGACTCTGCCTGCTTACCTGTGCTAGAAATAACAGCATCTAAAGTGAAGACTTAAGAGAAACTTAGCGACTACTAGATAATCTTTAGGACTCTGCATTAACTCTATAATGTTCTTGGTATAAAAGGAAAAACAGCATATTTGTCACGAAATTTAGTTAACATCTTACAACTGAACCTGTATGTAAGTTGCTTAGATAAATGTAATCACTGTAAACATCTATATGATCTGGGATTTTGTTTTTATTTTGAAGCGGGAGCTTTTTTGTTTACAAGTTCATTAAAAACTAAAAACTGTTTCTGTAAGGAAATGAAATGTTTTTTAATTTGCCTTGTTAATTCAGTTTAAGAAATCTACATTACCCTGTTTTTAAACCAAGTTTGGAGGCCATTTGTTAAGCAAAAGAAGTCATATTTCTTTCTAAATCATTTTAGATTTAGTGTTGTAACTCTTCCTCATTTTGTTTTTAAATAAATTTTGTATTTTTTCCTTGAGGGGGGGAAGGGGCAGTCTTGCATTTTTATAACTTGTTGTTTGAGACCAGCCCTCTCTACGAAGATTGGATTTTTTTAAAAATGGCATCTTTTGCAGACCTGGTACTGGCAGCCTCACAGCGTTGCCGTATCTTGCATTGGCTGGACTGACTTGTGATTGCTAGTTTTGAGAAATTTGAATGGAGTATTTGGATGGTTTTAAACCAAGGCATTTTCTTTCAAGTTCTTGTGAAGTGGATATGACCGGATTTACTCTTGTTCTCGGGGACAGCCTCGCACCATGCAGAGTTCACAGTGGTTACTGCCCCAGGCTGTCTTCCTTCTCACTCCTATTCTAGCCCAGCTGAAAGAAAGAAATACTTTTATTGCTGGTAATTCTTTAACAGTGTAATTTATTCCTTTATAGCATGTCAGAATAAATTAAAAAAAGTCTGAAAATGGTGCCAGATGCCTACTGTGTAAATGGTGTTTGTACATTAGCTTTTTCGACAATTCTCTTGCGTGTAGCAGGGTTCCTGCTCACAGTTCCTATTTTTACTGTTGGAAGAGCTCTTTTACATTGAAAAACATTTCTTCAAGATAATAACCCTCTCACTGTGCACTGTCATCACAGAGTGGTAATGTGGATCAAGCCCATGCTCTCATCTCTGTGCACACTCCTTTCACAAGAAGGATCTGCCCAGAGAAGAAGTTAAAATGTTAAACTTTAGCTGGAGGAACATGGTGTGCTAATAAACACTTTTTTGAAGATGACCTGGGAGTACAGGGAGGCAGAAAGTGTGCCGACCCTCAGATACTTGGTGGTATTTGGAACAGAGCAGGCTCTGTTACTTGGAAGGTGGAAGAAGAAATGTGGCTCATTGTTCCAGTGAGGATGTTTTTCTAAACTCATGAGTATTGCTCCATCCCAGTAAGGATGCTTTACAAACAGTGCCTCATTTGAAAGCTGCCGTGTTTCTAGGAACTGGTACCTGGAACATTGTGCTCTGCCCTTATGTGTGACTTCTGCTGTCTGGGTGATGCATTTTGACAACATGCATTGACAGAAGGGGAAGGAGCATCAATGAAATGCCTTCTTGGCAGCTGTTCACTGAGTGGCTGCTTGGGGCTCTTTCGGCAGCGCTTCTATTTTTTTGACGTGAGGTACTTGAAAGAGGAAATAATTTCTTCTCCTGAAACCAAATAATTTCCTCTGTCCAGTACATTTATTCATGGCTTTGAGTTGTCTATTTTAGAGATGAAACCTGCCTTTGATGTGAGAGCACTAAGCAGGAGTGGGTAATGTGCTTGGGGTGTCGAAACATGCTGGCTCTGTCCTGTGGAGGAGCGTGGGGTCCCTTGCTCTTTCAGGCATGGTGTGCTCACAATTTACTTCTGCTGAGGAGTGTCAGTTGTGGTGTGCTGCTTTGGAGAAGACCAGCTTGTGCTAGACACTGCCTGGTGAATGGGATGGCAATCTTCCATACAGAGATGCTGTGATACCCAACGCTTGTTTGCTGTATGAGATTACTTGGTTTGTAACAAAGGTTTAAAGCTGAAAGCATTAAAAACTCTGGATCTTGCCTTCGGACTGCAGCTGTGCAAAGGTTTTGTCTTGGGAGGTTTATGTACTTTCCTGATACAAAGGCAAACTTCTGCAAGCAATCCCAGGCCCTTTTACAAGTAATTATTTCTGCAACAGAAACCGTGAAGTGCAGCAACTACAGCCTTGTGTTCGCTGGAAAGTGCTGGAACTTGGGTAATTGTGTTTAGTCTCCTCTGGAGACATTTAAAACCCACCTGGATGTGTTTCAGTGCGACTTGGTCTAGGTGATAACTGCTGTGGCAGGGGGATTGGACTAGATGATCTTTAGGGGTCCCTTCTAATCCCTGATGATTCTATGATCAGACTGACAACAGGTCCTTAGTCATCTTAAACTACGTACAGGGTTTCAGAACAATTTATTAACCTCCTTATAACAGCTCTGAGAGGGAACCTAAGGCCACCTTTCAAAGGATTTCTTGATTTGGAGCGCGGAGGACCTGTATGCAGCTTACAGGGTCATTACCTTTAATCTATTTATTGTAAGCAATTGAGAGCCTTTTTCTCTTCTGTATAGGCCTCTGAAAGGATAGGCTGCCCTAAGTCTGTGCTACTAGTGACATGACTGTTCTGTGTGGTATCTAGTGTTTGTCCTAAGTGATGGAAGTCAAGGCTTGGCTATCTCCAGTGCTGTCAGTCTCTAGATGCCAGATCACAGACTCATAGAATCGTTGTGGCTGGAAAGGCCCTCCAGGATCAGCAAGTCCAAGATGCTTGAAGTGAGTGTGTCAAACCTGTCTGGTGTGTGCCATCCTAATTTTTTTCCTGGTTGCCATTGAATTTTGTGTGAGGGGGTTATTGTTCAAGCTTATGTGACTGCATTTGCACTGTTCTGCCTGTTCCCTCAGCTGGCTTTTTCAGGTCTGTTGCTTATGGCTTTCAGGAACTTACATGTGCTTAGTGTGCTGAGCCTTTCCTGAAATGACAGATGAGGTGGAGGTACCCAAATCCTACCTGTGCTGCTCTGTGCAGGAGGTTAGGCTGGATGTCTCCACAGCCCCTTCTAGCTGCAGTTTGTGATCCCACCTTGGCTTTTTGCATAAGGCTAGAATTTCTGTTAAAGTGTTCTCCAATTTAGAAGTTTTGTTGCTTAGCCAGTGCCTTCAGCCCCACCTCCTCCTTAATTGCAATGAAATCACCATGATTTCATATCAGCTTGATGTCATAAGACAAGTTTATGAACACAACAGGCTCCAGATGAAAAGTTGGCTGGGAGGAAGAGCTGTCTGCTCTGAGCACTAACCCTCTGGAACCCTCTGGAATCATGAAGTGAGGGATGATACAGAGGAAACTCCTAAGTGGGGTCCGAATGGAAGGAAGCCTGTTCCAATGTGGAAATGGCTCCTTAATGTGACCCTTGTTACTGGAGGTTGAACCGGAAAGGGGAGGGTGGTGCCAGGTGTGTAAGGCAGAGAATGGAGATGGACTGTTGTTCTTGGACACAAGGCCTTTTGTCAGAGTATCTTCCAGACTGCCTTAGGGAAACTTCCAAACAGCCCCGGGGCTGTGATGTCCTCGGAGGAACCACAGTGGGCTCAGCTGCCCTGCAAACCTGAAGTGTGAAATATTGGTGTGAAATGTTTTAAATTCAGACACTAACTTCTTGTATTGTGTGAGACATTTTTAGGAGTGACTGTTAGTGCTGGATACAGGTGGCTAGAAATGACAGGAGCCATTTCTCACACCAGGCTTGAGTGTATTTTTGTCATAAAGTAACTGATGTGCTGTAGCTGGATTTTTTTCAGAGAACAACTTGCCATGTTCATGGCAGGGGCTGCTTCTGAAAGTACCTGAGTGAACACAGTCCTGACTTCTAATTTCCCTCCCTAGGAGCCTGTTGTTTTGTGATTGGTAAATAGCTGGTTTGGGCTCCATTTTTTTCCCTTCTGAGCGACAGCAGCAATGTGGGTAGCTGGTGGAGAAGCACTTTCAGAGCTGCTGTGCACTAGTGGTGTCCCGAAAAGCAGGCTCTGGGCTCCTCCCTGTTCTCCACCACCCTCATATAATAGTGGTGAGCCTTGAGCTGCTTTGCAGATGACAGACTCTGAACGTTTTTCTTTGTCATGAAAGCAATTTGAGATCATCAGAAGACCTTGAAGGAGTGTACAGGGCAGACTGGCTTTAGAACTTTCCAGGTTGCAGGCAAAGCCCCTGCATGTAATGATAAGTCTGGACCTTACACTTTACAGCCCTGTAAACACACGGGGCAGGTGCCTGACGTGCACGGCTCAGATAGCTGCAGAGGTGGGGCCCTTTGGCTGCCGTGACTCAGCTGTGCTTTGTGGCCCACCAGGTCAGGGACTTCTCGCTTCCCTTGTACCTTGGCTGTGTCGCTCATGCAGCGCAGTGAGGGTTTTCCAGCTGAGACCATCGTATGTGTTTAAATGAGGACCCTTGGGGTCTAAGAGGGTTTTCTGGGCATGGCTTACCCCACTGTCTGGCTCACCATCGCACTGCACACACTTCTCTGGTGGTGTTTGTTCACCCGCTTTGCAGCAGTGCGGGTGATTGCAGTGGTCCTTGAAGCCCATCTCTTTACTACAACAACTGGTGTTTCATGGATTTTGCTGGCTCCAAGTAGGTGCAGTGAGCTGGCCCAGGACCAGTTTGGGGCTTGCAGCTGGTTCTAGTTCAGAAGCAGTTTCTCACTGCTGGTCTGCATCTAGGCCAAGCTAGCTGGCCTTTCCTCATATGATCTGCCACATCTTCATTTGGTGGCAGCTGCAGGGCTTTGTCCAGGTCAGGCAGAGGAACAAGGAAACATTTGCCTGCCTGGGTGTACAGGCAGGTGTGGGGGAGGAGAGCAGAGAGAGAAAGCTGGAAACTGGTGCAAGTCCTTTGAACTGAGAAAAATCACTTAGGCAGCAAATCGACTCATTCTTGTGTGCCAAAGGCTTCCTCCTGGCACAGCTCTGACTTGCACAGAGCTCTTTTCGCCTCCTTAGTGCCTGCGGCTGTGGCAGCAGCTGGTGGTGGGCCTGGGTCAGGGTTACCTGGGGGTACAAAGCCCACAAAAAGCATCAGGAGTGTTGCATGGCGGAGCCCATGTTCACGTTTCTTCGGGGCTGGCACATTGCTCCACTCAGACCTCGGGTAACTCCTGCAGCATGGCGTTGCTTGCGCAGCAGGTATGGCCAGAAACTCCTGCTGACTCACATCCTGGAAGCACTTGCCTGCCTCCTGAGACCTCTTTCTTTGGAGGGGGTGAAATTCAAGGAGCCCAGCCTGTCCATTCTTCCCAGGGGCTGCCCAGGAAATGTTGGCTGATGGCTTTTATTCGATGGGCTTGTGCTGTAGTGTTCTGCTGTGCTGCCTGTGTCAGGGTAAACGAGAAGCATCAGTAAACCCTGTTTGTGTTGCAGCTCCAGCATGGGAAGGTGCGGTGGTGTTAAAGCTGAGCTGACGTGGATGTAGCAAGTTCCCAGCAGACTAGTCTGGAGCTGTTAACGAACCCCATAAACTGATTATGGGCCTAAGTCAGTGCTCAGTGACCTTTTGCCTTTTCAACTGACGGCTTTCTACACTGCACTTCTTGACCCTCCCCATAGCTGCTGGCCTGGTCTCCCAGCACAGGTGGGATGTGAGCTGGGCACGGAGCCACCCTTTACTCTCAGCTAGCTGGGACTGGCTTGTCTGGCAGCAACCAGCAGGCTCTGCCAGAGCCTGGCAGCCTGTTCCCAGGGGGCAGAGCACGGGCTGGGGCACTTGATGCTGATTGGAAGTGGCTTGTTTTTGCTTTCCAACATGCAAACAGCTTGTGGGGTGTGACCTGTGCTACTCTCAGCTCCTCCTGGTGAAAGACTAAGTCAGGATTTGTCAGCCCAGCTCCCACTCCAAAGCCCAGGCGCAGGCAGGATCCTTTCAGTGATGGTGTAATCATGGCCCTGGACAGACAGGCTCAGTTGTGGCCAGGCAGCTCTTCCTGGGTTGGATTTTCAAAGGAAGGGTGGCAAGGGACACCTGGGGCGCCCACAGGACTTTTGGCACAGGGTGTGTTTAAAAGTATTTATGGCCTTGCACAGGGTGGGGAACGGGAGGAGGAAGCAGTTGCTCTAAATACAAGCTGGGTTCCAGTGCCAAGACTGTGCAGGCAGCTCCCTGTGCTGCTTTCCTAGAGGACTTTGCTCTCTGTCCTCCACTCGCGAGGTCCCAGGGTAGCTGCCTGTCCCTGTTCCTGTCTGCTGGTGAGGGCAGGCCTGGTATTGCCTGCTTGCTGGTCTTCACCTTGTCTCTGCCTGCTGTTACCAGGGTCCTGTAGCCGGGCAGGCTATGAAAGTGGAGCTGGTGTTGCGCTCCTCAGCAAGGTTGCCGGGTGACTGGTAAACACAGCAAAGGCAGCACCAGTGGGGTTGGACACTTTTCACTGCCTTTCCCAGAACCAGGGTACAGCTGTGTCCGCTGGATCGCAGAGCCAGGCTGGCAGTGAGGTACCAAGCTTGAAGAGCAAATGACCCTGTGCTCCAGCTCAGGGGTGTAAGCAGCCTGCCATGCACCAGCAAGGCATGTGGCACACACTGTGACCCTCTGCAGGATTCCCTGCCCTAGCCCAGCAGGCTCTTGGCTGTGGGACTGGGTTCTGCCTTATGCCAGCATTCGCTTTGGCTGCCCAAAGGAGCTCCACTGCCAGGACAGCGTGTGCTGAGCCGCCTGGGGATAGCCAGCCCTGCACGGAGAGTTCTAGAGCTGCAGCATCCCTTGAGTCCGTAATGTGTATAAAACAGCAGCATCTGTCTAGGAAGAAGTTTAAATACAAAATACTGAAGCAAAGCAGGGCACTGACAAGCCTGTTGCACAGTTTGTTCTTCCTAGGTGTGACAGGGTGGCTTGTGAGGTTCTAGCATGTGTGGGTCCACAATGGAGCTGTCTCCCCCAGTGCTGGCAGGCTGTGCCTCTGGCTGGTAATGGGAGAGGAGAGCAGTGCTTGGAGTAATCCCGCTGCTCAAAATAGCTTGCCAGCTGCTGATGTTCATTAGCGTGGCTGAGCCATGGTTCTGTGGGAATGTGGGATCAGTGTTGCAAGGGGAGCTTTGTTGGATGGGAAGGAATCCCAAACCCTAGGGATCACTTTCCAGGAAAAAAGTGCTCGTGCCCAAGTCCTGTTTCTAGAAGGGCAGAGCAGCCTCTTGCATGGGTCTGCGGCTGCTTTTATTGTCGCTGTGGTGATCAAGAACTGAGGCTGAAGTCTCAGTCTCTGCCAACATCCTGTGACCTGAAAGCTGAACCAGATCCACATCCTCTCTCCTGACAGCCCTGCAGCTGCCCTGGAGCTGGCCGCTGATGTCTTGAGGGTGCTGCACTGGTCTGGAGATCTGCATGTCTGCTCTGGAGTGGGTTCAAAAGCATTGGCCCAGCCCGGAGCTCTGTCCTTTCTGCACTCAGCTCCCCTCCACTCTGGCTGGATGCTCACCCTGATGCTGGGGAGCAGGCTGGAGCACCCTGGCTGCAAGGGGCAGCTTCTGTGGAGCTGGTACTGAAACTGCTGTGGCAGCTCTGTCTGCTCCCAGCCTGCACATCAGCATGCCCAGGGGACAGAAAGCTGAGGCTGTCCTTGGCTGAGCTGACTCCCCAGGACTTGCCCTGCTGTCCTTGGACCCACAGCTGTGAGTCAGCAGCCTCTTTAGGAAAAGCCCTGATTCTGCTGAACACCCCATGGGTGATCTTACACAAAGCACTTGAAGACTTAAGATCATCCTTGTGCCTGGCTGCCGGGGCTGACAGTCCACAGACCTGTGCCCCATGTGGGATGGTCCCTGAGGACCTGCCATCTCTTTTTCCCCTAATAAAAAGGTTCTGAGCTTTGAGCAGGGAGGTTTAGAGGAGCTGCTGTACCAGGCTAGCTAGGCACTGGGGACATGGGGCATTGGCAGCATGGGCAGAGAGTGGTAGGGCTGGCTCAGGACTTACCTTCTCCCTGGGCCTGTGAATTAGCTGACCTGTTGCTGTCGTTTCGGGCACAGATCAACAAAATGAACTATTGAAAGAGACTACTGGTCTAACTGCCCTCTCAAACCCACCCTCCCAGTTCCTGGGACCCTACAGTCCAATTGGAGAAATAATGCTGCGTTTCCAGAATGAGCTGCTCATTGCGCCAGCCTGTATCAGAAGAAGCATGGTACAGCCCCAGCCTCTCGCCTGGTTTCTTCTCGTAGCCAGTGTACGTGGGTGTTGCTAATGGAAAGCTGAGCGTGGCGTGGGAAGTGCTTTGGCTTAAAATGTGTGAGCTGCCACCCAGTCTCCTTCCTGCAGAGAGGCCCCAGGTGTCTGCTCCTGCTGGGGCGGGGCTGGGCTGGGGCACTTGGCTTTCCCAGGCTCTGGAGCAGGAGTGCAGGCTGCCAGCAGCTTCTCTAGAAGAAGAGATACACATCTGCCTCACCTGTTCTCTCAGTACTTCTTTACTCATGCTCACTGGACAGAACTCGCCAGCCTTCTGGCGTTGCCGTCAAGCTGAAGCCCTGCTCTGCCTGACTACAGGTTTTCCACCAAACACATGCTCCAGTTATTACACACCAGGAAAGTCTGCTCCTGCACTGTGAAAGACCCTGCTCCTAGCTGAGGGCATCACCATGGACCCTCTTGGCAATGCAGGGCTGAGACATCCACCACTGCTGACAGTGAGCACCCTGAGCCTCTGTCCACCTTGGCTGGGCCCTGGCTGGTGGCACGGATGTTCACCTACCAGTGGGCTCTGGGAGGAAGATGCAGCACAAGTTTGTTCCCCCACTGGACTTCTCTTCCCAGATTTTATGGTGTTTCATTTATTTAAATGCTCTGAGCTGGCTTTTCTGTCCTGTGTGCATCTGGAGCTCCTGGGCTCAGCCTGCTTTGTGCTGTGCCACCCCTCAGCAGCCAGCTCCAGCTCCTTCGTCCCACTTAGCCCAGATTTTCTTCTAAATAGGTCACTTTTTTAATTGAGGGCAAACGCAAACTTGCTCTGTTTCTCCTAGTGTTCCTAGGCTGGACAGACTCACTTCAGAAGCTGCAAGACCTGGCGCAAGTCTGACTGATGAAACTCTTGTTGCCTGCTGCAGCTCAGGCTGGATTGTTAGCTCCAGCACTGTGGTCACTGGTGTGTGAAGCTGGGGAGGGCAGGTTGGGTCTGGCTTTTGCCAACAACCATGTGAAAGCCTGACCCTTGCTGGTTTGCAGGAAAGGGATGGTAAAAGCAGGAGCCTGAGCTGTGGCAGTTGCGAAGCAAAGAGGGATGAGCCCTGTTCTGGTGGGATGAGGTTGTGTATCTCCATGGTGCAGAGTGCTGCTGGGCTTCCTCCCTGCCCTCAAGTGCTGTGCTGGTGCCAGGCCAGGTTCTGGGGGGTGATGGGGGGGGTAAAATGAGGGCTCAGTGTTGGAGACAAGGACAGGGAGCTTTTTGTGCCTAGTGGTGTGTTGTTGGTGCTGTGCAGACACAGATGCCCCGGCTGTAAGGGGATCCTGGGGCAGCTGGGTGCTACAGGCTGGACAGCTGCTGGATCTTGTCCTGTGCAGGCTCCAGCTCCTGGCCTCTTCGAGTGCGTGTGGCTCTCCCTGCCTGTTTCTGTGCTCACAAGGTTGGATGGAGTGAGCCAGCTGCAGCTCCATGGACCAAAGTCCATCTGGGAGCTAAACCACAGCCAGCTTGCATGGTGAGACCTGTTGTTGCCCAGGCAGGGGACTCTTGGAGCAGGAAGCACCATGGCTCAGGGTCCTGCTGCCCTGGTTATGGGAGTCCCTTCATCCTGGATGGGCTGAGGTGACTGAAGCAGCCCTGAGCTGTTTTATCCTGCCCAGGAGCTGATCCCCAGACTCAAGGTGGGGGTTAAGCCAGGCTTAGGACTCACCACAAGGGCTGGGTCTGCTTCCCCTGGCGAAGAGACGTGATCGAGTGGGAGCCTGGCCCGGGTTGAGGATGCACCTTGGCTCAGTACTAGCTCACAGTAGCCCTTGGGCAATTGCAACCAGGGGAACAGGCCAGCAGCTGCTGCTACCTTAATCCTCTGGGGCTGGGCTGGTGCAGCGAGTTGTGCATGGTCTCTGCTCCCAGAGCAGGGCCAGAGGAGGATCAAAGCCGACCTTGTCTCAGGCCCCAAGGGAATGAGGGGAGGAGGGGAAGGTGGTGGGAAACTGCCCTGTTGGCGATCACCTGGTTCCTCCCTGGGTGCGTTCTGCTTTCTCAGGCTGTGGGGGAGCGGGACCGGGTGAGCCGGCTCTGCCTGGCGCTGTGCCCTGCCAAGCAGGTTGGGATTGACTGGGCCGGCTCACTGGGGTGCTGCTGGCAGAGGGCTTGCGGGCAGTGCATGGGTCCGGGGTGAGCATGCAGGCAGGGGTTGGGTGCGCTCTGGGTGCCAGGGCTCTACTGGCAGGGCTGTGCTTCAGAGAGGTCCCCCACGAGACCCTTGTACTGCTGAGCAGGGGTCTGCAGGAGCCGGATGTGGGTGCCAGCCGCACCCTGCCTACCTGCCTGTGCCTTGCTCAGCTGGGACAGGCCACAAGGACCCATTATGCCAAGCTGGCACCACAGGATTTGGGTGTGCCAGGCAAGCATCAGCTGCTGCCACTACCTTCCTGGGTGCTGACTTAGCAGGATAGGTGGCTGCAAGCCTGGGTTGGGAGCCAGGCTGGCTGTGGGTGCCAGGCAGGCTGGGCCCTTCAATGTGCACAGTCACCTGCATCACCCAGCCCTGCACATAGGCTGCAGCCATTCCTGTGGTCACACCCTCCTCTGCAGCTCCTGCACACTCAGACTCCTCAGAGGGCTCTGCTGTCCCCTCTTCTCCCCTACCAGCCTCCCACACACGCTAATCCCATCCCACTGCAGCAAGGAGAGCAGCTCAGCCCTGGCAGGGCTGGGTTTGCACAGCTCCAAAGTGGGGTCTGGATATTGGGAGTCCCAAGGACCTGCGTGGGTGGAGCTGCAAAAGCCTCCATCTCCATGTTTCCAGCATAGCTGGAGGGGGCTTGGCAGGGGGCCCAGAGGTAGGAGGTGTGGGGAGCAGAGCAGGGGGATGTGCTGAGGCTACTCTTGGAAAACCTATGCAGGGTGGGCAAGACATGGGATGACTAGGGGAGTCCCAGGGATGCAGATGCACTCTAGTGCCCACCCACCTCTCACAGGGTGTGTGTGCCCGTGCCTATGCACACTCCCTCGCTGAGCTCTTCACAAATCTCCATCAGCAATGAGCCCTAATCCCAGAGCAGGAGATAACCCCGGGTATTCCCACTACCCTGGGGCCACATGCTAAAGCAGCGCTGCAGGGCCATGATGCTGGGCATTCCAGGGATACCTGGGCATGTTCATGTCATGCCAGCCTGTGATGACTGGGAGAAGGGCAGTGGGAAGCTCTGCTGTGGGTGCCAGTGAGATCAGATGGGGTCCCAGCACACACTGCCTGCTTGAGGGCTGCCACACCAGCACCCACTTCTTCAGGTCCCCCTGTTTCTCTGCAGGCCTTGACAGCAGGTGGCATCATCCAGCTCCTGCAGATACCCTGTGCCTGGGGCCAGTGCAGGACATGGAGATTAGCTCTAAGCTGATTGCTGCTGGTCAGGGCAGCACTGAGGTGCTGGGCTGTGGTTCCCCAGCGGCTGGGGGCTGTGGGAGGAGCACGGCTGCACCCGGCAGGGCAGGGCAGGGCAGGGCAGGGCAGGGCAGGCTTTGGTCCATTCCAAAACCATTTGGTTCTGCCATCATAGTTTCCTCTTCTTTCCCTAGCCAGACAGTGAGAGACCTCTGGAGGGCTGTGGCACATTGCACCAGGATCGAGGAGGGTGGGGAGGAGTGGGGAAAGGACGAGCAAGGAGTCCCTGTGGGCAGAGGAGGATTTATGGCAGCTGGGTCTGTGTAGAGACAATAACTACGCAAGACTCTTTGGAGGGGTAACAACTGCCCAAAAAAGGGATTGTGGCAGCTCAGCCTCCCCTCCTGGTTGCTTTCCAGAGAGCAACAGAAATGGGGGGCTCATCTTGCCAGCAGCAAGAGATTAAAGAGTTTGTCTGCTCAGCTCTGCCTTGGCCGCTGTGCCCCAACACCCTGCCCCATGCTGGCTGTGGGGCTGTGCCAGTGGCTGACACTCCCAGCCGGTGTCGACTGTAGCCACTGGCTCAGCGCTACACCCTTCCCGTCGTGGCTGTTCCTGGCTGTGCCAGTTGTCTGAGTGACTCTGTGCCAGTGTCATCACTAGCAGGGAAACTGAGGCAGGGAGTGAGAAATGCTTGTGACTGATTCCAGGGTGGCACTTTGCCCAGCACACTGTGTCTCTCCTGGCCCACCTTGGCACAGAGCTGCGTGGTCACCCGCCTCAGCCAGCCCTGGGCTCTGGCACTGTCCCTGTGCTCTAGGCTGAGGAGACACCCAGTGGGTCCTCAGGGGGCATTAGCTGGGTGCAAGGTCCCTGCTCTCTCTGCGCGGCTGCTGGTGCCAGTGCTGCTGCCTCAGTGGGCTTTGCCTCTGCCCAGCTGGAAGCTGGTGGGGAGCACAGACCCTGGTCCTGCTGCAGTGACAGGGCTACCGATGCTTCCTTGGGGCAGCTGGTTCCCAGATAGGCTGGGGGCAGGTCAGGAATTCTTCATTTAAGGGGCGTTTTTTGGCCAGAAATAGCCAGTTTTGTCCACTTTTGAATCTCTCTCAAGGACAGGGCCAACCTTGATAATTTCTATGGGTGAAAAAAGCAGAGGAAAAAAGAAAGAGGGAAACAATCAGAGCTCTCTGAGTTGGCATTTCCTGGCCTAAGTGCCATATTTTTTTAATTTGGGTGTGTGTGAGCAAGACAAGGCTTTTCCATCCTGCACCAACATGTCCCGTAACCCCCAGCAGCCGGAATCCAAACAAACTGCTTGGAAATGGTTCAAACAGGGCGGCTGGAGCCTCTGCAACCCAGCAGTGCTGGGATTGGGAGAAGCTGGATTTGGGTTTCAGCTTCTTGTTTCCATGTAGGTTCTGTGATTTCTGCTTGTTACCCTCAAGCAGGATGGGAAAGGCTTTCCCTAGATGGATGTGGGGTGACCCGTCTGGTTTGCCATGCCATGGGGGCACGGGCAGGGGTGGAGGTGCTGAGCACAGGGAGTGCAGGCAGTACACAGCCCTGCCCCCGTGGGGATCCCTGGCAGGGTGGGCTGGGTGCCACTGGCTGCACCCACTGACTCACTCAGATGGGTGCGGAGGCGCCTGGGCCTGGGACATCTTGGTGCTGGATAGGGAGCCAGGAATGGTCTGGGTGGGAACAGGGAACTGTGGTGTGGAGGGTGAGATGTGTCCAGGGCACAGTGGCTGTGGCATCTTCTGGGGACCTTTCCCTGGTGAGGGTGTCTGTGGGTGGGTTTGGCTGTGTAGGGTGTGGCTGGAGATTTAGTGCCTCTTGCCTGTTATGGCCAGGAGATGGGGACCAGCCTGGCCACTCCATGGTGTCCCAGTGCTGCCCCTTGCCCCGCACTGTGCTTACAGCCGGGGAGGGATTATCTGCTGCTTGGCTGTGAACAGCAACTGGAGCAGGGCAAAGAGGGTTCCCATCCCCATGGCTCCCACTACAAACAGACACCGAGTTCCCAGCCAGAACTGAGTCAGGCAGGGCACAAGCTGGGGAGGGACAGAGGGACAGTTCTTTTTAGGGGAAGCAGGGGCTGCTTCTCAAGGATGTTCTCCCATCCTGCTGCTGCCGGAGTGGGGGTGCCGGGATCTGTGGCCGGCAGCCGCTGCCTGCCGGGTGTGACAGGGCTGGTGGAACTAATGGGACAGACAGGGCCGGCAGCCCATCCGACTACTCCAGCTGGGGCAGCAGTGCCACCTGCTGTCAGCATGGCCAGCCCGGCTGCTGCCTGTGTCTGCCTGCTGCGTGCTGCTTCCCCACCGCCATCCTGCAGCTGCCCAACTGCAGGCAGGGCCCAAGCAGATGGATAGAGCTGGCTGCGCTGGGTCTCGCTGCCCCTGGGCTGGGGGCTGAGCTGGATCAGGATTGTGGTGGCTCTAGTGCTGGTGGGGATGTGGTTAATGTGAGGTGGACCCGAGTGCCCAGGGAGGGATCCCAGCTCCTGCTGCTCAGGATGCCTGCAGGGGCAGGAATGGTTTATTCCCTTTGCAGGAGCAGAGTAGTGCCAGGAACTGGGGAAGATGTCACAGGGGCCAGTTTGAGATGGAGCAAGCAGCACCCCCAGGCTGTGCTGCGGACTCTTGTCCCTCCAGTCTGTCCCAAATTGTGTTGGCACCAGACCACAGGCTCTTACCCTGCTCCTAGTCCCAAAGCACCATTCAAGACAGAGTCATTCAGGACTTGAGACATTTATTAACCCCAGGGTGGCTAAGGGTGACACGAGTAGGGCCCACCAGCCCTACTTGTGGTGGTGATAACCCACAAGTACATTCATTACCCTCCAGTGTGGGGCTGGCTGGGCTAGGTTTCCCACCTCCCTCTGTTTAGAGTGCCCAGGGGTGGTTTCCTCCCATTCACAGTCCCCCCAGGTGACCCCATACCTTGATTGCAGGGTCTTCCACAGGCTGTGACTCCCCACAGGAAGGGCCATCTCCAGCTGTTGAGCCATGGCCCCAAGAACAGTATTTCCAGGAATCCCCAACGTAGTGCCTAAGGGATTCCTGGGAAAACTGGACCCTGAGGGCACGGCGGCCTGGGCTCTGCCAGCCCCACACATCCTTGCTGCCAGTCAGGCTCAATGGGTGGCTGATGGGGGATGCCACTGCTGCATCACTATTGTTCCCCACTGCACAAGGCTGCTGTGCAGCCCCTCCTGCTGGTGCTCAGTGCTGGTCTGGAGGTCCTGAGCAGACACAGGGGTCCTATTGCTGCAAGGAGAAAACTTCCCACCTTCCTCCTCCTCCCCCTTGCTCTCAGCAGGGATGTGGAAGTTTGGGGTCAGCCCTTTCTCACAGCCAGGGGTCAGCCCTCCTTGAATCACTGGTTCCAGTGGGTGGGTGGGGTCCCGGAGGTCCCCAGGGTGAGCAGTTCCTCCCTTCCCGAGCTACAGTGCTTCATCTCAGACTCCCAATTGACCAGAGATGCAGCACTGCACCTTGGGCTGGGAGACATGGAGGAGCCTGAGGTCAGCGTGGCTGCCGCTGATGCATGTCCATGGGTCAGGCTGTGTGTCTGCCTGCACAACTGGGTGCAGGCAAAGGGGGCTCCTTACCTCTGGAGCCACGTGCCTGCATCCCCATGCCCAGCCCAACACAACGGCAGGACAGACCTGGTCTTGGTAGCTCAGCCTGGCCTCAGCTCTGCAGGGATACATGGATGGGGGAACTTCACCTCCAAACCCAAGCAATTCCCTCCAAGAGCTGATGTAGAGCTGGTTAAGGTGAGGGAGACAAGAATCCCCCCAGGGTTGGCACTCAGTGGAGACAGAACACTCTAGAACAGTATGAGGCTGTGGGTATCGCACCACATGCCCCTTCCTTGCCCCAGGGAGCGAGGAGCATGTGAAAGCTGTCCCTCCTCACCCTTGTCTCTGTTGCAATCCCAGTCAGAGGAGACCCCACAGCTGGCTGGTCCCTCACCCTCCCAACATCACACATGGCCAATCTGTTCTCAGGATGGCAGGGCTCAGCCTTTCCCGTAGGCAAGGACATGGGAATGTGTCAGGGATGTCCCCTGGACCTTGGGCTGAAGCCCATCTGAACCTAAAGACAAGGATCTGGGGGGAAGCAGGAGGAGAAGGAGGGTGGAGGGAGTGGCTGAGCCCAAAAACGTCTTTTGCAGGCGAACACTAACATCCTGAGCAGAGCCGGAACGTGGTAAACAGACCATCTATCACAACCGCATCCCACCACCGGGCCCCGGCAGCGCCGGCACTCCCAGCAGCCTGACGAGAAGCAGATGGTGCATCTCCAGCGGGAGCCCCTGCATCCGGCACCAGCCCCCCTGCCGGGTGCACCCAGCTGAGAACTGGGACAGAAACCACCCCATTGCTATGTGCTGGGCTCTCTCATCGGCTACTCCTGGTTCTTGGTAAGAAAGTGGGGAAAAGAGCCCCATGGTGCCCCAAGCTTGCCCTATCGGTCAGTTGGGAATGAGGTTTGGGAGCAGCCTTGGCTTGCACAGGGTTATCTCCATACCAGCTGCAGCCAGGCCAGCCCTGAGCCCCAGCCAAGTGTGGGAACAGCCACAGGGACCCAGGGCCAGCAGAAATGCTGCAGGGACGCTCCTGCTACCCTAATGCCTTTGCAGAACCTCTGCTTTGCTGCTGATCCTGCTGGGAGGTGCCCTGGCCCAGGCCATGGTGCTTTGGTTAAGGAATGAGCTGTGGCACTGCTGTGTGCCCTGGGAGCCAACCCCTGGGAGCCAGCCCCCTGACACAGCTGGGCATGGACACAGGAGCAGCTTTGCTTGCAAAGTGCAGCTGCCCCTGCCCAGGAAAAGGGCTGATGGTGGTGCCCACGTTGGTCTCCTGGTTCTGCCCATCTCTTGCCACTAGCCACGTTTCTGGGGCTGTGCAGTCATCACAGCAGCTTCCACGTCCCCAGGGGCTCCCATGGCTGATGAGTCTGTAAGACACAGTGGGTGGCAGTCAGCATGGTGGTGCAGAGACTGGTATGGAGCTGCAAGCTCCTGGGTCCCTTCTCTGCTGTGAGGCCCCCTTGGGTGCCCAGCACCCCACAGGATTGAGGACAGCAATGCCAGCAGCTCCATGCACTTGAGAAACCCTGCAATGGCCACATGAAGGCCTCCGTTGACTGCTCAAAGCTGTGTGTGACAAGGTTCCCCTCTCCTAGTTGTGGGTGGCAGATCCCCAGACACATGGAGAGCCCTGCAGTGGGGCCCGAGGACGGCTCCTGGCTTCTTCTTGCTGCTGTCCTGGCCTGAGCGGGAAAAGATGGGATTGAACCTTCTCTACCCTCATGGCCGGGGATGGCAGAGCTCATCCAGCTGCCATCCCCAGGGAGGGGTTGGTGAGGGAAGAAACACTGGCAAAGATGGGAGGAATGTGCCAGGCTGTGCATCGTGCTGGGCTGGAGGCAAAATATCTGCCAGGACTCCCCCAAACTGCCTGAGAGGGGGTCTTGGGGCAGGGAGGGAATAATCCCCCATCCTCCTTTCCATGTTCCCATTGCTTGTCCCCAAGATGGAGCAAAAAATGCAGTGCTGCAGGGCCTGCCTTGCCCTGTTGTCTCCATTCCCAGGTTTTCCCAGGTTTCCCGAGGAAAGGAGGTTGCTCCCAGTGTGCCCTGTGGTCATCACGCCCTGGTGTTGCTGCTGAAGGCCCTCCATGCTGAGAAGCACCAGTGTTTCCTGAGCAGTGCGGGCTGGGAGAAGAGCTACGGCCCCAGGCTGCTCATCCCCTCACGCGAATGTGCCATATGGCTTCAGAAGAAGAAACACTAATAACGAACGGCTGGACTCATGGTCTTATCAATGCTGTGGGGACCACCAGCCACCAGCACATCCCCTGGCCAAGGCTCTCCAGTGGGTGCCCCAGCACAGCGCACACCCAGCACACGGCCCAGCTCCTTTCACAGTCACAGAATCACAGAATGTTACAGGTTGGAAGGGACCTTGAAAGATCATCTAAGTCCCACCAGCACTGCCCAGTGCTGCCCCGGCTCCCACCCGCTGCTCACCTCCTCATTCTCCTCTGCTGAGAACTTCCCTGCTCGCGTGCCCTGCCACCGCGGAGTGGTCTTGGTTTGACAGGAGCGGAGTGGTGAGTGGTCGGTGCTGTGAGCTGCGTCCCCAGCGGCACTGGGCTGAGCCAGAGCCCGGCCCTCCCCGTAGTTACAACACAGCGCCCTTTCCCCTCTCCAGGCAGGCCGCCACCGCAGGAAATGTCCTTTTTTAATAGCTCTTGGGATTTGTTTCCTCCTTGAAATTCCCCAGCCCCACAAGACCAGACCTGGGAAGCTAAACACCCAAGCCAGGAGAGCTCCAGGCTGCCCTGCTTCCACACTGGGGTGATGCTCAGCTCCATGCAGGCCCTTCTTCCCCTCCTCCTGGACCCCCAAAACCTGATCACCAGCTGTTGAGGCTCCATCCCTGCCTCAGATGAGGCTTGGTCCAGCTCTGGTCATGGGGTACCCAACTGGCCCAAATGACACCTCCCGCTGGCTAAGAGAGTCACTGCTGGCTGACACCAAGGTAAACCCTGCCCAGGTGTCCCCTTGCAGGTGGTGGCAGCTCGAATGGTGGAAAGGAGCATGGCCTTGCTGGAAGGACTCACAACTCTATAGAAATTTAAGGGACTGGCCCCAGGGCAGCTTTGAGGTGCCCCTCACCGGCAGCAATTGATGGATCAATGGCATGGGGATGCTGCTAATGATCACTTTGTGGCTCAGGATGGAGGCAGAATGGTTCCAACACTCCTTCCCACCAGCACCTTCCAGCACATCCAGCATCTCCACCCTGTGCCCCAGCATCAGCATCTCCATCTTGTCCTCCACAGACCATGATGGCCTCTGCAGAGGAGAAGTACCTCCTGGCTCCCTTCCTCCCTCTCTCCCTCGACAGTGCCGGTACTAAATCAAAGGTTTATGAGAAAATGGAGGGGCCAAGGGAGATCCTAATCTGGTCGCAGGCTGATTAACCCCAAGTTCAGGCAGAGGTCCTGATGCTCAGCTATAAATAGTTCTGCCTTCCCTTTCCCATCCTCCCGTCGAGCCGCAGCGTGCCTGCCCTTTTATGGGCAAAAAGGCCGATTTGGAGACTGAGTGGCCCCCATCTCCCATGCTGGGGGCGAGCCAAGGGGGCCCAGGGGGATGCTGCTCTTTCTCACTGGGTTCTGCTGGGATGAATTATAAGGCCAAGAACAAAGGAGCAGGTTAGGGGGGCTGACAGCAGGGGATGGATGCAGCGGGGAGAGTGCATCTGCTCCGTTCTCCTTTCTCTGGGCAGGCAGCCCTGCTCCTGGTGCCAGAGCGGGGCAGAAATCACCTAATTTGGTGTCTTTGTGGAACTCCTCTGCACCTGCCTGAGATGTAGGGTGGTGGCATGGTGGGAATGCGGAGGGAACCTGGGGCTTGCCAAGCCCTCTGCCACCCTCAGGCTGCAAACATAAGCTGACATCTCCCCATCTGTTACCCTCGAGCAGGGGACTGGCTCCACCGTCCCTGCCTGGCCACCACTATGCCCAGACCATGCAGAACCCACTGGTTCCTTCAAAGCCACCAGTGCCAGTCACTACAGCAATAGCAGAGTCTGGCTTGGGGGTGAGAAGAAGTGTTCAGAGGTGCAGAAGCACTTGGGAGTTCCTTGCCAAGGAAGAGCCCAGGCTCACAGCAGCCCACTCACTGCCTTTCCCACCGCCTCAGATCTTCTCAGCCAGCCCAGCCCACCAACTGCCTTCTCTTCGTCCTTAGCTGGTCTCTCTATAGGACAGCATAGCCCTGGCCCATCCCCAGCCCACTGCTGGAAGGTGTATTGGGGTGCAAGGAGCCTACTGGGGAGGGCTGATGCCTGGTAGCCCCAATCTGCTGGCCGCAGGGCAAGCGGAGCGTGGGAGCGGGTGCAGGCAGCAGCCCTCCTGCTCTGTTTACACATCACATTCCCGCTCTGGAGGAAGTGGTGCAGGGGTGAAGTCCCAGTGGGAACAGGCGGTCACGTCACCAGCCTCCAGTCCTTGCTGGGAAGGGCTGGTGGGAACACAGTGGGGAGAGCTCCCCACAGACACCATTCCCAGGTGGTGTGGGGCAGCTGCTCCAGCATCCTCCTCGCTCCCTGGGCTCTGCTCCTCATCCGGCTCTTACACAGCTCCCAGCTGAAGCTGGCTGAAGGAGCTGGTGAAGGGAAGGCCCTTGGCATGGCGGGCCAGCCAAGAGCTTGGATCTGGTGTGGGTGGGAGCAGCAAGGCTCCTCTCCTCTTGCAGAGGCACAGCCATGGTGTTGCTGGAGCTCATTAAGCTGCCAGTGCTCTTGGCTGCTTATCTGGACTTTATCATCAAATCTCTGCTCCGGCAAAGGAGAAGGAGAGTGCGGCTGTGTGTGCAGCTTCTCCTGCACAGGAGAATAAATCGCTGCCTGGCAGGACTCAGCTTCTCCAGCCCTGCCTGCTGCCCACAGAGCTGAGCAGTAAGAGAGGTTAAATTGAAATGTCCTGAATGTGTTGAGTTCCCAGCAAGCAGGAGGAGAGATGTGGGGAAAATGGAGCACAGAAGTCACACCAGGGCTGATACTCGGGCACTGCTTCTCTGCAGCCCCACATTGCTGGGCTCCCTCAGTAGACCCTGGGGTGAGCGATGCAGCTCCCTGGCTTCGTGCACTGGGGCTCATGGGGCTGGAGACAGAGAATAAAAGAAATTAAGTTTAAAAAACAAGTTTGAAGAGAGAGCAGGAAAAAAAGAAGGACAAATCTGCGCTGAGGGATCTCAGGTAAGATGGCCAGCCTGGAAGAGAGGTGTTGCCTAATGAGCCAGTGACCAGTAAGTCCACCCCACAGCAAGCACCAGGGTGACCTGTTGGCCATCATAGAGCATCTGCTCCATGCATGGCATGGTAGGTCCCACAGCCCCATCCCCTGAGTCTGTCCCTTGCCCTGCCCTGTACAAGTGAAGGTGCTCATCTACCTCCCAGCAGAGCAATCTAGCACCTCAGCTCCCAGCACGCTGACTACCTCCTGCAGCTCCAGTGCTGCAGGATGCTGACCTCCAGTAGGACATTGGTGCTGAGCACCTTGTACTTGAATGTCTCACACCAAAAAAGCCTGGGATGGATGGCTGGCTGCCTCTCGCTCAACCCAATCACACCCAAGTCTCTTTACTGCCTAGCTGAGAGCTGCGCGCAGTGCCTCATGTGGGCACAGGGCTGGTCCCTGTCCCAACAGGTAACATGACCGTCCCCAGCCCAACAACCAGAACATAACAGCTTCATCCCTGACCTCTGAACAGCAGCAAGAAGATACTTACAGCAGCTGCAGCCTGGGCTCCCACTGTGCCAGATTGGCCCCTCTCCCTGGCCCATTGGGGTGCTGACATGGCCTTGCATTGCCACACCAGCTCCATGTTCATCTCTGCTGACTGCACAGGCTGAGTGTGCACCAGAGATTTGGCTGCTGCTGCTGCAAGTTTCTCTGCCTATCCCTGGAGCAGCCCAGGGCACCCACCAGCTTCTTTTCCTGTCCAGGCTGCCATCACTTGGGTGTGGGACAGAAAACACAGGTCTCTCCCAGGTAACCATATGCCTGCTCCACATGGGATCTAACTCCAGCCTCTGCCCTGAGACAAAAAGATGGGGTACCCCAAACCGCTGAGGGACCACCAACTCCTCCTTACCAGTGACCCCTTTCACAGAGGAGGAAGAGGCAGCCCTACCTGCCCTGTGCCCTCCCTGAGCCCAGCTGATGGGTGCTGCTGGTGGGTAGAGACAGTTCAAACTCTCTGGGACATCCCCAGAGCAGGGTAGGCAGCTCTTCCTCATCATCCAGCAGGGACCAGAGCCAGGTGTGGAGGCACAGCAAAAACGAGCTCTGTGAATGTTCCTGGTCCCTGTCAGGCAAAGCATTTTGGGGTTCAGGGGTGACAAGTGCTCCCCCAGCACCCTCCAGTCTGTAGGCATAGGATATATGTTGGGCTTCATCCCCCTAGCCCGAGCCTCCCCCATGCAGGATCTGTCCAAATTGCCTCTCTGTGCTCCCAGACAAGGTCAAAGGATGCTGAAGTGGCTTCAGAGCTCAGATTTCCAGTCTCTTGCTTCATCATCTGCTGCTCAGCTCTGGCACACTCACGAGGATGAGCTTTTGCTGCTTCTGCCCAGCATGCAGAGCGGCACTGGGATCACCCTGGGGTACTCATCCCAGCACTCAGTCCCTGCAATGCCTATGCTCCCAGTTGTGCCACGCTGGTGCTGTGAGTGCCATCGCCTTTGCCAGGGAACAGCCAAGGATGAGAACAGCACCTGCTCTCTGCCTGGTGCTGGCAGGAGCCCTCACCCACCCTGAAACAAAGCCATGGGCCGATGGGCTCATCGTGGCCCTGTTCACCGATAGCCCTGGCACTGCTGGGCCCTGGGTACTGCGTTTCCACAACTCACCCCAGGAAAGGAGAGTTGCTGAGGGTAATGAAAGGCAGGTTTCTCTGAGGGGGCAGAGGAACAAGCCTTGGAAAAGCCTCACTAGGAACAAAGCTGGTTCTAGAGCAGAAAAGGAGACTGAGAAAAGGAACGAAACCAAACCTAGCCCTTAATCATCTCCAGACTGTCTCTTGACAAGCGGGGAGGGAAATGCCACTCTATCCAGCAGCCACCCAGAGCTGCAGCTGGTCTAGACACCCTTCCACAGATTCTTCCTGAAAGCTGCCTGGGAAATCTCTGCCGGAGGTATCTGCCTGCGTTTTCTGGATATGGATTACTTCCAGCATTGAGGAGGCAATGGCACTGCTCTTCTGCAGGGCATCCTGGCTGGTCCCAGGAAGCCAGAGCAGACATAGGCAGGATAATCCCGTGACAGGGACTCCACCGCTGGAACAGGGACACTGGCCATGTCGCACTGGTGGTTCCCATCCTCATGTACAGCATCCCAGTATGGAGCTGCTGCACCCTCCCTGCACCTTCCCCAGGAGAAGCCAGTGACTGCAGGAAGCTCTTGAGGTACAGCAGGATAGGGACAGACTGGGTGGCCATGTCTGCCCTGAGAGGTTTCAATGTCCTGGTTACTTTCACTGTCCCTTTGCAGAGGGACACATAGCCTGTTTGGGCACATGGCACCACATGGGTAAGGTATTGCACCCTGGCTGGACCTACTGTCCTTCTGTAGAAGCCCAGCTGGAGGCTGTCCTGTGGGGTTGAAGCTGTCCTGCAGAGGAAGGATCCAGGAAGACAAGGCAGCTTGCTGCCACATACCTGTAGGACATGGTGTTCCCAGGTGACCTGCCTGGAGGGGACAGCCACTGTGGATACCCTGGGAGAGGAGGGACAGCATGGCCAAGGCAGCACCTCATCCTGCCAGGGGCTTGCACGGAGAAGGCACAATCCAGAAAGCCCCAACGAGTCTTTACAAGGCCTAGGCTCAAGGCTGTCTTGGAACAATACTTGTACTTCACATGAGGCTGGCAGTCCTGCCACTGTCCTCCCCACTAAACCTATGGCTGGGCCAGGGCTAAGCTGCTGGCTCATGCAGTTTAACTGTGATGTGCAGCCCCTGCTGCAGCTCCAGGCAGTCAGGGAAGCAGCAACCGTTCACGCAGCGAACAACAGAACTGGGGAAATGGCCAGGGCTGGGACCGCACCAGTGGTGCCACACGGGGTTTGTGGCCAGAGCAAGGCAGCAACATTGGCTGGGCTGCTGTTGGGGTCCTGATGGGATACAGGATGCACTGTGTTGGCGTGAGTATGTGGGTAGGGTGGCTTCAGCAGCCTGCAAGCCTCTGTCAGTGAGTCTCGACCCCATCCTCTCCACAGACGGTTTCCCCCATTTTCCCCCAAAGTGGCAGCAGCACAGTGGCTGCAGGAGCTGAGCAGGCAGATCACGGCCCCATTGTGTGAGGATCCCACCCAGGATTGCCACTGGCTTCCCATTTTCCCATCCTAGATGTAGACAGAGCAGAAAGCAGCTTCTCTCTCAGTTTCTGGAGAGCCCGTACTCAACTTCAAAAGTGCTGAGTACGCCTTGCCAAACCCTTCTCCCAGGGCCAGGATGGAGCTGTTGCGGCAGATTTTGGGGAACGTCTTTGGCTGCAGAGGCTGCTCTGTCCACTCTCTGCCAGCTCTGTGTGCAGCAGATTTTCACACTCCATGCCCATGCTCTGCTATCGTCTCTCCATCCCTGGGCACAGGACTCCTGTGCCTGGGGTGAGGACAACTCTGCCTACCTCCCCGCAGCTGGTGAGGCTGAGCACTCGTGGCTAGCAAGGGGAATGCCGGAGGAGCTGTGATTCCCCACACTTGGGACAGGCACTGAACAGAGCAGGAGCTCCCATCGTCACCAGACACGCCTGTCCCCACTGTTCCATGCACCCAGCGCACCCACCCACACGCCCACCCACTCCCTGCACCCACGGGCACCTACCTGCCGGCCCACACCCGCAGCAGGGCACCGCGGGGACGTGAGCACATGCCCACCACCTCCTCCTGGCACACTGTAACCCGGCAATGGGACCCCGGCACCGCCAGCTGGGGTTTTTTAAGGAGATGGCATGTGAGCCCTCGGCGAAAAACTCCTTCCAGGCTGCTCAGAAGCTGGAAAACCTTTTACTTTTTACCTTATATGAGCTGCAGGAGGAGGCCAGGCTGCCGACGGGCACCGCTGTCAGGGGCGCCGAGGGGACCCATTGGCTGGGGTGCCGTCACGTGGCCCCGTCGGCGCGACCCGCTGCCGCGCAGCCCAGTGTTGCTTTTACCCCCTAAGGAAGGGCCGCTTGACAATTTTCATATTTCTTCTAAATTTGGAGATTTCAGACAATGCTGGGAGGCTTGGCGCGGGATGCCAGAGGCCCATGTGGAAGTCATTAAGGCGGAGAGGGGGAGCGAGGGAAGCAGGGCTGGGGGAGTGGGGGGAGGAGAGCGGCCGGGGCTGCGCTGCGCCGGCTGCCAGCAACGCTCTGGGAACCCAGAACACGGGGAAAGTTGTTTGCAATAAGCGACTTCCTCCAGGACCTGGGATCGGGCATGGGGAGTGTGGACAAGAATTCCACCTGTGGGGTAGGGGTCTGACAAGGGGCGGGGGGGCCAGGGCCGGTGCTGGCGTCTGTCCCGCCAGCCGGGGGAAGGAAGCGGAGATGCTCCCTGGCCTGGCTGGAGGAGGCTCGTGATTCCCATTACATTGAAAAGCTCCATCTGGCCTGGGAATAAAGGGGATTTGGAGCTGCGGGGCTCTCACGGGGCTGCCTGTGTGTGCAGGGTGGGATCGCTGTGTGCCGATGGGGCTGGGACCTCACAGATCATGGCTGGGTCTGCAGCGCTGGGTGCACGTGGCACGTGTGCCTGCGTTCTGGCAGCATGGGGCGCCAGTGTGAGAACTCCATCAGCATGGGGCTGCAACAGCCCCAGCCCATCCTGGCCCCGCGTGGGCCATGAGTCCATGTATGGCCTCCAGCCCACACTGGGGCCCCATTAATGAGCAGCCAGTTGGCAGCTTGGGCAGGAAACACCCGGTGCTGAAGTGCCTTTATCCTCCTGCACCAGTGTCAGCTCCAGCATGGCCAAGAAGGGGGTCAGTCGCCTCTGCTCCAGACATTGCCATGCCCTGCTCCCCCAGGCAGGGAACCCAGTATCAGGGCATGAACGAGGAAGCACCCACTGTGGTGCTTCTCCCCCAGGGACAGCTAGGGAGCTAAGCAGAGGCACTGACAGTGTCTCTTCTACGTTTTCTTCTGTGGGGAGCAAAGGGCAGGTCCCTGAGGTCTCATGCCTGAGAGGTCCCTGGCTCGTGGGAAGGACCTCCATCCTGAGCTGTGCACAGACACTGTGGCTACTGCTGAGCACTGCTGGTGTCTGTGGACAGGAATGCAGGGCCCTAGGCTCAGTGGGGGCAAACATGTAGTAAGGGTCTCATGGGCCAGGACTTCCACTACCAACAGGAAAGGAGTTCAGGGGTCCTGCTGTGCCCAGATCCCTGAACCTGTGCCCTGGGAGCTGGGGCGCCCAGATCCCTGAACCTGTGCCCTGGGAGCTGGGGCAACCTCACAGCCAGGACTGGAGTCCCTCTGCCATTGTGCCAGACTTCATACAGGGACAGTATGGGGTGCTTGGTGTCTCTCCTGCCCCCCCACATTTAGGCACCACTTGAGCACCCAATCCTTCCTACAGGAGCTGAATGCCCTTGCAGCACCTCTGGATGTCCTCCAGGACATCCCTCCCATGCTGAAGACACTAGTCCCATGCTCACAAAAACCAGGCAGCCACCAGCCCAGCCCAGCTCTAGGGGGCTGAAGGCATCTCTGGGAGTCTGCAGGCATCATGGGGCAGGTGTAGAGCTGGAAACAAAGACCAGCTGACAGGGAGATGGATGCTCAGAGTCACCTCAGAACAGAGAGCAAGCTGGCAAAACCTGCTGTGGACCAACAATTTTTGCTCAGCTGCTGGAGAAAACACCCACCACTGGAAAGAGGGAGTGTGGGGAATTCACTGTGGGAATTACAGGAAAGGAGAGGCAGCAGTTGGGCAGGCTGTTGTGAACACCTGGGCACACCAGCTGGCTCTAGGGATAGTGACCAGAAGAGTGAGTCCAGGGACAGTGGGAAGCAGAATGAGGAGGAGTTACACCAGCAGAGAGGTTCAGTTGAGGAGGGAGAGAGTCATCCTGGAGGCTGCAGCCCTGTCAACTGCAGAAAAGGAGCAGAGAACCTGGGAGACCTTTTGCACCACTACACACGCTCTCAACTCCCTCCAGCCCCAGCACCCTGCAGCAGTGAGCACTGTGGCCACGCCATTGCAAACAGGGCAAATGTAGGACCCACCACATGCTCAGTGACCAGGCTCCCCACTGTGCAGAGCTGGCAATCCACTGCTGCCCACTGGAGTGAGGACAAGGCTTGGGGATGCTCAGTGTCTGCCAGGAGAGCAGGAACTGGGATGGTAGTGCCTGGACCTGCAAGCAGCACGTCCAGACCTGGGGCAGAGAAGCAGCTGGTGTCCTCCAAAGAGCCAACAGCCACCTGCAAAGTACCTGTCCAGTAAAGACTTCACTGGGGTGCGGAGTGGAAAACCCCCGCTTGTTTCAGTCCCTGCGCTCATGCAAAGCCAGTGTCCCTGAGGCAGGACAAGCACAGCCCAGGAGCGACCAGGTTGCAGCAGGTCTGTTGGCAGTCACTGGGGCACCGGGCTGAGCCCAGGCTGGGCTGGGCTGGGCTATCGAAGGGATCTGCACAGAGCACAGGCCTACAGCAGGGGCAAACTCCTCCCCCCACTGCAGACAAGCCTTGGTGCATGGCACAGAGGTAGGACAGCACATGTGGCATGTCCCCAGACACACTGTGCTCCTTCTGGGCACAGAGAGTGTCCATGCAGTGTTCAACCCTCAAAACCCCTTGCTGTGTCAGGCACCCTGTTGGTACTGAGTTCATTCCCCCCCCAGCCTGGAGCCAGTGTCTCCTAGCCCTCCATCCCCTCTCCCCAGCACACGGCCACGCAGCCCCTGCACTAGGTGGGCTGGCGCTGAGCACAGCTAACTGCTGCCATTAAACAAACCCTATAATTAGAAACCAGGTTTCCTAAATGAAGTGAAAAATGTAACGTTAGCCTCTGTTTGTTCGCTGGATGCTGCTCTCTTGTTCCATGACCCAGAGGGGTCGCGCCCTGTGGTTTCTGAGAAGCCTTAATAAGGTAATGTTTAGGAGGTTACTATCTTTACAACTCTTGTCTTATTACAACTCCATAAGAAAAACATTTGGGGCAAAGCAGGATTCCTTGGCGCGGGTTTGTTTTCGTTAGTCCTTTGCTAAGATGCTGCCCAGCCATCCCTCCTTCACCACAGATTCAGTTTCAGTATCTCCACAAAAGTGATTTTAATTCCCACCACCGACTGACCTCCAGCCTCCTCGCCTGCCTGTGAGGGCCTGGGTGGTCCTGGCTGGCCAGGACAGCCCCATCCTGGGGACTGCAGCTGCACCTGAGGCGATGCTGGGGCAGCTCCCACCTTCCCAAGAGCCCTGGCAGTGAGAAGAGAACCCCCTCTGTCTGCTGACAACCAATAACCAAAGCTACAGCCTTCTCATCTGCTGCCCGAGGTCAGTGGGGGCCCTGGGGGGCTGGCGGGTGTTTCTCAGGCCAGATATTATTACACCCCAGAGCAAGCAGCCTCTGACTCCCTCACAGCTGTGCGTGTGCTGTCTGAGTCGCGGGGGCAGGACAGCGTGATTAATGGGCAAGCTGGGCTAGAGCAGCTCTGAAGGTGACCTTTGGGACTGGTCTGTGTAGCACCGGATGGGAAGCAGGGCCAAGCTCTGCCCAGTCTTCAAGCCACCAGCTCAGCCCCGGTGACCACTCCCACGAGCTCAGGGGTCACCACACGTGCTGCAGTGGCCAGGGCAGATGTTGGTGCCGCCACTGAGCTGTCCATTTACATCTGTCTTCTGCCTTGCCCTGGGAACCTGGACACTTGCCCATGAGCAAAAGCCACCAAAGCCCTAAAAAAAAGGAGTCTTTCTCCTCACAGACCCAGAGGGCATTGCTGCCCTGGACACAAGTACCTGGGAGCTCTCTCCAGATCCACAGACTGGTGGACAGATCCAGATCCTGGTGCCCTGTATGGATCTGGAGGGCCAGCCCTCTCCACAGCCAGGACCTGAGATGCAGTGTCCTGGCAGGGCTGCGTCTCACCTTTGCAATCCAGTATGAAATACAGACACCCCTCCAAAGCACCCAGGGACTGGGTTCCGACCACTGCACTGGCTGCATTCCGTTGTGTGGGGAAGCAGAGCTGACTTACTTGGAAATTCAGCATTGCCTGTTCGTGCTCTGTGCTTCTGGAGCACAGACAGCACAGGCTGAGGCCAGGAGCCCACAGTGTGGGGGCACGAGGAGAAGCAACTCAGGGAACATGGATAGAGCAGGCCATGTCAGGTTTGGCAGTCTGGTGAGACCTGTGGCCCATGAGATAGTGCCTTGGTTTCTGCCACCATCCTGCATGGAGAAGGCCTGGAGAGGTCCTGCAAGAAGTTGTAGAGTACCCAGAGGGGTCCTGCAGGGATGAGGGTCAATCCATGCTGTGTCCTCACTCCAGCCTCTCCTGTGCCACAGCAGGATCAGCTGGCCATGGGTCAGTGGGAGCTGCTGGAGCAGCAGCTGTGCCCAGAAGGGGCGGAAGTGGCTGTTTCCAGCCTGGGGAGTGATAGAGCAGACTTTTTCCATCAGGTGCTCTGTCTCCAGGAGCAGAAGGCAAAAGAAAACAAAAGGCAGGAGAGGAGCAAGGCAGGAGGAACCTGCACATCTGGATCGTGTAACCAGTGACATGCTGTAAACGTAGGGTGGCTGATGGATGTGCTGGCAGGGCCGCAGCAGGATGTGCTGGATGCGCAGCCTCCCTCATACCCCGCCGTCCCGGCGCTGCCAGTAGCTGCTCTCCTGACGCCTCTGGCCCCATGAGCCTGGAAGGAGGCAGGCCAGGGTGCTGCTGGCCCCATGGCCCCCAGCCTCAAAGGCCAGCTCTGCAGAGCTCTGCTTCACGCTGCCAGACCCTGGCCGTTACCTTGTGTTTGTGATCCAAAGGACGTGATTTACAGACAGCCCCAGCATCACCCAGCTCCTGCCTGAAGGGCTGCCAAGCCAGCGGGATTAGGGCTGCATAAATAGTGTCCTGTGATACAGAACCCGAATGCAGCAAGAGCCAGAGCTGCTGACAGCTTGTCCAGCCCCTCGGCATGGTCACCTCTCCTGCTTGTGGCACCCCAGTGTGGCTCCGTGACCACAGCATGCACATTGGGTTTCCCTCCTTTCTTGGGAAAACTCTTCCTGCCAGCGTGGGGACTCTGACGGTGTGGGAGGGGGCAGATTTGTGTCCAAGGACGAGCACCTACCCTGCTCAATGCCAGCAGTGGATTTCCTTCCAGCCACCCTTGCCAGCCAGGCTGTGGCTCTGTGTTTATGCAATGGCAGGAGCTGGCAGAATTAAGCACTTTTTGTTTTTCCCTTTTTTGAGAACGAGGAGTTTTAATTCCCACCAAACAATGTTATTTTTCCAGCAAGCTTAAAATAAGCTTTTTTGGCCCGAGCATCTCTGAAGCTGCTCATGCACTGCACTGGCCTTTGTGCAAATATGGACGTGATGTTGCACTGATGGCTTGGCTGGAGATACCTGCCGGGGGGTGACTGGGGGGATGGGACCCCATGCTGGCCTCCAGTGCTGTGAGCCCTGGTTCCAGCCCTCCTTGCTGCAGCTCTCTTGTGAGACTGGCTTGCTGAAGCATGCTTGTGTTGGATGAATGGAAAATGTTGCTCATGTAGAGATAGGAGATGCTGCAGCTGCACTGCAGCCCCCACCTCCAGCTCTGTCTGCCTGGCACATGGTTGAGGGTGTGCTCAGAGGTATTGGGAAACTCTGTGGAGGCTCTGGGCTTGCGAGCAGCCTGGTGCCTGGAGAAGCAGCTATGCTGTGCAGCATAGCACCAGTAGCAATGCTTGTCCACTGCCTGCCACAGGTGGAGGGGAGCACAAACCCCACGCTTGTGCCTTGCATCCAGGCAGGAACATTCCTGCTTGTGGAAACAGGCAAAAAGCTATTTTCTGCCAGTGACCTGATTCCCCCCATTCCCTTACCTGCAGTCCCAGTTGGGTGCTCTGCCTCACGCTCCCTGGCCAACACATCCCTCCACCTGAACAGAGCATGGCCATCCTGTACCCTTCTACCTTAAGCTCTTGGGCTTAGCTGGGAGCATGACACTGGTTTTGTAACGGTTATCCAGGGAAATATGCACCTGGGTTTACTCAGGGCAGGTAGAGCCTATCTTCACAGCCCCTCCTGCCCTGTTTGGGGGGTCTGTTCCTGCTCCCCAGGCTTTGCTTTAGCCCCAGGTTTCCCGCGGCCATGGGGCAATGTGCTCACCACCCAAAGGCAACAGCTCCCTTCTCCTCTGGGTAACCCGCTCTCAGAAGCCATGATGGACTTCCTTCCAGACACCCACTCCTTCATGTCCCCTTTGCAGAGCTGACCCCAGAACGGGCTCATGGACCCCACTGCCCACCCTGGAGACAGGAGCGAGCCATGGACCAGTGAGGAAAAGCCACCCCCCCCCCCCCCCCCCCCCCCCCCCCCCNTTAGCTTATCAAATTTGGCCATGTCTGAAAGCCTTGGTTTCCTTTTCACCAAAAAAGATCAAAACTGGGTAATTGGCTGCTGGCGCGGATGCCTCTGAGCCTCTCTCATGTGTAAACAGCATTGCCGAGTGCTGACACAACGCAGGCGGCCACGGCACATGCAGGCGGCCACGGTACCCTCTGGGTGCTCCAGAGCTGCTCCCTAGACCTTCTTGGGGGATCACAGAATAGGGGTGATATGGCTGGGGCTGGGCCAGGCAGAGGCTGGCTCAGCACCCTAGGAAATGCTGCTGGCAGAGGGCTGGTGCAACAAAAGTAGGTGGCTCCATGGCCCCTGCTACTGCCAGGTCATTTGCACCAAGTTCCTGAGGTGATAAAAGCAGCTGGGCACAGCACCAGGCCTCGCCCAATGAGATGGCAAAGCCCCCAAACTGCAGTGCTGGGGCTGTCCTTGGTGTCAGTGTGAACTGTGGCAGCCAGGCTGAGTTCTCTGCCACAGCCTTAGGATGGTGATGCTGGGAGCAGGAGAAGGGCTGCATAAGCTGAGGGTGCAGCGAGTTTTGCCCTATTTGCAGGGTTTTCTAGAGGCCTAGTTCATGGACTGGGGGAAAGAAGTGAAAATTTCTCACCACCATAAAAAGCACAAGGTCTTTCAAACCCCTGGTGATGGACAGTGAGGGAAACTCCATATCTAGTGCTGCCAGGGAAGAAGAGGGAAAGGGGAGGCAGAAAGCGACCAAGAGAGGTGAGTGACCAGAGCTACCTGTCCTCCAGTGCTAGAAGGCCTAATGGTCTAAAGGGACCCTTTAAAGGAGTTAGGGCTGTCCATGAGCATGGGGAGCAGGAGCAGCAGGCACCCCTCCTCCTAATCCCACGACTGGTGGGGCTGGCAGGGGAGGTGGGAGGGATGCAAGGGAGGAATGATGCAGGAAGAGGAGGACGGATGCAGAGAGGAGGGGGGATGCAGGGAGGGGGAAGGCAGGCTATTGTGGAGGTGGGTTGGAGGACAGCACCATCGTGTGGCGCAGACGCTGCCTGGCCACAGGGACAGCCCAGGGCGTGGGGGCCGCAGTGCCGGGCTGATTCCCTGAGATGGGGAACCATGGCGGCAGCCCCGCACCTCATTCCCCACCCCGCAACCCCCTGTATCGCAGCGGGTGGTTCCGGGAAGGCAAACCAGCTAGGCATGGGAGGTGACCCCATCACCAGCACCCACCACCCTGCAGCTCTGGGACCCAGCCCTGAGGTCAGCCGAGAGCAGGGCTGGCGTGTCCCCTGTGCCAGGGCTGGGGAAGGCTTGAAGACAGATATGCGAGGAGTGCAGGACGTGATGGATGCCATCGCCTCACTGCTAGACAGAATGGTCCGGTGACACCTGGAGGCTGCAGAGCTGCTGGTGGACACGGATTGACCCTCAGTTGTCCCCGCTGGGACAGGACAGCCCAGGCTGCCTGCACACCCTGCTGCCCGCGCAGAGTGCAGTCCTCCCACCAGCCCAGTAGCCTGCTGGCCACTGCACAACCATGCCGGTGGCACCACCCGAGCCCAAACCCCCTCTCAAACGTCTCCTGAGGGCAGGTTGTTGCCCAGCGAGCCCCTCCGCGCTGCCGCTCCAGCAGGGACCTAGAGCTGTGCCCAGGCACAGCCGCCAGCCCTGGGGAGGTGGCGGGTGGCCGAATCCCAGACCACGCTGGCCCCCTGCCCTGCTGGCACCTCGGGGACCGGACACACCTCCGGCAGAGCGGAGCCGGGGGCTGGGGCTTTCCCTTTTTAGCTCCCCGGCTCGTCCAGGGCCAGCCACACGGCAGGACAGCGGCCCCTGGGCGACAATGAAGCGGTCTCCGAACCTGGTAGGTGGCTCTGCGCGGCAGCCCTCGCTTTCCTTAACGCAGTCACTTGCTCCCTTGCTCACGGGTGGCCACCTGGGCTTGTCTGCTTTGGAGATGCCTGGAGTGGCTTGCCCAGCCCATCGCACCTGGCACTGCAAAGATACAGCAGCTGCGGGGAACGGAGCCGTGACGGTCCCGAACCAGAGTGGGAAACAGCCCCAGCCCAGCACTCCCTGCCCTGGGCATCGCTGCATCCATGGGCAGAGCAGCGGAATGGGCAGGGTGCAGGATGGGCAACGCATAGGATACTTACGGTGTGTGACGGACAGGTTTTGGCGTGGGCAGGGTGCGAGATGGGCAGGGTATGGGATGGCCAGGGTGGAGGACAGAGAGGGTGTAGGAGGGGCAGAGTGAGGGACAGGCAGAGCGTAGGATGGGCAGGATGCGGGGCTGGCTGTGGCTGACTGCAGGGACATGAATAGCAGGGAACAGGACTACAGAAAGCAACTTTGTTCGCTGCTGGGCAGCCTGCCGGGTGTCAGCACAAGAGAGCTCGTCCCAGCAAGGCCAGAGGGAGAAGGAGAGGAAAAAGCATCTTTTCTCTCTCACCGTCCTCAGAGCACAGAGGGAGGGAGAGGAGGGTTTGGATAAAGATCTCATTCTTGACTGTCTCACCTCTAAAGCTCCTTTTAGAACACCCTGCCCAGGTACAGCCTGAGCTCCCAGCATGGAGTGCCTTGGGGTGGACAGGGAAGGGCACAGCTCAGGCAGCATGGGCAGGGGCACTTTGGGCAATGCACATAGCCAGCTACAGTAAAGGTAAGGGGCTTTCAAGCCACATGCTGGGGCTGAGGCTACTGGCTCACCATGAATATGTGCCCACCACTCCTGTAAACTGCCCTCATATGCTCCCATGGGTTTTGCTCACAGCTTTGTGCTTTGGGGGTTGCACATGCCACCCCAAATTCAATGCAGTCCTACCATCAGCTTGTGACCCAGGGGAGGTGGGATTAACCCACTTCCATTCCATCCCTGTGGCCCAGGGAGCCACACTGTCCTCCTCCCTCCTTAGCTTCTCCTCTGCATCTTCACTTCCACCATGGTCTTGGTCCCTGAAGCGAAGGATCAAAGCAAGGCAGTGAAGGGCAGAAGAAGGGGCCTGGCACGGCCCTCCACCACCACCCCTGCCCTCACCTGGGCACCAGATGATCCCTACATCACCATGCCCGACTATGAGCGCAGCATCCAGGACATGGTGCGCCAGCTGAGGAACAGCTCTGAGCCCGGTGACACAAAGTGCCAGGTCAACCTGAGGCTCTGGAGGTCCAACCGGAGGAGCCTGTCCCCCTGGGCCTACAGGTGAGCTTGGGGCATGGATCTTGGGGACATGCATGGTGGCTCTGTGTCAGCAAATGCTGCAATAGCCATGGCTCTAGCATCACGAGGCTGCGGTATCTGCTGAGGGGTGTGATGCTGCATCCCATTTCACCCCACAGAGGCAGTGTTCCCAGCCACTCACCGCCCCTCATCTCACCACCTCTCCAGCCTTATCTTGCTTTCACTCTCCTCCAGCATAAATCACGATGCCACACGGATTCCAGCAGACATCCCTGAGGCTCGATGCCTCTGCACTGGCTGCATCAACCCCTTCACAATGCAGGAGGACCGCACCATGGCCAGCATTCCCATCTACAGCCGGCTGCCCGTCCGCCGGTTGCTCTGCCACGTGCCTGGCGAGGTGGGGCACAAGCCCTCTGGGAAGAAGTGCCACAAGAAGTACCAGATGGTCATGGAGACCATTGCTGTGGGCTGCACCTGCATCTTTTGAGCTTGCAGAGCTAATCCCTGTAGCCACCCACAGGCATCTAACCAGCTTGTTCTTGCTTCCGAAGCTTGCCCAGCCTTCCGGGAATGGGTCCGCAAGCTGAGCATTGGAGTGAGTCCTTCCCAGCCCACCTCCAAGTTTCTCTGTGCTGGGGATAGGCAGCCTGGGGAGAGAGGCAAGTGGTCTGCAATTTGGGCAACTTCTGAGGCCTTCAATAAAGTGCATCACTGGCCCCTGTCTGAGCTGACTGCCTCGGCTCGTCGTACAGTAGCCAGGGCTTGTCCCAGTGAGGCTCCATTGCCCCTTAAAACACAGCTGAGTCTCAGCCTCAGGGAAGTCTGGGCACCCCTTAAAACAGGGAACACTTGGTAGCAGGCAGCTCTCCCTGCAAACCACACCCATCTCAGCCCACCCTCAACACCCATGCTGGGGCCAGCTCTAGCTTCCTAGGGTCTCCCAGGCAGGAGAGGCTGCAGCAGCTCACCTGGTGGGACACATCTGCTGCCAATG
Organism: Rhinopomastus cyanomelas; assembly: GCA_013400115.1. Lineage (NCBI taxonomy): Eukaryota > Metazoa > Chordata > Aves > Bucerotiformes > Rhinopomastidae > Rhinopomastus > Rhinopomastus cyanomelas. The sequence goes on from VXBP01008521.1 coordinate 195,144, forward strand.
CCAGCCACCCTCATCCATGAAAGCCCCCTGAGGTCCCTCCCCAAAACATGCACAATGACCCTTTTTCACAGGAAAAGGCACAGGATCCTTCCCAGTAGAGCCTGGGGAGGGTGTACCGGGTAACTGAGGCATGTGGCACAGACAGGCAGCAACACTGGGCAGGGACTGTATTCCTCAGGGTAAAGCACATTCAAGTCATCTGGGACACAGCTTATCCCTTCTCCCCCAACCCCCCTGGTGTCCCCAAGGCAATAAATACTCCCCAGGCTACCACATGCAGACACTCCTGGGTCACTGCCTCCCTGTGCATCACAGCTCGGTCTTCACCTTGTGCATCAAGTCCTTCTGATCGATTTTCTCCAGGTCCTGATGCCAGCGGTTGTAAGCCAGCAGGGCCACATTTTTGGCTGCCACTGCTATCATCTCCATGGAGCTGGCCACCCACTCCACGCCACTGAGGTAGAAGAGGTTTTCATGGAGCACGATAGGTGGGAGGGACTTGGTGGCATCATAACGGGGATACGCTGGCCACTCTGTCACTTGCACCGAGTAGTAGGACCTGAAGAGAGTCTTCAGCTGCTGCTTGTCCAGTGGCTGGTGGGAGAGGACACGCCACACCGCAGCCTCTTGAGGCTGCTTGCGTCGGAAAGCTGCCGAGATGTTGACAGGACAGACGTTGTCCATGGCGTTGAAGAAGAGGTCAGGGGTGTCGGTGGTCAGGATGCTGGAGAAGGGAAACAGCTTGGGGTCTGGGAAGCCAAAGTAGGAAGAGTTGAGGTATCCGTGCACCACAGATGTGACGTAGGGCTGGAAGGCTCCAGGGAAGTCAGTGATGGGTGGCTCAAAGTTCTCAAAGGTGAAGTTGCTTCTACTAGGGTGTAGGGGAGTTGTCACAACAACCATGTCGTAGAAAGCTGAGCCCTGGCCTTCGCTGTCCTCATAGTGCACCTGGTACAGGGCTCTCCCCTCTGAAAAGAGATGGTGGACAGTGAGGAGTAGCCCTGAGCACCAAGTGGTATTGCCATAGCCCTCTTTATCCAGCATGGGCTCCCCAATCCCAAGTTGTCCAGTACAAACCAGTGCTGGACCATAGCAGCTGATGGTTATGGATGAATTGCTGATATTTTAGAGCAGTGGGAAAGAACATTTTATCGAGTCTGTGGAAAAAAGTTTCCAGAGAAGCCAGTCCTAAGGGGGCAAGAAGGACTGGGGCAGCACGGACCATTGCCCGGCTATCCAGCCCTTCTGCTGTGCTGGGTGGGGGACGAAGCCAGCAACAAGAATGGTGTCATAGAAAAGACCTGAGGGACTTCAGGAGGGAGAGGGAACCTCAGGGTTGAGGTCTGCAATGCAGAGTGCACACTTGGTCAGACAAACGGAGGAGATAAACAGACCCCCAGGCCCTCACCTAAATGATTTACTTGTACCAGGATGGTCTCCAGCCTCTCAATGCTCTCTCTCTATCCCCATCCTGCTACAACCAACCTTCTGTCCCAGTGTGCCCAGACCGATGTCCAGGCTGGTGTCACCCAGCATTCAGGCTTACCCGAGCTGTGCAGGGACACACCCGTCACCCTGGCTGGGATGATGTTGGCTTTGGTCAGCTTCAGCAGACCTGAACACACCAGTTTGTTGCCTCCTTCCACTGCCCAGGTGCTGCCTTGGGCTCCTGCCAGTGACATGGCTCCTGGGAAAAAGAAGAAGAGGGTGGCTCTACAAACAGCCCACAGAGAGGACACAGGATAGTCACACGGGGAGGAGAGAGGGGCCCTCAGTTTCACCTGCAAAGGCGGGCACCAGCACCGACTGCCCATAACTGGAGCGCAGGACGGCTGCAATGACGTCGTCCACGAAGCGCTGCGTGACACCCACCTCCAGCAAGGACTCGGCCACCGAGCGCTGTGTCATGTTGACAAAGGCATCACCCCCCAGCGAGCGCAGCATCTCCTCCAGGGTGGAGAAGGCGTAGCCGTGAGCCTGGTACTTGTAGATCCTGGAGAGGACAGAAGCACAGGACATGTGGTAATACCCCTGTGCCAACAGAGATCCCCTGTGTTCCCCCAGCCTGGTGGGAAATCCTACCTCATGAACTTCTCCATGACCTCCTCCACCCACATCTGCAGGCGTAAGAAGCTGATGCCATAGTGCCACCAGAGCCGGAATAAGTTGAGCAGGTACCAATCAGTCTCCTCCAGGACAAAGTGCTCCCCACTGAATATGGCACTTTTCCCTGCCACCTCACGCCGGTGCTTGAGACCTGTGGGGAGCAGAGGGGCCCCACTGGGTTGGCACACCTTCCCAGGGCTGATCAGTACCAAACTGCCAGACTGGGAACATGGGCAGAGACACTCTTGGGAGCATCAGGGAGTGGGACCCGAGGGCATGGGAACCCCAGCCAGATCCTGCACATTGGGGCATCCTGTGGAGCTGCTGCTGTCTACTGGGACAAACTGGTGGGAATTTGTGAATAACCCCCCATGCTAATTCAACCAGGACCCTCTGCTCTGATGCTCTCCACCCCATCCATTTCTCCTCCAAGGCACAACAGGGCTGAGTGCAGGTACAGCAAGGGGATCACCACATCCCTAGGGTGCTTCCCAGTCCCCTGAGATGCAGCCAGTGGTCTCAGAGCAAGGAGCCATAGAAGCTCTAGGGTGCCCATACTCACCCAGAGTCTTGACGAAGTCCTGCATGTGGAGGCTGAGGGCGTGGATGGAGGCTGCCCGGCTCTCATACTGCTGCTTGTTGACGGTGACGGTGCCCAGGCGCCCGCCCACGGCCGCCGGCTCGAACACGTCCAGCTGCACCTGCGGCCCGAAGTGCTGCTGCAAGAAGTAGGCGACGGCCGAGCCACCCAGCCCGGCGCCCACCACAGCTGCGGGACAGCGGGGCGAGGGTTATCGGCTGGGCCCGGCACAGCAGCAGGTGCCGCTGCATCCCCGGCTCGGGGATGCAGCGGGGGCCGAAGCAGCAAGGAGGATGTAGCGGGGGCGGGGGGGATGGAGCGTGGCGGATGCATCCCCGCACGCCGTGCTCCTGCCGCTGAGCGGTACCGGAGCTCCTCTCTTCCCAACCCCGAGGCAGGCCAGGTGCTGCCGGTACCGGGAGGATGGGTCCAGCCTCCCCACCCCGTATCCCGCATTCCCTTACCGATGCTGCCCGGGGGATCGCGGGCAGCCGAGGCGGCCAGAAGAGCGGCGAGGCCCGGCAGGAGCAGCGCGGCAGGCGGCGAGGCCATGGCGCGGGAGCGGGGCCCGGCAGAGCCCCGGAGAGCCCGCCCCGGCCCCGCCCAGCCCGGGGATCCCGGCGACAGGCCCGGCCCGGAGGCGGAGGAGGAGCAGCGCGGAGTGGGGGTGGTCCAGGCCTCGCAGAGCGCTCCCCGGATCGGGGTGCGGCGCAGGGGCTGCGGGCCGTCTGTCGCCGGCGATGGCAAAATCCACAGCAGAGCCGTGCGGGGTGAACCAGGAGCGGGCACTGCACATTCCCCCACGAACGGGGCTACTGGGACCAGACTCATCCTCAGCGAAGAGCACCGAGGGGGAGAGGGGACCCCAACATCCACAAATGTGGTGGCACTAACCACCCCAGGCACAGCCCCGGTGCTCCCCACACACCCACCCAGCAGCACTCACCTACCATCAGCCCAGCCTAGGATTTGCTCTGGCCCCACATCGTGGCTCTCACTGCAGGTACCTGCTGGCCATGTGCTCAGTGGGTGCAGGCAGGCACATGCTGCCCAGTACTGGTAGAGCAGAGTAGGTTGGGTCCTGCATGGCTTGCAGCACCAGCTTGTGCTTGCACTTTCACTTTCTGCTTTGGGCAAAACAAGGTGCCTCCCAAAAAAGGGCTTGTGCTGCAAGATCCCATGTGGGAGCCTGGTGCTGCTCAGACTAGCGAAGAATGAGCCCAACTCTGGAATGGGCACGACCTGTGATTTCAGAGGCAGAGCCTGCTGCAACCCAGGGCTGGCAAGCGACCAAGTGACATTTAGTTTGAAAATTCGTTGTCTGAACTTTGTCTTAGGATGAACAAAAGTTGCTTCAGAAGGCCTACTCAGGGAGCACACACAACCCCAAAACTTACACATGGACACTGGGAAAGGGGGACTCAGATAAAATCTGCCCTTGCTCAGCTCACCCAAATCCTTACAATGGGCAGTGTGACCCCACCAGGCTGGGGAGGTGATGTTCCCAAAGCAACCTCAATACAGCACATAATTGTCTTTCAGCATGCCTGAGGTTTTAACAGGCTCTTACCTCACCAGTCTGATTTCAGCACGGCTATGGGCAACAAGAAATCTGTCCTCACTTCCCATCACTTCCTGCTCATGGCAGACTGGGCCCTGCTCACAGGCATTCTGCAACACCGTGTCAGGAGCAAAATGCTCACAAGCTCCAATGCTTTTCTGCAGATGGACATGGCTGTGGTTTGCAAACTCCCAACTCTCATTGCTGCTGCAGAGAAAAACCAGCAGAGCCAGAAATTACTAAGGTGGCAGCGGGTAGCACCAATTCCTGGTCTTGGGCTAGTTAGCAAACCCCAAGCAATGCCATTGCATTTCAGGCACGGGGAGGAAGAGCCCTATAATGGGGAACAGTCTCTGCATTCACAAGGAGACTTTGCTGGCAGATCTTTGGCACAAAAAGGCGATTTGTAAGGGTCTTCTGCAAAGGTTTCTCCTAGTGAGAGGTGCCACGGGGCATTGAGAACTTCAGGATGACACAGCAAGCAAGGTCTGTGACATGGCTCCACTGTTACAGGACAGCTGCAAAATCAGGCCTGGCTGTTTTTACAGAGGACACAGGAAGGGAGAATGAAAGCTGTCAAAATCCCACCCCCACAGAAAAGCCTGTTCTTTTCTCCGACAAATACCTGAAAACAACCTGCCTGTGGACAGCACAAGCACAAATACACGCTTGATATTAATCCACCCTTAATCATGCTGCTACAACACACACACACACAAAAGGGCAAAAATGCAGCGAAACGAAGCTGTGAGACAGCAGAATGGCAAAAATAAAACCAGGTATGGAGATTTCACTTGCTAGCTGAGTTCTGCAGGATGAGCAGGCAGAGAGCATCTCTCCACACAAGGGTCTATGGGTGGGTTACTAGGACAGCAATGGGTATGCAGGTACAAGAGGATAACACGTGAAGGCAGTTTATCAGGGCAGAACCCCCACTACTCACCACAGCCCTTACTTAGACAATCGGATCTCAGGAATAGTGAGAAACCCACCAATCCACAGTCCCACCTCATTGGAGAAGCGGTAGGAATGAGTGGCAGTTTGGCACACGGAGAAACAAAAAAAGAAGCAACTGCAATTCTTCTTTTTTATTAGCAAATGGGCAGTATCTGGACATCTAAAGGAAATCAGGCCTTTTCAACATTGACTCAAATGTTGTTGTCTGGTAACCTGCACCACTCCCCCACTACAGTCTTTGTCTTTCATACAGCCAGAACCTTTGGGTAAATAGACAGCACAGAAACACACAGACAATATTTACAGGTTTTACACCAACTACATGGACACAAGGTTTTTGGAGATCAGCAATGCTTTGTTCTTTTCACTTTGCAAGTTAATATCAAAACATCTCAAGTTTTGAGATAATAAAATAAAAAAATACTACAATATTCACAATATAAAACTTAAATACATATTTCTTTTTAAGTTAAAGGGCTGCTAACAGCTACAGATTTATGATGGCTGTCTCTTTCAACAGGAGCTCTGCTGATGAAGCACTGACAAGTTAAGGTTCACAAAGCGACATTCACATTCCGCACCGCTCCTGCTCAGAGTTAAGATGCTGTTACAGTTATGAGACAGTGGTGCTAGAGACTCCACCAGGAGCTCAACTCCAACACGCGAGTCCCACCAACAGGGTACAGCAAGGTCACAGATGAGAGCAAATGCTCATGAGCAGAAATGCAGGTCTACACACCACCATCACACACGTCTCAGCTAGCTGTCTGCATCCCAGCTTCAGCTCTCCGCTTCACTGCTGGGCAAACAGAGTGGAAATGACACTTCCTCTTGTGCTCCTGCTAAGGTATTAAACAGTCATTGAATAAAGTGACTGGAGAGAAAAAGCTCACGGGTCAGTCTCCCTGGCGAGTAACTCTGCACTGTGCAATGAAATGCCCCAGCAGGGCTCTGCCCCACCGTGCTGAGTCTATGAGCTTTACCCAGATAGGGCAGACCAGGGAGCAGGAACCCACAAAGGAGAAACTCAATCCACCCTTACGCAATCTCCACAACAAAAGAGATCATTAAGTGTGCTTGCAAGGCAAGAGAAAGCAAATTCTGCCTCAGAAATCTGGATCCTGTGACAGAATCCAGGTTTGGTTATTTCATTTTCACTTCATCATTAAAAAGGAGCAGGAAGCAAGACAAACAACAGCTACAGTATTTATCTCTTTGGTAACTTCTGTAAAGGAGTCTCTAAGCAGTGGGTTTGTCTCACAGTAATCATCATAAAAGCCCAGCAAGGTCCTGTAGGAGTTTCATAGGCTGAAAAAAATGGGCACATGAACTGAATTTGCCCAGAACTACACTAAGTCTGTGGGAGGGTGGGAAAGCATGCAGAGGAACTGGATCCTTCACATCCCTGCTCCAGTACCTCAGCATAAGCAGACCCCAGGTAGACAAGCAGGATCAATAGCCTCCAAGTACAGACAGAAGGTCTGGAGTGCATTTTAGGGTATTTCTTTAAGGCAAATATGGGTGAATTCTAGCTAAGGAGACAGGCAGTCTTGGAAACAGTCCAAGCAGCTGTAGTTTACTTTCACAGTCGAGTGGCTTTGTGGGTCAGTTTAGAGAGGATTTGGATCACATAACCTCTGTTCACACACTACATTTCAATCCTGTTCAGGTAAGCTGCAGCCTTCCTGTGACAGAAAACTACCTGCTGTGTAAAATACCTTTGATTTTGTTTAGTTCCTTATAAATAAAGTCTCACATTCAAAGTCAGTTTCCAGGACCAGCTCTGCTCTCACACTGCAAAAGGATAAAGCAGAGGCTGAAGAGGCAGCAGAAAACTCACCACTCCTCCCAGCTGAAGAGTTTCCTCAGAACAGGCCACAGTGTTGAGGCATAACAGCAAGACTTGCACTGTCATGGTGCAGATTTTACCTGTTCTTTGTCTTGAGTAACAGTGCAACCTGGTGACCCAGCTGGCAAACAGATCCACAAAACAGTGAACAGGAAATCCCGTACACCTCTGAAATGCCCAACAAAATGGTAAAACAAGAGCCCTGAACAAGAGGATTGTCCAAAGAGATCTAACACCAAGTACCTGCCTGAAAACCTAACTACACAGAGACAGAAAACTGCACTTCAGAAAGCATCTGCTACTGCGGCACCCACACACAGCTGTCACTAAAGCAGCTCATGTGGAGCCCACCAGGAATGTCTTCCTTAAGTTTCTGCAGTGACAACCAACTAGCTGCAATCTCCCCAGACGAAACACTGTTGACAGCTGCTAATTGAAGGCTGCGGTAATCTTCAAGTCCACCACTAAAGGATTATATAATTATAATTATATAATGGGAGAAGAAGTTTTCTTCCAAACCAGTGATGAAATTCACCATAAGCAGCGGTTTTGGAAGTAGATCTCAAGTAACTGTCCGGCCATGGATCCAGTTCCAGGCAGGAATCGCTGGTTTATATAACTCTTGTGTCCCTGTACTGCTTGTTGCTCTGTAAAGGGTTAAATTCTGATCCTACTCAGTGACTGCATCCTTTCAGCTGAGATAGATGGATTCCCAGGCAAAAGGAATACTGGGAAATACATCTGCCACACTGTGACAACAATCCGCCTCCACCTAAGAGGACAGCTTGAGGTCATCTACCACTTCCTCAGCCTTCTGCTTCTTCTCTTGCTTTTCTTGTCACTGCTACTAAAATTGGTTCAAGGGCACTTGAGACTTTTAGTCAAAAAGATTTTTCTCCTTGCGTCAAAACCCCAAAGGTTTAATATTTACTACGACCATGCAAAAGTAGAATCTGAATGTGAACTGGAATTTAGTGTCATCCAAGTACCGTTACTGGAGAGCTGAGAAAACAGAACAGTCCAGATTTCCTGCTTAAGGGCACATCTCCATTTTGTCAGCAGCTGCAACAAAGAGTACACGGTTTATCATGCTTGAAAGCTGCACAAATACCCATCAGGGATGAGAAATTACTCTCCTCTAAAACATATTTTTGGTTGGAGAAAAAGAGATTAAAGAACCATTTTCTTGCTGCTGTTTTACCTTCAGGAACAAGGAGGCCCAGCTGAAATTTTACTTGGAGATCAAGTATTAAGATGTTAGTTTGAACAACTGAATCCTCTTAAAAACTTGTCTCTATTCACCTGAAGTAGGACAGACACTTCACTAATTTGGGATCATTTTCCTCAAGTGACAGAAGAAAAAACTGCCCCGAAATGTCATTTTAAGTGATCACCTTATCCCACCTGGGGGGTCTGGGGACAAGGGAAGACACAAAAACCAGCCTGATAATAATACTCAGCCCTTTGGGCTTTTCCTTTTCCAAGGGCTTTGCAAATAAAAAGCCTCATCACATCCCTGTGAGGTAGGTCAGTATTATTGTGTTCCCTTAAAGCAGACATGGAAACTGAGCCAGAAAAATTCCTTTCCTGGAGGCCACTACAGGAGTCTGTCTCGGAGATGGAACCAGGAGACAGGATTCCTTACCTCTCAGTTTCCCTCTCTCTCCCGTATCTCCTCTTCCCCATATAAGTCTTAACGGAGAAATGAGCGACCGAGAGAGGGGCTACAGTGCCACGTTTGCGACGAACAGCAGGACTCCTAGTGCTACTCCACATACTCCAAAAAGGATTATTAAATAAACAAGTACCTCGGAAGTAATGGCAAAATGACTGCACACATTATAAAGAAGCCAACACACAATACAAACCGAGCTTAATAAATAAGTAAAGACGTGCAGCTCTGACTGAGTGCTGAGGGGGCTCAGGTCAGTAAGGTCCCAGATGCCAGTGGGTCAGCCCACGTCACTCCTGTGACTCTACAGCTACGCCAACGAGCGCGTGTCTGATGGTGCGACCGTGGAGTTTGTAGCCATCCTGAGTCACCAGCGCGATCGTGCCCGGTTGCATTCCCTCAGCTGGGACATGGCAGACTATTTCATGGTCATACGGATCATACTTGCCACCAACAGGGTTCATCTTCTGAAGGCCATGTTTGGCAAATACACTTTGCAATTTGGCCTCTATGAGAGAGAGACCTTCATAGATTTTCTGCAGTGTTGGATTTGGATCACTAGGCTCTGCTTCTTCTGCCGCACTCTCAGTAGTCTTCTCCAAGATATCAGCTACCTCCACAAGGTCCCTGCAGAAACTCTGGATTCCTAAAGGCACAAAGAAGCATGGAGTAAATAAAGGGCAGTTTACAGAACGTACAGATGGACAGTCCCAACAACAAGGCAATAGTCACAGCAGTTTGAAAACACCTTTAAAGCTGCTTATTGATTTTAACCTTTACTTTCAAGAGAGCAGACAGTGTCTTTTGTGTCCTGCAGCCAAAGGTTACAGCATTACAAAGGTAATAATCTAAAGGCTACCCAAATCAATGTATTAGCATTTCACTACAAAAAGCTACTGCAACTAAGATATGTGATTTAGGACAGTATTCCACCTTCGTGCTGTCTCACAGACACACAGCCTGAGGCTGTTTCCTCATCCTGTTGCTCGTTAGTTGGGAGACCAACCTTGCTATAACCTCCTTTCAGGTTTTCCTCTTGCACCCAGACTGTTTTAATGCTCTACAGACCCCCAAGGCCTCACACTGTGACCAACTTCTAACAGAGAACCTAAATTTTCTTCAAATCTGAAGCATAATACATGTACAATTCAAAGAGCTGAAAAAAACCCTCTCAAAACCAACAGTGCTGATTATCCTAGAACTCAACAGCCATTTTACAGCACAATGGGTAGAATGGTAAGAGAAAACACAGCACCTCTATTTCACAGAACATCAGGGATTAGAAGGGATCTTGAAAGATCATCCAGACCAATCCCCTCACCACAGCAGGATCACCTAGACCAAGCTGCACAGGAACACATCCAGGTGGGTCCTAAATATCTCCAGGGAAGGAGACTCCACAACCTCCCTGGGCAGCCCCCTCAACTGCTCTGTCACCCTCACCGTGAAGAAGTTCCTTCTCATATTGATGTGGAACCTTCTATGTTCCAGCTTACAACCATTGGCCCTTGTCCTATCATTAGATGACACTGAGAAGAGCCTGGCTCCGTCCTCACACCCACCCTCCACATACATATAAACATTAATGAGGTCACCCCTCAGTCACCTTTTCTCCAAGCTAAAGAGACCCAACTCCCTCAGCCTTTCCTCATCAGGGAGGTGTTTCACTCCTTTCATCATCTTCATGGCTCTGCACTGGACTCTCTCCAGCAGTTCCATGTCCTTCTTGAACTGAGGGGCCCAGAATTGGACACAATATTCCAGATGCAGTCTCATCAGGGAAGAGTAGAAAGGAAGGAGAACCTCTCTTGATCTGCTAACCACTCGCCTTCTGATCCACCTCAGGATGCCATTGGCCTTCTTGACGACCAGAGCACATTGCTGGCTCATGGTCTCAACAGTCACTTTACAGCACAATGGGCAGAACAGTAAGGAAAACACAGTACCTCTAATTTCAAAGCTAATAGAATTAACTAACAAAAAGCTTTGCAAGATTCATGAAATTGTGGAGAATAACAGATTGTAAGAAAGGGTGCTGACTGAGTCCAGTGACTAAAAAGCAGTTTCTTCCCTGTTCAGCTGCCTCTGTTGCCAAAGCTATAAATTCAGCTTACTTCATTGATGCTAAAATATTTCTTACACAGGTTTTAAAGAACATCTGATACAGGAACTGACAACCTTTGTCCAGGCAGGATCTGCTTGCTTAAAACTAGAACAGAGGAAAAGAGGCTTTTAATACAGTTCTGAGCTTACAGAACAGCCTGCAATTTCAACCAAGTCAGCAGAACCACAATTAACTGCAGTGGGGCTATTTTATTTACACAGACTACATTAAAAAATCAAAATCACAAAGCAGTCACTGAGGTCAACCTGGTAGGACACAGCTGGACACACAGAAGAAACAGCCCAGTAAGCCCAGACAAAGCCTCGGCTAAACACCATGCCAGACCTTACAGTGAAGGAAGGCAGGATGGGAGGAGAGAAAAGCCGTTGATCAGCATTTTATGCTCAGGCAGCCAGGCCAGCAAAGTACACACATTGTGTCCCACTTTCCTTACCAAAGAGCTTGGCATCTTCCACAAACTTCTGTGTTCTCCTCCTGACATTCTCAGAATCTGCCAAGGCTCGCCGGTATCGCTCCTGTAACCACAATAGCAAGGAGACGCATCAAACAAGGAGGTAAAAACATTCCCTAACAGCTGGCAATCCCTCAGAAATGCTTTTAATAAGTGCCTACTGCACATCAGCAGGCTCTGCGGTCTCCTGCATTTTTACACAAAGCCAAGTCTCTCTCCTACTGATTTATCAGCACAACTGCAACTCCCTCAGAGGACCCCAGTGATGGCCAGAAGCATTCAGGGCACAGCCCAGCTGATCACAGCACTATCGGGCTGCTGATTTTAGCATGACTCACTGTGGCTATGGAGACACTCCTTTCTCTTGCAGACAAGTCCTCAGCAACAGATCTGTAACCAGCTGATTTATCCCACAGTGCAGCAGTAATCTGAGGGCAATTGTCTCCAGAGTTCCTGGATGCTGCAGTATTTAATCTTCTCCTTACTCACATCTGTCCTTCAAAGTCCCTGTAACATGATCCCTACCATTTCCAACAGCCTACTGTCACTAAAAAGATCTTTCCTTCTCCAACAATCTGAATCCAGTGCAATACAATATGTGATGCTAATCAGGATGAACCTACTGCCATTCCCTCAGCACAAGGCTGTGAACAAACTGACCAGACCATCTCCAACACACAGTTTTGCCTGCCAGGATCATACTACCAGTGTTTTGCTCCCAGGTACTACTGACAGATAGCATTTCTGAGGAAGGCAGACTGTATTGTCACAGTGCACTCTCTCACACTCAGAATACAGCTGCTCTGAAGGTTGCCCTAGCACAGCAGCACTGTGTGTGTGTCACAGGGCTTGCAGTAAGAGCTGGGTGTGAAATACAGACCAAGCCAAGGGGACTGAACGCAACACATCATGATGCCACCAGCAGAACACTCACAGTTAAATCCCGGACTTGTTCTTCCAATTTGACAGCTTTGTGCTCTAAGGCACAGTCAGACAAGGGATGCTTGGGCTCATCATGGGGATCTTCTGGGCCACACTCATCTCCTGTACTTCTTTGCTGAGCTGCAGTGCTGAAAACACAGGGGGACCTCCTGAAATACAAACTAGTGACAAAGATGGAAAGTTAAGGAATGACTGGGTTATCAAGAAATCTGGCTGTGTCATTACTAAAAGCAGGCTGTCTTAGAAAAGACAACAGGAGTCCACGTACAATTTTAGTTCTTTTCAGAAAACACAGACAACTAGCACAGAAGTGCAAAGAAACATTCTTTTATCTCCTCCCATGTCACTACAGAGGCCACATACCACTTCTTTGACATATCTTGAAAAACTTCACCAACATTTTTGCAGGGCAGTCTTGAAAAGGAGGCAGTCAAGGTGAAGTATAAAGTAGTTATTTAAAAATCCCAGATGTTCTGAGCAAAATGCAGTAAGATCTGCAAACACATGGCACTTAATTAGACAGGCAAAGCCTAGCCTGCAGCTTAGAGTAACACAGTGACTGCAAAAGGGCAAGTACATTAGTGGAATGGCTGTGGATTTATGTGGAGCAATTCAATGGCATGGACAGCCATACAGAGGACAAATTGCTGGCTAATGTGCTCTGACCCATCTGTTCTCATTTGGGTGTAAACAAACAGAGCTATTGGTGTATTAATTAGAATCATTAGGGATTGGAAGGGACCTCAAAGGATCATCTAGTCCAATCCCCCTGCCACAGCAGGATCACCTAGACCAAGTCACACAGGAACACATCCAGGTGGGTTTTAAACGTCTCCAGTGAAGGAGACTTCACAACTCCCCTGGGCAGCCTGTTCCAGTGCTCTGTCACCCTGTGAAGAAGTTCCTTCTGGTATTTATATGGAACCTCCAATGTTCCAGCTTACACCTACTTGCCCTCGTCCTATCACTAGATGATATTGAGAAGAGCCTGGCTCCATCCTCCTGACACCCACCCTTCAAATATTTATAGACATTAATGAGGTCACCCCTCAGTCTCCTCTTCTCCAAGCTAGAGACCCAGCTCCCTCAGCATCTCCTCATAAGGGAGGTGCTCCACTTCCTTCATCATCTTTGTAGCTCTATGCTGGACTTTCTCCAGCAGTTCTGTCCTTCTTGAACTGAGGGGCCCAGAATTGGACACAATACTCCAGATGCAGTCTCACTAGTGCAGAGTGGGGTGGGGGGGATTCGGTTTTTCTCCTATTGAGCCAAGAGCAGAGTTTGAAACTTTCTGACACTCAGTTCTTCTTACAAACCAGCAATCGCTAGGCTGTACCCAGCTTTCACATCCAAAGAACAATTAGAAAACAAAGAACTGTTGGAGACATGACCAAGCTGTGTGCACCTCAAATATTCTGGAGCCTTCTGCCAGGACCTTTGAAACTCCATTAGCTGTGTCTGGAAAAGGGACTCAATATGCCAGTTGAAAACTGGCCATAACATTCTGAAGCTCTGAACTCTTCAATTGTTTTTATCTCTCCTGGCAATGAAGAGTCCCAAAGGCAAAAAACCCCATAAATCAGGCTCAAGTCTCAAGTGCTGACACATGCCTTATCTGCTACATCTTTTTCATCCCAAGGATGCTTTTCAGCTAAGAAGCCCATCTGTCAGTGGTTCCTGCTGGTATAGCAGGTGGAGCTCACCAGGAGGCTGGCACTGCAACTTGCAGGTGAAATAATGAAACAACCAGAGCCTGATAATTTGACTGAGCTGTATGGTCAGTGCTTAGGTGCTTAGTCGCTTGTTCTATACAGTAACAACCTCACAGGTGTACCAAAAACTACATAGCAGGAGTCTGGCTGAAGACAGATGATCCAAACCACCATGCTAGAAAGACACTTTGCAAAATAACATTTTCCAGAAACCCCTTCACCTGCGGTAACAACATTGTCACTTCTAGAGCAAACTCAAAAGTTCTTGCTCCCCTCCTGTGCCCACCTAGGCAGGACTCATTCCTGACAGTGTGAGGCCACAGCCTCAGCCCAGGAACAGTGTCTGCAGAATAAAGTTCAACTTCCTTCCAAACCAGCTCAATTCAGGTAACATTTTGGTAAACAGCTGACAAGGAAGGGTGTCTCCTTTTATTTGAGAACACCTTCCTTCTGGCAAGGACTTTCAACACCCCTTTTAACAGAGGGGTTTTGCATGTACTAAGTGTACATCTACCAGGTGAAACACATGGTCACCGACTAAAACTCCTGTGTTAATGCAGCACAACCCAGCACCCGGCTAATTTAGGCCCCACAATCGATGTAGCTGAGCTCACATTACCAGTCTGGCACCATTAAGCTTTTGTCCTTTTCAGCAAGACTATAATGCCCGGGTACAACATCACAGAAGTGCACAGTTTTTGTTTCTGGGTCTATCAAGCCATCATGAGACTTAAGTGGTGCTCAGCAACCCACTTCAGCTGAGCTTATAGTGGCAAGTGGAAGAGACAGGTTTGCTGCCCTTATTCCAGCACTGGAGCTGTGCAGAATGAAGGCTCAGGGAGTTAAACCAGCTGGAAACTAACCCTGCAAAACAAAACGTCCTTTCCCTCTGAATAGATTTGCTGACAGATTGGGTGAGTGTGAGTACCAGCACAAAGAGGACAAACACGTGGAGCTTCGTGAGATGTAAGAGGGAGGACATGGGGAAGGAAAAAAACTGTCCCACTTTGGGTTCAGCCTGGCCCAGCTCTGTGATCAAAGCCCAATTTAAGAGATTTATACCTGCCCAAGGACCACCAAGCATCTCCTACCACTTCCTGCTTAGCAGCCCACATGTTCCCGCACTTTATCACTAACATAAGGTTGCCAACCATCCCACAAAACTAAAGACAAACTTCCTGTTTCCACCTACAGACATTTGCATATGATTTTTTTTAATTAAGCGCTTACAATTTGTTTGTCAACCACTCTGTTGCCACACACCAACTACAAGTTTGAAAGTGCTTCTACGTTACACTTGCTCTGGAATAGGATGTTTCTCACATTAACCTCTAAAGATTCAGGTGAGGGACTATCACTAGGTTCTTTTCAAAAAGCTGTCCAGCCACTGCAGTTTTGGGTTCCATGAATGCCAACACAGAAGAAACCACATTTCATCCCTGGCAGAGAGATCTGTCTGGGGAACAAGCCCCCTCTCAAAAGATTTTGAAGGCAGTTGTTTTGTTGACTGGTTAGTGCAGCCCTTTTCAAAGCTGCAGGAAGTAGACTGGATGAGAGCTGAGGACAGAGAAAGACCTCATTCACCATGCCTTCAAAGCTAACTGATGAAGCTTGAAACTGCAAAGCTGTCTTTGTCAAGAAAAGGTGTGTCTACCTCTACAGGCTTTGTGCTTTATCATCTCTTACTTCATCTCAAGAGGCAAAGGAGTGGAAATTAGTCCTGCTGCTGATGAACCAAAGAGTCTGAAATGCAGCTGAGGAAGCAGACTTGCCAGACACCTCCTGGGTTGAACTCCAGAGTCTTCAAAAAGCTGTAAAAGTGAGTTAACTCCTCTGCATCCAAGATGCCCAGGTGAGTCATTCCCCTCTGCAAATGATTTCCGGCTCAGATGGGTGTGTGTTGGTGTGTAGGAGGAGGTGGGAACGAAGGAGCTGGCTCCTCAGCTACGGGACCTGCCTAGAGCTACGAGACCTGCCTAGAGCTACGGGACCCGCCTACGTGAAGCAGGGAGCTGCCTGCATGGACTCCTTCACCAGCTTGTGAAAAGCAAGGCAGAGAACACTCCCCCATAAAGTGAAGTGCCCTGGGTATCACGTGCTGTTCATATGAGCTGCCTTAAAAGCTGCAGGGAAGAAATGAGAACCACAGACAGACTCCAAAGGGAGTTTCTCAAGAAAGACCATCACACAGAACTGAAAATGCCACTCTATTTACTTCTTCCCCCAGGACAAGAGGAATGCTCCAGCTCCACTAAAAAAGGGCCGAGTGCTATTTACAGTCTGTCCACTGTGCTGTGTTCCATCTTCTAAACTCAGCTGTGATGACAGCTTCCCTAAAAATAGACAGAAATCCCACTGCAGGAAGCCGACACATCCTGAAGTGACAGACACGTGGAAGTCTCACAGTGTGTGTACGGATTACACAAGTAAGCTGGTGACACAGAAAGATTTACAAACTATGTCACCAAAAGCCAAATAGATAGATGCAGCAGAGAAGCTGAGTGCAGCCATATGGTTTAAGGCAGTTGTCAAACATAAATGGTAAGACCAGGCCTCTGTGGTCAGAACAATAGTGTGACCTCTTTGTGGAGCACAGGCACAATACCTCAACATCTCAAACCAACTATGCCATGTTCCCTCTGAACACAAAGGTGCTGCTCCATCACCCCACAAGCTTTTCATCTCCGATAAACATCCTCCAGAAGGAAGTCTCCTTACCCCCAGTTACTGTGCTGTTTCATCAGTGAATGATACAAAGATCAGCTTCACGTGGATTTCTCCACATGAAACAGGAGAATATGCTTGTGCAGTGAACCTTAACATGGAATGGCTGTACCCTGGGTGTAGGCAAGCCCTGGGTCAGAGGTCCCACCACTGGTGTTCCAGGGAGGAGCTTCATACCAGCTCCTGGCCATCCTCCACGAAGGAAGCCTGCTCAGTTCCATGGAAGTCACAGAATCATAAAATCATTATGGCTGGAAAGGACCTCCACGACCATCGAGTCCAGCCCATCTATGACATGATGCACAAGCTATAAAATCGTTTAGCCTGGAAAACACCTTTAAGATAAAATCCAAACATTAAGCTAAGTCTAACAAGTCAACCACTAAGCTCCAGATCTGCACCACACACCCAGGGGTGGCGGTTCAACCCCTTCCCTAGGAGCCTGTTACAATACCCGGCGACCCCCTTTCCATAAACAAGTTTTTCCCTATGCCCAACCTAAACTTCCCCTGCTGCAACTTGAGGCCATTTCCTCCTCTCCTACCGCGTGTGCGAAGACACTAACACCCACATCTATCCCTAAACCTCTAATTTCACTCAAACAACCCTCATGGGCGCCCCGGCAGTGGGAGCGACGCGGAGCCTCATCGTCGCCACCATCGCGATAAGGCTCGGCGTCGCTCCCTCTCCTGGGGCGCCGCCACGCCACGTCTCTCCCCGCTCCCGCCACATCAGGGTCTCGTTACCGCACACCCCCCCCCGCCCCAATCCCGCACTCACTGCTTGGCGCTGTGGAGGGAGACACCGGCGCTGCCCAAGCGCCGTAGGGAGCTGGCGGCCATTGCCCCACGGACACAGAGAGGCTCCCAGCAGCCCCTGCGCTGACTACGAGTCCCAGCAGGCAGAGCGGCTGCGCGGGAACCGCAAACCGCCTCAGCGTTGGGGAGAAGAGGGGGAAGCGGTTAGGAAGCCCCTCAAGTAGCTTCTCAGGGTGTTTTGCGGAGCTTTTCAGCCTGACCGCACTTTATTTGTTGGCCTGTGCGGAAAGGAAGGGGGATAATGGTAGTGTATCCAATGGGGATGGAGGAGGAACCCGTTTCTTGCATCATTGTGAATAAACATTAAATAGGATTGTAGAATCTATAAGAACCTTCAGAGGTCATATAATCCAACCCTCTTACAACAAGAAGGGACATCTCTAACTAGAACAGATTGATCAGAGCCCCAACCAGCCTGATCTTTAACGTCTCCAGGGATGGGGCCTCCATCATCTCTCTAGGCAACTGATTCCAAGGATCCACCACCCTCAAGTTAAAAGAACATTTTCTTAATGTCCAGCCCAAGTCTACCCTTTCCTAGCTTAAAACCATGCCCCTTCATCCTATCGGACACATTTCTGCAAATCTTAGGAAGAAATTCCTCCCTGTAAGGCTGCTGAGACACTGCAACAGGCTGCCCAGAGAAGTTGTGGCTGCTCCATCCCTAGAAGTGTTTAAAGCCAGATAGGATGGGGCTCTGGGCAACATCATCTGGTGAGAGCTGTCCCTGCCCATAGCAGAGCATTGGAGTAGATGATTTCTAAGGTCCCTTCCAACTTGAACCATTCTTGTGATTCTGTCATTCCATGCCCTTGTGAACAGTCTTCCCCAGGCTTTTTATAGGCCCCTTCAGGTTTGGAAGGTCACTACAAGGTCCCTCTGAGTCTTCTCTTCAAGCTAAACACCAACTCTCTCAGCCTGTCTTCATAAGAGAGGTTCTCCAGCCCTCTGTGCATTTTCGTGACCCTCTGGACTTGCTCTAACAGGTCCTCATCCTTCTTGTGTTGAGGGCTCCAGGTGAGGTCTCACCAGAGCAGAGGGCCAGAATCACCTCTTTATCTGCTTGCCACACTTCTTTTGATGCAGCTGATGTCCAGCTTTTAATTCACTAGCACCCCTGGGTTGTTTTTCCACAGGGCTGCTCACTAAACACATCTTCTCCAAGCTTGTATTGATACCTCTGGTTGCCCCAGCCCAGGTACAGGACCTTGCACTTCGCCTTGTTTAACCTAATGAGGTCTGCTCGGCCCACTTCTCCATAAAAAAACCCCTAATTTCTTGGCCAAGCACCTGTTCACTGAGGAACCACCTCCACGGAGAGCTGCTGGGAAGAGACTCTTGATCAGGGAGTGCAGTGATGGGACAAAAGGTGATGCTTTTAAACTGAAAAAGGGTAGATTTAGATGAGACATGAAGAAGGAATTCTTCACTGCAAAGGTGGTGAGACCTTGGAACAGGCTAGAACAGAGAAGTTGTGGATGTTCCAACTCTGCATGTTTTCAAGGCCAGGTTGGATGAGACTATGCAATCTGGTCTAGTGGAGGGTACCCATGGTGGGGAGATAGAACGAGATGAGTGTTAAGGTCCTTTCCAACACATCCCATTCTAAGATTGTACGATGTGCTTTCACAGGCTGTGGTTGTACAGCTCCATTTCTCCCCACTGTGGGTATGGACTCCTTGTTTCTTTAGTGGGAGAGGTGATGCTTTGAGGACAATGGTGTACATGTTGGTCTGTAGGTCAGTGTGGTCGTTGTGGAAGTAGAGGGTGTTGCCCTCTAAAGTGCACTAGGACAGTGTGGTGACAGATCCCAGGAGCAGTGACCTTCAGAACCTGGCTTTCCTGGACCTCATCCCCAGAGCCAGGAAGCCCCTCCTGCCTAGGAAGCAAGCAGCTAAGCTCCCAGCTCTGAGCTAACTGCAGTGATGAATCCAGCATAGAGTTCACACAGTCTGGGCATTGACCCAGCTTGCCTGGCCCAGCAGCCACTGCCACAGGGTTGCCAAACCCCCCCGCACCCACCCTGTTCCACGTCACTGTGAGCAGTCACCCACCATGCTCCCTACAGCTACAGGAAGGGGCTTGCCAGTGCCAGCATGTTTATTGATAGCTGCTTACCTGGTTACTAACAAGAGGGCTTTGAAAGTGTAAGCTCCAAAAGTTAACTGTGGCAGTCATGAGTGGGTGATGGGCCAGCTGCCTTGTTCCCAGCATAAAAGTCTGGACCTTTATTTTTTATTCCATTCTCTTGTTTCAATCTGTACTAAATGACCACCCTCTGTTTCTCTTTTCTGTTCGCATCCCCTCATCTGAAAGCACCTCTTTAAGTTTTAATTTTTAAACCTCCCTTTGCTCCATTTTGACCACATGCCTTGGCAAACTGTGTCTGATTGCAGCAACTGTGAATGTGCTGCTGGCCAGGAGACACCTTGTCCTCTGCTCTGCCCCCAAAAGCTATCATGGGGCTAGGGCAGAGAGGCCCTCAGCCCTTTGCAGTATGTTTAGCAAGGTGGAAAAGACGCTGCTGTTAATTTGCTTTCAAATGCTGACATTTGAGCTTTGTTGATTCCCAAGGGAAGGCAGCAAGCCCTCATCCTTATTGCTTAGAGGAAAAGAAATAAATACTGGATATGGGCACTTGACTGAGGCACAGCAAACTTCAGACATGAGGAACCCTGAGATGAGACCCTGCAGAACTGGGAACGGTGAGCAGGGCGAATGATCGGCATCTCCAAAGTGTCCAGTCCTGAGCAGTTCCTGAACTCCAACACTGAGGAGCCCTGAAAACCCAGTGAGTCCATGGTGGCTCTGAAAAGTGTTAGCCTGGCCTCCAGCTTCCCCATGGTGGCACATGTTGATCCTTACATATCGGAGCATCTGGCAGCCCCCGGCAATCCCCTTCTTCTTTATGCACCACCATGGACACACACACCTTCCACCAAACTCTTGGCCCCATGGGAGGCTTCTCCCAGAGATGGGTTTCTCAGTAGTATGTGACCTTGACCCATGAAGGACTCCCTTTCCCCACCCGCCTCCCAAACCCCCTCCCACCCCCCTTCCCCATGGTTTATAGTGTTGCCCACGAGGCAGACGGTCCCACGGTAGTGGGGCATGGGAGAGCATCTTTCCCCCCTTATGCCTTCCCAGCACCCTCCCGGTGCCTTGGATAAAAGGGGGTCTGTAGCTCCTCCGTGAGCCCCAGTGTCTGGCAGGGGCTTGGCAGGTGTTCCTGCAGCCCAGCTTAAGTCTGCTTCTTTTCCCATTCCTGCAGAGAGAAGAAAAAATAGGAGATGAGGAGACAGCACTAGAGAAGTGACTGCTCAGCCCTGTGAGGGCATCCTTCCCTACTGGGACTCTGGACCATCAAAGGGCGGGATTGATGCTCTTCCCCAGCCCTGCACATCCCAAGTCTCATTGCTCATGCCAGCAGTGCCACTGGAGGGGGGTCAGCCTGGCCAGAAAGGGGACCCTGGCAGTACTCCTTGCTGTTGGGGTACAAAGCATCCCTTTACCCTAAATTTCATGGTTGAGCAAGGGGGATGGGACAAAGGCTGAAATTTCCTTCAAAGCCAGGGAGGAAAGGGAGAGAGAAGCAAGACCTTGGCCTTCCGCAGCACATTTCCCTTGTTGGCAGGGACAATGGAGGGACTTCTCTTCCTCAGTTCGGCTGCACAGTTAACGGGGACCAAATGCTCAGAGGGGCTCTCGTTTGGCTTGTTTGTTGCATCCTGTGAAGAAGGGGGAGCATGAAGAAGGATTTAGGAGACCCAGGGAACAAGAACAGCCGAGGGGGTGGGCATAGCAGTGGGGAGGAGGACGGAAAGGAAAAATGCACAGACTGTCATAAGGTGAAAACAGATGTGGCCAAATCTAATTGACACTTCCCACCTCTGTCCACAAAGGGACTGCTTTCCCTGCCACCCCAAGCACTATTGCTTGTAGAGTGCCATGACAGCGAGGAAGAAAGGATTTATACCGCATTGTCAGCTTTGCTTGTCACAGCCAGCCCCAGGGCGGGCCCTCCGGCCAGAGACTGCTTCAGCCGCTCCTTTACTTCAGTCAGCTTGAGCTCCAGGTCGACGCGGCGTTCCTCCTTCTGCCGGCACTGCTCCTCCAACACGGCCACCTGCTGCTCCAGCTCCTGCAGCTTCGTCCCTGCTTGCAAAAGCACACCCAGCTCAGGACGGATCTATTCTCCCGGACAAGGACGCTAGATGGGGCTGCCAGCCCGGCTCATGGCTCCAATGCCACCACCAGCCTAGCATCTCCGTTCCAATGCAGCTCGGCTCCTTTCCCTTGTACCCGAGTGCCCTGAACAGTCACAGCCACAGTGCTCGAACGGCACCAACCTACCCGTGCTGCCCTTCATGGCTTCCCGCAGCTCTCGCTTCTCCTTCCGCAGCAACAACAGCTCACTGCGGATTGAGGATTTCTCCTTCTCTAGCTTCTCCTTCTCTGTTAGAAAACGCCTGGCATCTTCCTCAGCCCGGTTCTTCCCGTACCTGTACTGGTTGGCATCTGCACACACAAGGTGAGTCCATCATGATGTCTCTGGCTCTGATGGCACCAATGCCACCCGTGGTCTGGCTGAGCCAGTGTGGCACAACCCATCACCCATGTGCCAGACGTGGCCAGCCCCAGCCTGGCTGCAGATGCCCTGGACAAACAGCATCCACCTGCACTGGCCAGGGTCTGCTTGCCAAGGTTTGGGGCTCAGGGTCCCCACTCACTCGACGCGTGCCTCTTCACTTTCACTTGCGGGTCCACACGCCGTGACTTCTCACTACAGGAGGAGGCGTGGCGCTTCACCTGGGCTCCCGATGGCCGCACCAGCTCGTCCTCAGCCTGTGGTGGGGATGGGAGGGGCCGTGTGCAGAGCCAGCACCAGCATGGCCCAGTCAAGGCTCCCCTGGGCATCTTCCGTAGCCCAGACACAGGGGCAGGAGAGGGTGAGGTGCGTAGCCACTCACCTGAACCTTCTCATAGGGGACATCATCATACACCACACAGGAGGCATTTGGCTGGTGGTCGTGGGAGGAGCTGGCCCACCTGCAGAGGGAGGAATGATGTCTTTCTTTTCAGGACATCCTTGTGAGCCCCTCTATGAGCCCTTCCATCTCAGGGCTCACTGCACTGCTCTCCCAGCTTCACTCAAGAGCACCCTACTCTACCCTATGTATCTCTTAAGTCCTTCACTACTGCTGATGAAAGACCTTCCACTTTCCATCCCGCCCAAGGGAAACTGCCCTGCTTCAGGAACTGCCAATCCCTGGGACACTCTCCCTCCCTGAGATCACAACACAAACCATGTCCCATCCTGTGCTTTTCCTAGGGAGCATGTGGGACTAAGGATCACCATGCCCAGCCCCATACTCTGCCCCAGCACAGCCTCTTCCCAGCAGAGCAGGACAGCCTTACAGGTAGGAGTGCCTCACAGCTGTCACTATGTTGGCAATCGTCTCCACATCCACATAGTCATAGTGCAAGGCCTCGGGTGCTGTCTGTGAGCCCGTCTCCACCAAGAGCAGACCCAGCCAGCGGCCCAGGTCTTCAGAGCAGTTTGCCTGCAGTAGAGAAAAGCGGTTGAGGTGCATGCCTAGTTCCCAGTCCTTGCTCCTGCCTCCTGATGCAAAGTCCCATTGTGGAGACGTGCCTTCAAACACAAAGTGTGTGTGTGATTTTGGAGGATCTAAGAGAAGGCACAGGCACATGCAGGAGCTCTCAGTCCCAAAAGCCCAGCCACCACCTACAACTTGCCTGCTTTAGCCCTGCCAGTCTTGTCCCTGTCTCCAGCCAGCAAAGACCTGCTCAGCTGCCCCCAAACAACCTAAACGATACCCTGGGCTTCTTTAACATTAAGTGGTGGGGAAATAAGGCACTGCTAGTATGCAAGTGTTGATCATCACAGGAGATGCTCTCCCAGCTTGGCAAACCACTCCTCACTGGACCAGGACACCCTTCTCACCCCACTGCCTGCTCACCTCCAGCGCAGCCACCTCCTGCCCATTGCGAAGGATGCGGAAAGCGAAGGGGTGTTTGGGGCCCAGCCCTGGAACCACCTCACAGCCCTGCAGGACGATGGCATTCATGTGGGTCCGCAGGTCTGTGCGGTCCTTGTGGAAGTAGAGGGTGTTGCCCTTCAGACGACACCAGCGCTCCTTCCAACACTGGTTAACCAGGACACTGAGGTAGCCTAGGGGTGGCAGTACCAAAGTAAGGGTCTCAGCATCTGCTTGGTCAGACCTTGGGCAGGCTTTAACAGGCCTTAGCTGCCCAGAGATTATGGGCACTAGTGCCTTGGTTTCCCCACAGCCAGTCCAGGCACCCTGATCCCAGGCGAGATGCCAGCTCAGTGCCCCACAGTCACCAAAGCCTGATTCCAGGGACAATGGTGACCCCCCTGATCCTTCCCCTCAGGCACCATGGGAATTTGCAGAGTTGGGACGGGCACCATTTTGTAGCCTGAGGCAACATCACAGCTCTCCAGCAGCAAAGTGAGCCCACCACCCCCTTACATTCTCCTGTCCCATAGGGCCAGGCTGGGGGGTAGAATGCCAGTTCCCCACCACTCTGAACCCTGTCCCTGCTCACAGCCCACACGAACCACAGCAGGGAATGTCCTCCTCAGTGGAAGAGGTCTGTGTGTCCTCAGGGGAAGGCTTCTTCTTGGAGAAGCTGATGATCCTGGTAATCTTCTTCCCTGCTGCTCGGCTCATGGAGCCCTTGAGGTCAGCCAAGCCGCTCTTTTTGCTTTTTCCTGGAAGGAGGATGGAGTAGCTGTGTGTTCTCCCTCACTGGAGGGGATGCTTGCCAGCTGTGGTGCACACAGGCAACGACAGCCATAGGGGACAACCTGCCTGGCTGAGGACAGGGCCCGTACCGTGCTCGCCAGACTCTCTGCGGGCTGCAGGGGAGCAGGTTTCACCTGTTGCCACGCTGTCAGAGTCGGAGGTGTGCTTCTCCTGTGACAGCCGCTGTGGGGGGAGCAGAGCAGGAGCCCTGTCAGCAGACTTGTCCTGCCTAACCCCTGAAATGGCAACTATGGGGCCTTCAGTCCTCTCATGAAGGACTGGGATGTTCCCCAGTGCCAGGGAGCCCTGCAAGTCCCCACAAGTTCCCTGAACTCAGCTGCAGCAGCCCCATACAGGCCCTGGCAGCAGAGCTGTTAGAAGAAACCATCACCTTATCCAGTTCCACCTTGCATGGCATCACTGGGGAGGTGGGGGCTTCCACACCACCTGCTGCTGGATTGCTGGCTTCTTTTATCACCTGTAGAGACAAGCCCTCAGCAGCCTTTAAAATGGACCCAATGGCCAGGGCAAATTTCCCTGGCTCAGCACACTTACATCCTCCTGGGCTGAACCCTAGGGAAAGATCTGTAGTGTAGTGTAGTGCTGGTTTCTGCTCTGGGCACAAGCCTACCTTGTCTGGGGGATTGCACACACCTTGGTCCCTTCAAAACTGGAACCAGTTTTGCAGATTTCACCAGAGATTTTGGAAATGTCTATCAGTGGTAAGGGACTTGAGTGCCAAGCAGCAGAGCCACCCTGCCAGCACAGGACGCCTTGTGACCTCCAGTTTTACAGCCAGGCACACTGTGTCTTGCCCTGACCATGTAAAATAACCCTGTTCTCCCACATTTGGGGTACAGCTGGGTTTGTGGCGTGCACAGAGGCTCCTTTCCCACCCTTGGCCCCTTCCCCGTGGCCCCCACCTCCTGCCCCTGAACAAAGGCAGGAAAGGGCCATGTGGAAGAGGAGGGGGAGAGCAAACATCCCCACTTCACAGAGGCTATCAGCACTGGAGACGCCCAGACTCTGGGAAGCAGCTGGCCAGCACCCCCTAGCTGATAAGAGACAGGAGAAAGCCCCTGTCCAGGGCGGGCAAGACCTTCCCCAGTGCAGCCCCCCACCTCACCTCCATGGGGGAGGATGCCAAGGGGAGTCTGGCTTCCTGGGCAAAGTAGGGGTCAGCCATGGTACCTTCAGCCACTCCTCAGCCTGCTCCTTGCTCTGCACTGCAAGCACCAGTGCCTCAGCCCCTGGCAGCGAGAAACGCAGCTCGTGCTTCTTACGTCGCCCGTCCTTGGGGACATAGATGACGTTGCAGGTGGTCAGGGGCACCTCCACGTGTGGCTGTCGGTCCTTGGAGCTTTTGTAGCACTAGGGTAAGCAAAGCAATTTGCTTAGAGCTCAGCTGAAACCTACCTGTTCCACTGCTGTCTGGCAAAGAGCTGGGAACCTTGTCAGGGTCCCTCCCAGATGGCACACAAGAGATGACTCAGTCTCTGCAGCAGCTTCAGTGGCAGAGTGCTCTCTCACCCCACAGAGTCATAGGATCATAGGATGTTAGGGGTTGGAAGGGACCCAAGAGATCATCGAGTCCAACCCCCCTGCCGAGGGAGCTCTCTGCTCACAAGGGAAGCAAGGGCAGCCTCTGGATGTGCTGTGGAGCAGTGGCACACTTGGGACAGGGTTCTGGCTTCAACACTGCTATTTTTCTTCAGCTTGCACACAACTGCTCTCATAACCCACCAACAGGTTTCTGTCCCCAGCCAGCTCTGGGCTCACCAGGAGTTTGCTGTCCCGTACGATGGTGAGCTGTTTGGCCCACTGTCCAAAGCGCTTCTTGCGCAACAGGAAAGCACAAATTCTGCAATCCTTCACCAGGTTCATGGAGGCTTCCTCTGACGGCCACTGGTGTGTCAGCTGCTGGCCCTTCCCCTCCTCCTCCTCTTCATCATATGACTCGTAAGAGCTGCTCATTGCATCCGAGTCATTGTCTGGAAGGAAGCAGGAGAGTCACCCTGAATGGAACCCTGGGGCCCTGCCTGACAGGCATGCTCACACACTGCCAGAGTTCTCTGCACCCAGTGGCTCCAGATCAGTCTGGGCTGGGTGCTGGGGTGGATGGACTGCATGTCATCATCTGAAAACAGCAGTATTTTGACCCCAGCTGTCTCTGTTTCCCTTCCAAGCCTGGCAGGATGCTTGTGGGCCAAACATCAGCTCCAGGTGCATCAACCCAAACCCCTGGGCTGGATTATTTCTTTGCAAGGCTCAGACTCTGAAAGCCTGGATTAAACTTTCTACCTGCTGCAGAGGACCATGTGCTGGTCCCTCCACCTCCCACATAGGGCACGAAGCAGGAGGGCTCTGCAGTGGTGCCTCTGGCCTGGCTCTTCTCTATCATGGCAGAGTCAGCTCACATGGACACCAGAGCTGGGACACTGCTTCCCCATGCTGGCGACAGATGTGTCACGGATGATGTACCTTCCGCAGCATGAAGGCTCTGGCTTGCTTGACAAACCATAGCAGTCCACACTCCCTGCTTTTTGCCCCATAGCCTATGACATAAGAGAGGTCCTCCAGCCTCAACCCCACCAACCCTAGTCCAGCACTCAAGCCGATATGTCAGGGCTGGACTTTGCCAAAGCTCTTCCCTCCCCAGCAAGAACACCTGGATACCTACAAGAGTTTTTTTGTTCCCCATTCATCCTGGTGACAGGGTAGCTGCTGTCTGCATCCTCGTAATAGCCGTCGATGGAGTTGGGGGGGCTGGAGCTGTCTGTGGAGGAAGCAGAGGACACATGAGGCTGTTACATCTGATTTCCCCCAGGGATGCTCCAGGGGCAGAGCCAAGCAAAAACCCTCCCAGGGCATCTCAGCGGTGGTCCTCCTGAGGCCATCATGCCTGTCCCAGGTGAGGCAGAGCAAACAAGTCCTTGCAGCAATAACAGTGCTGCCTGCTCTGTCAGGTAGGCAGGCAGGTGGGAGGTGCAGT
Organism: Rhinopomastus cyanomelas; assembly: GCA_013400115.1. Taxonomy (NCBI): domain Eukaryota; kingdom Metazoa; phylum Chordata; class Aves; order Bucerotiformes; family Rhinopomastidae; genus Rhinopomastus; species Rhinopomastus cyanomelas. The sequence goes on from VXBP01008521.1 coordinate 222,424, forward strand.
GGGCATTGTGCAGGGCCCTCCACTGTCCTGCAGATGCAGCACAGAGCTGAACTCACTGCGGGAGGTTATGTATTCGGGGGCCTTGCCGGGTCCCAGAGGCAGAGCTTCCTCATAGTAATCCTCAGGTGGGGGAGTAGTGGGCAGCGGAGGAGCTGGGTCCACAGGAACCTACAGCAGAAACACAACCGGTGTTAGCCAGGCAGTGGAGAGGGCCATGAGTCCCAGCAGCTACCATGGTGGTAAGGGACAGGAAGAGGTCCTAGCCCCAGTCACTGCCACCTCCCCATGCAGGTGCCAAGTAGACCTCACAGTTGGGCATTCAGAGACTTACAGGTTTTTCTGCCTGGCCTCTCGCCATCTCTAATCCAACCCCATCACTGGCATCCACCTCCTCATCCTGCATGTCCTGGAGATCCCGCAGGTCACAGTCTGCCCAGGGATAAGTAGAGAGGGTGAAGGGCCACCCTAAAAGCTGTCTGTGGGGACCCCAGGGCCAGCGCTCCATCCACCCAGTGTGACCCGAAGTGACACCTTTGGGTCAGCCAAACATACCAAACTCCTCAAAGAGAGACTCCACGAAGCTGGTGCCATTGCTCAGGGATGCTGTGTTGACGTACATGTAGTCCACATCCTTCCCTGGGAGCAATGGGGATGCTCTCAGCACCAAGGTGGGCACTGGCACCCCCCCCGAACAAACACCAACCCAAGGACACAGCCCACCCCACCGAGCCAAGCCACAGGGCAGTCCTCCAGAGCAGGTGCTTGGGAAGTGAAGGAGCCCTCAAGGATGTCACTGCCTGTACCCAGCAGAGCAGGAAGGTGGAAGGCAGTGAGGCCCCAGGTACATGGTCCTCCCGGCCTTCCCGCGGAAACACCTGTGCTGGGCAGAAGCCAGTGGCAGGAAGAACTCTGGGAAGTGATGCTTCTGCAAGGAATCCCAGGCTCCTGCAGCCATCCCAGGGCTCATGCGAGCCCCTCTGCTCAATGTGGGGGGAAGATCGGAATCAAGAGTGAGGAGCAACGCAGGGCTGAGATGTTGCTGGGCACTAAACACAGGGACATTGTCCCTCCCTGCAGAAGCTTTTCTGCTCCCTGCTGGGGTTTTGGTCCAGGACAGCTGCTGGCAACACCCACTTCCCCTGGGAACAGTGTCTGGGCACCACGGGAGCAGGACACAGACCTGTGGACGGCTGCAGCTTCTGCAGGATGGTGGAGACAGCCAGCTTCTTCTCCTGTGTGGTGGCACTCAGGTACTCATGGTCCAGCAGCTTGAGCAGGACACTGAGCTCTGGCAGGAGCTGGTCCAGCACTGCAGGGAACAGGAAAATGTCCATCAGCCGGCGTGGTGCTGGGGTTAAGACAAGGCAGAAGGTGCTGGACTGTGTGGAAGACCCCAGCACGGCTCAGGTGGAGTTTGCTGAGTGCACACGTGCTCCTTCCATTCACACAGACGCAGACACGGGGATGCAGCCAGATTTGCTGCTGAACGGAAACACCAGCTCTGCAGGCTCCTGGACCCCATCAAAGGGCTCAGCACATGTGTTTCCACACAGATAAAACTACACCTCTGTCTGTCCAACAGCATATTGGTGGTGCTGGTGTCCCCTCACTGTGAGGGCACAGGGTGGTAGTGGAAAGAAGGAAGGCAAGAAAGGAAACCCGAATGCCATATCTGGAGCCACATGCCAGTGCCACACAGGGAGACATCCTTTCACTCTTCACCTGCTGAGAGTAATTCATGTGCTCAGACCACCTGTGACCTCCTAGCCCAGTGCCACCTCCACAGAGTGTGGCTTTCCTGCACATGCTCACCAACAGCAACTCCTCTGCCCTACAGTCACTGATCCCCTGTATAATCCCAGCTCACCCACACTGCTCCAAGGCCACCCCACTCCTCCCTCCAGGCATGAGGTTTACCCCAGGGGGCAGTCCGTGCCCCACACAGATTGCCTGAGAGATGTCTGAGGAGGGGAGGGGACTGCAGCATGAAGTCATGAAATCCTAAACCCCCAATTCTGCACATGCACTGACATCTTCATCACAGGTTTCTTCCTGCAGCTCATCTCCTCTGAGCAGGATAAGACAGATCCAAAGCCAAGCTCCTGTTTAACCCAGGACCCTGCAACTGCCCAGTTCCATCCTGAATAACCTGTGCAGAGTCCAGTGCCTTCAATTTGCCTGCATTGGAGACACCTACCTCAGGAACACCAGCAACTCTACACAGCCCTGGAGGCTACAAAGGGTGGGAAAATAAAGCTGCAGTTTCTTCCAGTGTGAGCATGAGCAGGATCCCTCCTCTCGGCAGCAACTGAAAGTTATGGTAGTGCAGCTGGGGCAGCATGCAGCTGGCTTTGTGTCTCTGACAGCAGAGGTCAGGGGTGACTGCACAGGCAGCTCAGATGGGCTGACTGATGGGGATGGCTTGCAAGGAGAGAAGAGCATGTGCCCTTGCAGAACAGAGCATCAGGGACACCCTGCCTGGGCTGTACCTGTCCTCACTGCTGTGTCTCCAGTTCTGCCAGGGGAAGAGGCCTGCAGCTAATGGGATCCCCCTCACATTATGTACCAGCTTCTGCTGGGCCCTACCGAAACACCACATCCACTTTGTCCACCCACCGAAATCTGGGCTTCTACATGACTGAAGCAGGATTTTGAATACCACCTTCCACCTCTGTGAGCCCAGGGAGAGTCTCCTGGAACTGGCAGGAAGGCAGCTGACACTGCTGCACTGCTGCCTAAAGCAGGGACAGCACATTAAGAATAACCGCTGTTTCAAAGGGTTACAGTTGAAGGGGAGCACAACATGCATGGGTTGATGAAAATCACTGCCCAGCCAAGATGAGCCCCCAGGCAAGGAGACAGTGAGCCCAGCCCCAAATCTCTGCATCCCCAGGACATGAGGCAGGATGCAGCTCACAAATCCTTTCCTGCCGCCCCAACTGATGAGTTTCTATCTCCACAGACCTTCTGCTTCCTCCTCCCTCCCCAGCGCCAAGCTAAACAGCAACCTCAGCCCTTTTGGCAAGAGCAGCTTTGCCACTGCCCATCTCCCATGGGCAGGAAAAGCCATGACAGGCAGCCCCTAGGAAGAGGGAGAAGCCTCAGCATAGCTCCGGAAGGAGCAAGCAAGCTCAGGGAGCTGGCAGCATTGCCCAGTCCATTGGGAAGAGGAGGGAACCCAGAGAGTTAGTAGGGTTCCTCTTTCCTGAACTGGAAAAACATCCCATAGCAGATAGGCAGCTGCAGGACCTAGGTCCTTCTGATGCTCTGCTCACTGTCCCCCTCCACCACACACCTCCTGAGGTGGGGATGTGCTCAGGGAACACAAGAGCCTCATGCATTGATTGGTGGGAGAGAGCACTTGGCCCCCATGGCTCTCTTCTTGCCCCTCTGCAGAGGCAGGAAGAGAGGGAAGAAGAGCAGACCCTCCCTGTGAAGTTTGGAGACAAATGCAGAGGCTGGATGGGAGCAGGGTCCTGCTCAACAATGCAGTGATGGTCTCCAGGCCAAGCGAGACGTCCTCCCTGCAGGGCTTGTTAGGGCAGGGTACTAGCAAGGAAGCAGCTGGTACAAAAAGTATGATGGTCCCAGTCCACCCAGCACCTGCAGGCATACAGAAAGATACCCATTTTCCTGCCAGCCCATCTCAGCAGCCTCTCAGCTGGCCAGGATCTCCAACAAAGAAGTTGTGGACCATGCACTCAGCTTGCCACTGCCCACTGAAGCCTGGGCTATGGTGCTCAGTGGCATCCTCAGCCAGTGCAGGACATAACCCATCACAGCCACCAGCTCCTGTGTCAAGGCTTCAGACCAGCTGAGGGCAAAAGAGTAAGTGGAGTTCTATTAATAGTGACAAAGCAGGCAGGGTGCATGGTGGAGGGATAAAGAGACACCCCCCCCCGACCCCTAAGCAAGAATGCCCAATAAGCGAGGTCTGTTGCCCGACATGGCAGGGGCTGAGCTCACCAGCAGCACCCGGAACACCAGCTCCGAGCCGGGTGCAGGGCAAGCACTGAAGGCTCCTTTGTTTGGCCCCAGCTGAGCTGTCCCCTCCATCTCCCTTGTTCAACATCTTCCAAAATACAAGGCGGGGGGAGCTGTCAAAGAGGTCTGTGATCCCAGGAGGGTGCATAGCCTGCTGAGCCAACCCTGTGCCTGGGGGAATAGGGCAAGGGAAGGAATTAATTTCCTATGCTCGTTAGGCTTCCAGCCTAAATAAGGGTAATGGAGCGGCTGCAGGAAACAAGGGGAGATTGCCCCAGGGCTGCTGTGTGGAGGACAGTAAGAAAATCGACTGGACCAGCTGTTGAGCAAGGACCTGCACATTACTTCTGCAACAGCTGGTTAGAGCAAGCACAGACCCCACACTAACTGCCATTTGCACCCACACTGTGGTGGGAAGGGGACTGGGCTTGAGCCAGGGTGGACACTGGTCAGTGCACAGTCCTACAGTCTTGGGGGTCTGGCAACTGTGGAGGGAAACTGGGGAGCCCAAGGACAGAGGTGGTGGCAGGACTCCTTGGGGGAAGGCAGCACAACACTGGAGCAGCCACAGCAACTGGGCAGGTGATGCAGCTGAAAAAGGACCTTGTGTGTCCCACCGAGATACCTCATCACTCATGGGACACCACTGGCCTCACACCTGCCTCTAGGACTGACAAATGGCTCCCACCTGCCACTTGCTTCTGTGAACTTCCCGTGGGATTTCACTGCTTTGCTCTGGACTCAGGCTTTGGACACAGACATCACAAGGCAGGGAGTGACACCAACCTCCAGTCCCAGAAACCACTCATCTTCATGTTTGCAGCCTGTCCCACTGCTGCAGCAGCTTGGGGAGACATCAGTGGAGTCTCTGAGCCCGCAAAGGCCAGGAGCCATGGCACCAGAAGGCTTTAGCATTAGCTAACTTGGGCTAGATAGGCTGAGGGACGCGGAGCAACTCTGCTGGGATGGGGTGAGCTGGGGAATCAACACCAGGATGTTATTCCTGTTCAGGACAATGAGGCAACACTTCTCCTGGTGCTAAAGCCTGCCTTAGAAGCAGCACTGAGCAGAATGGTGGCAGAGGACCTGCAGCTCCTCTGCCACTTCTCCCCACTCTGCACCCAGGCCAGCTTTATTTTTAGACCCCATGAGCACTGTCCCCCTCTGGGACCTGTTTCCACAGTGCTGAGATAAGGGTCTGGGCACAGCCAGCAGCAAAAGAGCCTGCCCCCTCCCCAGCCTCTGATCTGTCACAGGAGCAACAAACAGGTCTTGCTCCAGCAACCTGCAGAGAGGAGGAAGAGGAGGAGGAGGAAGAGGTAGTGGCAAAGCCAAAGCAGACCCAGCTTTTACAGGAGGAGAAATGAGAATGCATGGGGAGTTGTCACCTCAAGCAAAGTCCACCTGCAGCCTGAGAGAACCCTGTAGCAAGGAGATGCTGTTTCACAGCACCATAAGGCTGCTGTTGTGGGAAGTGCAGGGGCATCCGTATCTTGCAGCCATGGCTCTCCTGGTCCTCTGCCCATCCTGGTCATGCTTCCTCCAGCAGCAGGTGAAGGTTGGGGGAGAGCAGGGCTGGGGGGAAATCGGATGCTGGGAGTAAAAGCTATTGTTTGTAGCTAAAATAAAACCCAAGCAAAAATAAATCCTTCCTGTTGGCGTGGGCAGGGCGCTGGGATGCTCTGCCTGCCCGCGCAAGGATGCTTAGAGCTGCACCGGCTGTAAACAAATTTTTATAGCTCCTGGGATGCCATAAATAGGTGGCATGTGGGCTGGGGAAGGGGGACAGCGAGGAGCTACCCTAGCACCCACTGACACCCCAGCCCCAGGAGAAGTCTTGCTGGGAGGTTGCCCACCTTGTGGAACAGACCCAGTGCTGACAGAGGGGTTGCTTGCAGGCTGATGCTGAGCAATATGCAAGAGATATCCAGGTTCTGGGACATTTCTCCATAGCCCTCTGCCTGCTCCAGTCCCAGCACGCTGCTTCCCCCCCGACAGGGCCAGCTTTCTATCACAGCTTCTCCTAGAGGAAGACCACAGCTCTTGAGCTCTTCGCTGAGTTCCCAAGTCAGTTCCTGTTCACATTCCCATTCCCAAGGAGGTTTCTTTCCGTTGGGGAGGAGGCAGCACACAGCCAGCAAGGAAGTGCCTTGGCGCGGAGGCCCAGTGCTCCCAGTATTGTTCCTTTGTGCAGGAGACAGGACAAACCACTGCCGCTCTGCACCTTGCCTGCAGCCACCGATGCCCCACTGTGGGCAGGAGAAGCCTCATGCCAGAAGGGCAGCACTCAGACCCCAGAGGTGGCAAGGATCAGCAGGGCATCTCTGCCTGTCAAGCTCAGCTTCCCAGCCAGCCATCACTACCTGGGTGTGGGGCAAACTGGGATGACTGGGACAAGAAGCTGGTGGGGCCAGGAATGCCAGTTTGGAAAGTACCTGCTCCTCCCAGCACGGCTGTCTGTACAGCTATGGAGCAACTTGGTGTTCTCCAGCCCGGAGGGTTTTTAGAGAAGAGCCAACCATTAATGATCACACTTGATCTCTGACAACATCCCAGAACAGTGGAAGATTTGCTGAGGGGCCACTTGGCGCACATGAATCATCTCCTCCCTGCAAACAAGGGCCCCTTGAGTGGGGCGGATGCGGGAGTGCAGCACCTCTGACAAGGCATCTAGCAATGTCAGCAAGAGCTCGAGTTCCTGGGGCTGGCTCCTGAATGGACAGGAGCCCCACACACACCCCAGCCCTCTAGCTGCCCCAGTTGGTGTCTGTTCCCACCCCTCTGTGATTAATACCCTGGCAGACATCCTTGCTACTCTAAGCAGGGCCCAGCTCAGGTGGCACAGCACCCCCTGGCATTGTGGAGCTCAAACATTCTGACTTTCTTCTGAAACTCCCAGCACCACCTCACTACATGCCTCACCAGGCCAGGCTGCAGCAGGCAGGGCAGGGACACACACACCCAGAGGATCCCATTGCTGTGACCTTACAGTAATTAATACCCTTAGTTGACAAGCTAGGAAAATCAATCCTGGGAGATGAACACGAAACCTACTTGCTCAAGGAGGACAGAAGGTCCCCCCCCCAGCTCTCCTTCCCTGCACAGTCACCCAATGGTATCTCTCCTTACATGAAGGAGCCTGTGGATTTCACAGGGCCCTTCAGTTCTGCTCCAGCCCCAGGAGAAGGAAAGATGAACAACTGGAGAGCTTAAATAGCAAGAAGGCTGCCTTAGCTGTGCCTGCTGTGTCCCCAGCCGATCCAGACACATAGCCCAACACTGACTGACAGCAGCTTGGAGAGGGGATTTTTCCCCCTAGCACAGCTCCAGCCGCAAGGCTAGCTCCACCACGTTCATCGGCACTCTGTGAGGGGTCCTGTGTCTGACCCCACTGCCTTTGCCAGCAGTGGAGTGTCTGCCCAGTATAAATAGCTCTGCAGAAAGCCTTATCGCATGACCTTGCTCCCAGCCACTGTCCCACCTCAGCAGGGACTGGCCAAGCAGCAACTCAAAGTCGGGGTGAAGTGGCAGAGCCACGCTCTGTCTCTTTGTGCCCCAGCAACCTGTGCTCACACCCCTGCCAGCTCATACCCTAGAAACCATCACTCACTGCCATGAGGCCAGGCAAGACTCTTCTCCACATAACTAGATTAAAGAAGAAACTGAAAAACAAGGGGACCATGGTGGTTCCCTTCCCACACACCTGGAAGAAACCCTGGAGCAGCCCTTGTTTGGCTGAAGGGTATGTCCTGCCTTGCAGCAGCTTGCACCAAAGCACAGCAGCTTCACAAGGGATGCTGGTAATGACTAACAGGCTGATTAAATCACCCACAAACACCTCCCATGACCCAAGCAGATAACAACCCTCGGGTGCCCCATGCTCTATTGCTGCTGCTCCATCCCTGCTGGAGAAGCCCTTTCTCTGCCTCCTGAGATCTTTGCAGCAGTTTGCTTTAGCTCCCCAAGAGCAAACTTTATCCCTGTAACCGAAAAAGGCTACAGCTGTCCTCACATCAGCAGAGCAGGGGGTGACTTCAGGATCACCCTGTTACTGCTGAGCACAGCAAAAGGTCAAGCAAATACAAGCAGTCAGATGAGATATGGCTAAGTGACCCTGCTTGTGTTCCCAGGCAGTGCATGGGCAGCCTCCGTGCTCTGCCCCAGACCCCATGGGCTCCCAACTCCAGGTACAAGTTGCTTCCAGCCACAGCTCTGCCCCATCAACACAATTAAATCTGCAAATACACATGGACCAGATTTGGTAATTCAGCACCTCCAGGCTCTGTTTCAAAACTCAAGGTCAGGCTCTACGGGATGCTCTGCCAGGCCAGCCTAGGAGCAGGGCTCAGAGGCTGCTGGCTGGGGATCACTTTTAAATAATGAATGAAAAAAGAGAGGTTTGAAATGCCCTTTAAAGGAATAGTCAGGCAGGGGTGAGACCTGCTGAGTAATGTATAAAAAACAAGCTTCAGGCAGAGGGGAGATGTTAGGATTAGTCAGAACCCAGAATAAACTGTGTTTTCTCCAACCAAAATTTTGGTGTCGACCTTTTCCAAACAAACCCTGCAGTGCAGAGAGCAGCAGGTTGGTCTGGGCTCCCCTCCAACACTGGGAGAAGCCCTGGGACTGGTGCTACAGCCATCTGCCCACCCCATCACAATGGGCAAAGCCCTGGGAAGCCTCCCTGGGTCACACCTTCCTACCTGCTGCTATCACAAAGCTGGGGCCACCTGAAGCTCTCGCCTCTCTGCTGCCCTTTGTCTCCAACAGACCTCAGCCTCCAGGACATCAGAAATTACAGCTAATTGTAGGTGCCCTGATAGGAAACCTGCTGACTCAGCACTCAGGGCTGATGACTGTTCTCCCATGGGCATGTCCTCCCCACTGCCCCATGCCCAGGCAGGCAGGGATATTTACCACCCAGGGTCAGACACTCCAGCCCCACTGATGAGGGTAAAAGCTCTCTGCAGCCCAAAAAACTGCTCTCTGTGCCCTGTGCATCCACCTTCCACAAAGCCAAGACCCTAAACATTTTGTGTACCACGTGCAGCAGGCAGAGGCGAGAGGCAGGTGGGCTTGCAAGGCTGTTTTCAGGAAGAAGAAAGCGGCTGTGCCTGGACCCTGGGAGGCGGAGGATGAAAGCAACGTTCACGGGCTGGGGCATGCAGGGCACGCCTGAGGCCCTCTGTGTTTCAGGGCTGGGGCTGAGCTGCCCCGGAGGACCCTTGGAGTGCAGGATAAGCGTATTTTCTCAGCTGAGAACAGCCCTTCCGTTTCCTTCCCTTGCCCGACTCCCGGAGCATCAGGTGCAGCAGCGAGGCCACCCTATAGCATTTCCTACCCACTTAACCCCTGCGGGGCATGGCCAAGGAGCTGGGAAAACCAGTTCATGCCATTGGGAAAGCTGACACACGTGAGGAGCACAGGGGAAGCTGTGACTAGTCTGTCTATTGCCCGTGGCTCTGTCAGACTGGTTCACCATATCTGCTTTAACTCCAGGAGACACGAGACAAAAGCCAGCTATCAAACCTGTTGCTATACAACTTCTGTTTCTGCCTTTGTCCTCTGTGATCTCAGTTTCCCAGAGCATGAAATGACATAAAATGAGGGGCTGAACCCACTGGGCAAGGAGACAAAAAGGGGCTGCTCCCCCTCACCAAGTTGGGTGGTTTTAATGTTCAAAAGAACCCCCAGAAGAAAGCCAAAGCCATTCTTCAAGCTGTTCCTTACACATCCCCTGCTAATTGATAGCAATTGGAGCGTACCTTCATCTCTCAGAGCTCCCCTCTATCACTTCCAGAATCACATACACATGAAACCCACTTCAAAAAAAAAAAGCGTATTCTGAGCATGGAAACCCCAACAGCAAAGATCTGTTTTTGTTCCAAACTCTTATGAAATGTCAGTGTTTCCCCTTGTCTGCCAAAGAGGCTGCTTTGATGAAAGGCTACTGGGAGCACAAAGGGAAGGGGCTGCAGCAGTGAGTCCCTGGGGTGGGGAGAACCTGAGCACGGGAAGGCCAAAGAAGTTATTTTCATCCTTCTCCACTGTGGTGGCTGCAAAGAGACAAGGGGCAATAGGTGTAAGCTGGAACATAGGAGGTTCCACACCAATATGAGAAGGAACTTCTTCACAGTGAAGGTGACAGCACTGGAACAGGCTGCCAAGGAGGGCTGTGGAGTCTCCTTCCCTGGAGATATTTAGGACCCACCTGGATGTGTTCCTGTGCAACTTGGTCTAGGTGATCCTGCTCTAGCAGGGGGATTGGACTAGATGATCTTTCAAGGTCCCTTCCAATCCTTACTGTTCTGTGATTCTGAGCTTCCTGAATGCTGCATGCTCTTGGTGGGTGTGGGTGGCAGATCCTGCTCCCTTCACCCCGCAGGTGCCCTGGCTGGGGGTGCCAGCCTCTTGTTTGCAGTGGTGGTGGGGCAGGGCTGGCACAGACAATACAGAGCTTCTTGTGAGATTTCCAACCAATTGTCCTGCTGCTGCTCTGGAAAAGTGACATTTAATACATATTCACAGCACTGATAGCTGGCCATTCATTTTGAGGCTCCTTATATGCAAGAGATGTTTGTCTCCCAGGAGAAAGACTGTGCCAGATTAGTGTCGGGAAGGGTTAAGGGTTAGGATGTGAGTCTGGGATGCCAGAAACCACTTCAAGCCTCCACTCAGCTAAATCATTATCTTCTGTCCCTAGCAAGTTATCTGGCTACTGAACAACAGGCAAAGCTTGAGTCAAGTCCAGTTTTCACTCTCTGGCCTCTGAAAATCCTTCCCACTGTCTGGGATGAGACAACTTCTTCAAAACTTTATACATAAAGTTTTCCTGGGCTGGGATAAGAACCACTGGCCAGCTGCAGGGCCACAGGACTTCAGGCCCATCAGGGCTCCATAGCGAAGGGCATGTCAGCCTGGAGCTCAGCACATTTGCACCGGAAAACAGCATTTCCAGGTCAAGAGCAAACATGGGAAAGAGGCAAGTTTTCCAGACAGCCCAGGCACATAGGATAGTCTCAGGGTCCCTTGCTGGAGGACACTACCCTCACAGCAGGTAGTAAGGGCACCAGCCTGCTCTTTCCTTTCTCCAGCAGCCCCTGCACCAGCAGGCACCTGTGACAGGCAGGGCAGATCTGTGCCCAATGGAGCAGCCAGGGTGGCTTCAGCTGGGGTCCATCCACCTCCCACAGCTAAAGGCAGGGTTGCACACTGAAGGGTATCAGGAGATAATGAGGGACAAAAAACTCCAGTCCCTCCCTGCTCCCCTTAGCATCAGCATCCCTGGGGATACTTTGCCCTCCACAGTGGGGCCAGGACAGCCCATGGTGGGCTCAGCCTTCCTCCCCACATGCTCATGGGCTATAAACAGGCAGTGGCCACGGGCAGCTGAGTTTCCAGCGGAAGGAATGGCTGCAATGTGGGGGAGAACTCCACACTTGCCTGCCGTGCTAACAGCTGGCCCAGTCTGTGCTTCTCACCCACTCAGCACCCCATTCCACCCAGCTACGTGCACGGGGTGGGTGGGATTCCTGCTGCCAGCTCACAGGCGGCAGGTCAGGAATGATCCGGGCTCCTTCCCGCCAACGCCACAGCCTCCCCATTCCTGTGGGCGAGCTGGAGCCAAGTTTATCCCTGATACATCTTGGCCGGCTTTGCTGGATTTAGACCTCAGATAAGTTTGGTGCAGGACCTAAATTCTGGTAGCACAAAAGGTCAGGGAAGAGCCACTAATGAGGAGAAGCCATGTGTAAGCACAGCCCTGCTACAGCACAGGCTCGTGGCACAGATCACCTCACAAATCATAGAAACATGCCCTTCTTCATTGGTGCAACCTGAAACTACTGTACAAAGAGCCCACAGCACCAATTCACCCAATTAGCTTCTAGTGTGGAGCTGAGTCTTGAGTAGGTGCTGCCCAGGCTGCCAGGGTAGGCAGCAGGCTCAGCCAGATCATGGAAAGTGATGCAAACATTGGGAGATCATAAAGCAAGCGGAAGTCAGGATATACACAGGGCCTGAGCAGAGCTCCAGGTGAAGAAAGGGGCTGCTTGACAGCTTGTAAAGGCTGGGAATAGGGCACAGAGCTCCTATGCACCAGAAAAGACCCCCAACCTTCCCTCTGCCAGCCACAGCCCATGGCTCTGGGTGATGAGCCAGAGGGTCTGGAGGATATTTACATTAGCAAAGAGGCATCCAAGTGCCAACAGCAATTCATTACAAGCACTCAGAGCAAAGCAAAGCAGCAATGCACTGCTGCTTCTGCCATAGCAGGCACCAGTGAGGGGATTAAAACCACACAGCAGCTCTCCTCTGGCAGGGCCAGCCCATGGAGAGGCCACACCATGCCTAAGCCCATCTCCATCATGCTCCAGGATGGTCTCTGCAGTGTGCTGGGCTCCCCTGCCTTTCCCTGTGATGACGTCCTGGGTTTGACTTCTGGGTAGGATATGATCAAAATAACCTCCCACCAGCTCATACAGCAAAGCTGAGACCCTCTGCTCTCTCCTCTTGTGCTCTGGGACTTTGAAGGTTAGCTCTGCAACCACATGTCATTCAACAATCCCTTCTACAACAGCACCCTACTTCAGAGTTGGCAAAGCCTCTCTGCCTGCCACCTGTCAGGCAGGGTGAGCACAGCCCTCGGGGGAAAGCTGTCCCTGTCATTGTTCCTGTCTCCTCCTGGGCTGCTGGGCATTGTGCTCCAGGCACTGACAGGGTGAGCTACAGCCCAAGAGAAACTCCTTACAACTGTGTTTCCACAGCGGAAACACCACCCCATCCTTTTACTTCACCATCGATCTTTCTGGTGCTGACCCAGAACTGCAGACACAGCACTGCCTGGGCTGCTTTCGGACTTCAGTACGGTCCTAGATGAGGTCCCATCTTACAGAGCCGAAACAATGTCCCGGCGCCGTTATCACTTTTAGCTGGAGCTCCTGTTGTACCTCCAAGGCCAGATCAAAGGCCAGGATCCTTGTGCTGCACCATGTCACCACCAGCTTCTCCTCTGCAGCCCCAGGAAACCACTGGGCAGCAGCAACCACCTTCTCCGTGAAGGCCTCCCCCTGCTCCTTCCAAGGACCTGCCAGCCCCAGCAGAAAACCAGGACCTTCTCTGCAAAGTTGGCCCGAAGCCCTGGCAGGTTTGTTCATATCCCAGATCAAAGCTCAACAGCTACGTGAGCCCGATGCACAAGCTGCAGGCGGGAATCGCACTCATGTGGGAGGGCAGGCGCTTCTCAGCAGGGTGGGGATCAGGCCCCCCACGGCTTTACGAGACCACCGGCATCTTCCTCAGCCAGGGAAACTCTGGATCCGATCAGCTCCAGCCGGAAACACCAGTCACCTCCCTCCTACTACCACAATTTCCCTAACAAGTGCTTACACCCCACAGACTTGCTCGCTTTTCCCCAGTCTGACCAGCAAAGGGAAACTGGTATCAGTCTATGCCCCGGCAAGGCTGTTCGGGGGGCAAAGGCACCCTTGTGAGCAGGATCCCGCACCGACCCGGGGAGCTGCACGCGCTCCGGTGGGAGGGGATGCGCGACCCCCAACCCCCGGTACCTGGCACAGCGGGGCGAGGAGCTGCCCGTTCCGTCCCATCCCGTCCCGTTCCCCCTTACCGCTGAGCCGGTCCATGGTGCGGCAGGCACGGGGAACACCGGGCGCTGCGGGAGGGCGGGAGAGAGTCCTAGAGCATTCGCCGTCGGGGCTGGGTCTGGTCTCCGCATCGTCCAATAGCTCCGCCCGCCCCGCCCCGCAGCACAGCAGCGCCCAGCCCCGGCAGAGCCCGGCCCCTCACGGCCCCACACACCTCTCGAAGCGAGACTCGAAGCGAGTGCTGCTGTGGACTGCTCTGTTAGCAGCCCGTCAGCTTCCACCTCTCCTCGCCACCGCGGTGTCCTGGGTGTCTCTCCGCCCCAGGCAGCACCGGAGAGCCCCCGGTGAAGGGTGGACAGCCAGAACAGCTCCCTCCACCTGCCCACTCTCTGCCCAGCCGGTGGGTACTTTGGGCAGCGCTCCAGATGGAAACCGCCCCCCGGCAAAGCATCACACGTCTCCCCTTTAACCCCTTAGTCTCTGCTCACCCCTAAACCCCTTCACATTTGCTCCCTCCTGGTGTCCCGCATGGCGGGGCCATGGTGCTCATGCCACCCTCACTGACCCTCCCCGACAAAAATCTCAGCGGAGTCCTCGCCTTGGGAGACGTGGGGTGTGCGAGAGAGCAGGACAGCCCGCGCGTGAAGAGCGTATGGCAGCAAGGACAATGACTTCTGGCAAGTCCGGGACAGGTTCTCCAAGCCTCAGGACCGCAGCTGAGCCCTGCTCTGGGGGTAGCAAGCTGTGACAGAAAGGCAACTTGTTTTCACAGGAACTTGGTTACTGCTCGGGAGGGTAATCACTGAAATACTAGATGTGCGTTAGCAACCTGCTTTGAGGGCTTCTCCGTTTGGGGCTCTCTTACCCCAGGAATGTCTGCCTGGACTCTGCTCCAGGCCAGCAGGTCACTCCCTCCTGGATTGAGCCCCATTTTTCTCCCATAATGTGGTGTCACCTCTGGGGCTGTGGTCAGAGAATAGGCCACTTGTGGTCCAGGGCCACTGATGATGGTGCCTGCCAGGTTCCAGCTGCCTTGCAAAGCAGCCACATGAGAGGGTGGGCTTAGGCAGAGATGGCTTCCAGGGCAGGGTCTGGGTGCAGGTGGGTGCTATCTGCACACTCTGAGTGATGGGAACCCATTAAGTCCCACAGAGTGTGGCTGTCCATGAACAGCAATGGCATGAGCCTTCCTTGGCTCTGAGATGGCACCAGGCACTGCCTCAGTTTCCCCATCTTAGCTGTGCAGGTAGTTGAGGGGAACCATTAGTTATTGTCCATAAAGTGCTTTGAAGATGAAAAGTATCCTCCTGCTGTGTTACTGTTATTAATAATAATATCCTCCAGGCTTCAGCACTGAGAGAGCTGCTGGAGATGAAAGTTTCTTACAGCCACAAATGGTTGAGCTTGATTTAGGGAGCTGCAGTTTATATGAATCAAATCATTATAAATAAAACTGGCTCATTTACTGCTGCACTAAAGCAGACAGCAGCAATTACCAGTGCAATATTGCCATTTCCACCTCAGCCTCCAGTCCATTCCACACCAGTGTAAAGCTCCTGGCGCTGGAACTGCTGCTAAGGGAAATCTCTTGCCTAAATCACTCTGCACCACGGAAAAACTCTGCAGGGGATCTCTCTTGTTTCTCCTGTCTTGCACAGGAACTTGGCTACAGCTTTTTGGGCAACAAGCTGGAAGACCTCAGCACCCAGTGTTGATGGTGCTGATGGCAGGGAATGTGTTTGACCAACCTGATGGGAGACCCCAGGACAGGGGAGTTTCAAAGAGCACCAGAAGAGGCAGAAGCAGAGCTGGCCTGTGGCACAGTGGAGGTGGGACCCTCTCTGTTCCCTCGGAAGAATCCTGCTGACTCAGACCTTGTGCAGGTGTCCCATGGCTTCCTGACCTGGTTGGGACTGCTCAGTCCTGCAGTTTGCCTGAAAACTGTGCCAGACAAGCAAACAGAGAACCAGAGCACAGCAGACACCAGGAAAGTGTTTGTGTGGAACTAATGCTACTAGCTGTAAGAAAAAAAAGCAATAGCAAAAAATACATCCCAATAGAAATGGTCTTCCTGGAGGCTTGCAGAGTTCACCTGTGATGAGACATCAGTGATGGGGCAATTTGGGACCCCCCCCCAAAAAGGTCCAGCTCCCAGCCTGACTACTCCCACCTGCTCATATGGGTGCTGGGAGCCTGTAGTAGCAAGGCTGGGGGATCACCCTAGCAGGGCCCCAGGACTGGGTGGCATCACAGCTTGTCTGCTCTTGGGCCATGCCGGTCCTGGACAAACCTGAAGGGCAGCACGAAACTACACAAGGGAGGAAACAGTGTTGGCAGTTTCATTAAAGAAGGGCTTGGTTTGGGATGGCTGGGGATATGTTATTCTGGTGCTTTGTGAGATAAACCTGGCTCTGTGGCAATACAGGGATTGCTGCACATAAACAGAGCAGCTGAGCAGAGCAGGATGAGACATCGCTTGCCCCCAGTCCTGTGTGCCATGGCTGCTGCAGGAAAATCCTCTTCCAGTGCCCTGTGGGCAGCGGTGACAGACACCAAGTGCTTCAGGACTCCCATACCTCTAGCCCATGGGAGAACCCCAGGATCAATACAGAAACAGGGTTGGAAAAGAAAAGCAAACAAAGGGCAGAAAATGATTTGCAAGACTCAAATTCACTCTGGGGGGTGCCTCAGGTGCCTCTGCCCCATACAGCACCAGGAATCACAGAGAGCTGCACGCGGGAGTTCCTATGTATATATTTATAGGTATGTATATATTTATAGTGCACTGCGCTTAAAACAGCCGTGCCTGCTTCTTCAGCTCGTTCCTCTTCCACAGGGCCAGGCGGTCGAACTCAGCGATGGTCATGCCGAAGATCTGGTAGAACTCCTCCTGGGAGAGGTGGCGCTGGGGAGAGACCGGATGCTGGGCCAGGGCTGAGGACCATGGCTACCACCCATGGCAAACAGCCACCCTCTGGGGCAAATGAGGGCACATGATGAGGACTGATGGCATCCCTGAGTGGCATGAGGTGCTACAAGCCCCAACAGCACCCAGCTCCATCCTGCTTCTGCCAAACATACTGTGGGCATGAACAGCTCTGCCCAGCCAGTGGAGCAAGACCATCAGGACCACCAGGACAGTGTGCTGGCAACGTGTGTTCCCATGGAGATGATCCTCACATGTCCACGAGTCCCTTGCAGCCCCATTCTGCCTGCCAGGGCTACTAGGGCTAAGGGGATACCCTGGGGGATGAGGTCCCTCTGCAGCCTGAAGAGTCTGTGCCTAATGAAAAAGCTTCTCACCTCTAACCGAGTCCTGTCCACATCTTTGGGCAGCTGGTTCCTCCCTCTTGTCTTCACCAGGAGCAGCTCATAGGGGTATATCTGCACAGGGACAGGAAGATCCTGGGGTATCTCCTGAGCCAGAAGAGGGCAGCTGGGGTGCACTTGGGACCATGGGGGCTACTAGGGCAAAGCCACCTCCTGCCATGTTTAGTAGAGTTTGAGTGGCACAGCTGCCTCCAGTGCTGGGATGGGACAAGGCAGACAGGAGACTTGCTCTCAGGGTGACCCTAATCCACCTCGAATCACTGGTGACTATGGAATAGCCTGCTTGCTCTGTGAAACTAGCAGTGTCCAAGGGTTCAGTGCGAGTATAAAACCACCAGTACAGCTCCCTTCTCTGTTCCTCATCCAGGAGACACCTGTGTTCAACCAAATGCTTGGAACCCTGGCAGAAGGGGAAGGATTCTGATCTGGGCCCCACAGTCCTGGGACAGGGCTGTCAGGTAGGGGATGGAGGGGATGAAAGTAGGGCACTGTGGGCAGAAGAAAGCTTCATTCTGAGGGGCATGGGGAGACACAGACACATCTCTGGGAGTTCTTCTGCATGGTACTTGCACTTCCAGCTAGCAGCTGCACCTTGGAGCAGGAGCATCTTACCTTGTACTCTGTGGGGAGAGGAGAAAAGACAAAAGAGACATGAGCCACACTGACTCCCCCACTGCCAGGATCCTATCCTGGGGCTGCAGGGACCCTGCCTGTCTCACCCTTTTCCCCCTAGCCCAGACCTCTTTTTCCATAGGTGCATGTGGTGGGTTTGCAGTCCCAAGGCACCTGGCCCCATGCCTACAGGGTTCCCTGCCCATGCCACTCCTAAGCCCCCCCAGCATCTTACCTCGCATCCCCCAGTTGACGGCGTTTGTGCTGTCATAGTGGAAAAGCTCAGCACTGGGAGGCTGCGAAAGAGACACAGGGAGGGTGGAGTAAGAAGGTGTCCCCTCCAAATGCTCAGCATGGCATGTCCCATGTTCCCAGGGGGAAAGCACACATCCATCCCAAAGCAGGACCCGTTTCCCACACCTAACAGTGGGGAAACTGAGGCATGAGGAAGTCATGACAAGGCCAGGTCACACAGCAGCAGGACTAGGTCTTCTGACCTTCAGCAATTGCTGCCTCAGTGTATAAAGCAAAGCTCTCATGCTGAGAAGCAAGACCAGCATCCCTCTGTGACATGCACTGCAGAAGGCTCAGGGCAGGCACCTGTGTCCTGCAGAGCCTGGACAGGGCACTTTGGCTTCCAATAAGGGTCATTTTGGATTGGCACAACAGAGGTGCAGGGAAGCAGGGATCACGACAATCTAGTCATGAAAGGGGAGCACTGGGGGCTTTGAGGAGCCTAGACGAATCATGACGAGTGCAGAAATGCATGGAAACAGCAGTATGCAGGCAGGAGGCACTCACCCTGTGCAGCCCATTTCTTCTGTAGGCAGGAAGGGAAGCTGACTTAGAGATGAGGGGATCTGCAAAGAAGCCACCAAGGTGCATAGGGAAAGATGCAGGGCTGAGTCCGAAACCCTGGCACAGCACCCACTGGCCACCCTAACTGTGTTCTCCCACATCACTACCCTGCTCTGCACTCACCCAGCTTTGCCTCCTTCCAGCTCTAACTCATTTACAGCTTGGCTTCCTGTGCTGATGCTCCTTGCCTCAAAATCCCTTTCCTGTGGCATCCCTCACAGAATCATAGAATGGTCAGGGTTGGAAGGGACCTCTGGAGATAATCTAGTGAGGTTCCTTGCAAGAGCAGGTTCTGCTAGAGCCTTACCCCTTGATGCAACACAACCTGACTTGTCCTCAGAACTGCCACTAGTTCTACCCAGACTGAGGTCTGCCTTAGCCCAGCCTTTGAAGGGTTCCTTTCCCCACTTGCCCCAGCATGTCCTCCAGCTCAGGCTCTGGACCCCACAGACACAGGAACCAGCTGTGGAGGGCTGGAGGCTCATACTCACCGCTGTCTGCCAAGTAGTGCATCCGAGGAGCTGCAAGGAGAGCAGAACCAGATGTCAGGGGGCCCTGAGTGCCCCATGAAGTGCAGAGTTGCCTGGCTGCCAGCACCTTGCAGGGTCATGGGAGCAGAGTGGGGGTGAGAGGCTGTCTGAGCACATCCTGACAACCCCAGCTCCAAGAGAGCAGATGTACCATTAGGAAGCAGAGCATGGGGTAGGCAGATCTGTACCGTCAGGCTCCCCTACTCCCCCAGCCCCACTGGCAGTCCAAGGGGAGAGGGGCTGGGTGCCCTGCGTGCTGGGTGGTGAGAACAGCACAAGCCAAGAGGGCAACCTCAGGGCCAGCCAGGAGGTCTAGGGCAGCAGGAGGCCCCAGATATGCCTTTAATGAGGAGGTTTGCAAACAGTGAGCCCAAAACATGGCAAAGCAAAGCCAGGGCAACTGTGGGGTTCTTAAGGGATTCCTCAAGCACCTCAAGAAGTTCTTCAGCTGGCTGCCTGGACAGACTGTAAACAGCCACAAGCTCCATTCCAGCCAGGATCACCAGGAACAGACAGAGCCAGAGAGGAAAAGAGCATCTCAAGTCCAACTCTGGTGCCCAGCACCTCTTCTGCAACTACCATCCCAGTCCCCTGTTCTTCTCTTTCCACCACAGCTAACTTCCCACAGGGGTTGAGGCCACACTGGGCAGGATGGACAGACAGACAAGGTTATCCTTACAGCCATTAAGGGAACCCTCATAGCCAACTGTGTGTAGGGCTTCTCTGCTGCTGGCCGAACTGCGAGGGGGTGTCCAGGGGTCTGCATAGGAGTTGGACCGAGCCTTCATCTCCTCCCTCAGGATCAGCCTGCCAATGCCGCTCTGGATCTGGAAAGAGGAAAGCTGTTTACATTCTCCTTTCTCCCTCAGCCCTCCCTGACTGCTGGCACATCATGGCAGAACATGGCACCTCCCAGCATGGGCTCAGCATCTCCCCAGTCCCTGGCAATGAGCTTCTGGGATGAAGTGTCTCGGCAAGTGGGTGTGCTCCCCCTCCTTCAGACCCCACGTTAGGAGTGATCAAGTGGGGAGGGCAGCAGGGAAACTGGTGGCCCCTTCTTGGGTGACAAAGCTGGGCTGGGCCTCCTCTCCAAAGCCAAACACCACCATGCTCCCAGCTCTACCCTGTTGAGCTGCAGGCAGGAACATCATTCACCTTGTGCATGCCCCGATCATACCCATCCTCCTCGCCTCCAGATGAGAATCTCCGGGCCCGGGGGGCTGCAAGGAGACACAAGGGGGTCAGATGGGGGTGAAGGTGGAAGCAAGTAGGAAGGAGACAGCCCCAGCTTCATGGGCTGCTACAATTTTGGGGTCACTTTAGCTGGTACCTCAGCCCAACCCCACTTTTGGGTCCAGACCCAGCTCAGGATAGGGTTGATCTCTCACAGAGAATGGCTGGGTTTTGGGGCAGGAATGGGTTTCCCTTTACCCCAGCACAGTGCAGGGCTGTTACCTTTGGGGGAGCCTTGGAAGGACCAGTACTCCGACTCAGAGTGGTAGTATGGGTCAGGGGAGTATGCAGGACTGTACTTGGATGACTGTGCGATGTCTTCACTGGTTTTGCTTTTTGTGGCTACAGGGAAGTTGTCTGCAAAAGGACCAGGCAGAGCTGTAATGAGGACCCCGAGTTCCACTGGCAGGACTTACAAAGATCCACCAGGGGATGAAGACCAATCCTCTTCCCTGCCTGCTCCCCAGTGGCCACCTGCAATTTATGTCTGGGACAGCAGGTAGCAAGGCTGGGCATAATCCACTTCAACTGCTGACACCTCCTGAAGAGGACTAGTGGGGACAGTGACAAGCAGAGGGGTTGTGAATGATGTGGCTGGGAAGGGACCCAGGAAAGACTCACAGCCCACAGCACCACAAGAAGCTCCAGCTCCTACAGGGCACTCAACCCAGTGCCACCAACCTGCCTGTGCCCCACATTGTCCCACTATATCAAGGGCTAAAACC
Organism: Rhinopomastus cyanomelas; assembly: GCA_013400115.1. Lineage (NCBI taxonomy): Eukaryota > Metazoa > Chordata > Aves > Bucerotiformes > Rhinopomastidae > Rhinopomastus > Rhinopomastus cyanomelas. The sequence continues at coordinate 243,298 of VXBP01008521.1, forward strand.
ACACAGTTGGAAGGCCCAGTCCCAGTGGGGAAGGGACTCTTGGGGGGTTACTGCCAGGAGAAGGTGCCCATAAGCTATGTGGTATGGGGAGACCAGAGAAGAGATCCCAGCAGCTCCAGCTCTGGCAAGGCTCATCCCTCCCATGGCACGGCCACACACAGGGCTCCTCTTTGTTGGGGATGGAACCTCAGCAGCACAGGGAGAAACCTGAGAGGGTGAGCCCTGCTCCTTTCCCCACCAAGGGAGAAGACTCCCCCTGAGGCTAGGAGACTCGAGGGAGGGAACAGCAACGGACAGGCTGTGCAGCAGAGCCCCAGCACCTCAGGCAGGCACTGGGGACCCTGCCAGCAGCAGCTACTTACAGCAGTGGGTGCAGCCAGCAGTGGGCAGTGGGCGTTGGGCAGGTAGGAAGGGAGAGCCCAAGAAGAGAGAGGAGACACAGTTACTGCTCAGGAGGAGCTGCTGTCCCTCTGCATGCATAAGCAGCAGGGACAGTGCAACCCAGCCCTGCTGAGAGACACAGAACACCTCTGTGTCTCCTCCCCACCCCTCAGCATCCCCCAGGCCTGTTTCACCCTGGATCATCCATCCAGGATAACGTGTGATTTTTCTCCAGGGCTCCGTGTGAAACTGCAAATTACCTTCTTCATTCCTTTCCTGAGGCTGCTCTGGCTCCTGGCATCAGCAAACAATGGCCACTCTGGGTCCCTCTGCCACTCCTCAGTGTCCTCTGTCCTCTTTCCACAGCTACTCTTGACCCCACAGCCCTTACATCCACTTTCTCCACCCCTTGCAGGCAGATGTTGTCCAAAGCAGCCTTTTTCTTACACTGAACCCTGTGCTCTGCTGCCCAGAGGGGAAGCAGGAATGTTGCCTCACCAAAGCCCAGCCTCCCACCATCTTGTCTCCATGCCTGCTCCCATCTCTCTGTCCCGAAATAGAACTCAGCCAGACCAAGTCCCAAAATGGTCCCCTGCCCCACTTCCCCTCAGAGCAGAGCTGGGTGTGCAGGGGCAGACCATACCGTGGCGCTTATAGATGGGGGGTTTCCGGTAGATGTTACTCTCTGCGGCAGCTGGTGGAAGAAGAAAGAAAGGAAAAAGAGATGGTAGGAAGGCGGGGGGTCAGCGTGGACATTCTCAAAGCAGAGAGGACAGAGGTCCTGCAGGAGATGCTACCCCCACGCCATGTTCCCATCACACTGCCATCTCCAGGCCCACACACCCACGGGCCAGGCAGGCTAAGGGTGGGCAGCAGGAACAAAGTCCAAGGGCTGCCCTTGGGCAGTGGTGCACACAAGGACATGCAGTGAGCACCCTGGCATCAGCATGCACCAGGGTGGCTGCCAGCCCCGGCAGGGAGCGGCACAGCCAGGAACTGCCCCGCCAGCTGGCGGCGATGGACTGATGCGTGGTCGGAGTGCCAGCACCTGCGAGATACCTGGGGCCAAAACACATCAGCCAAAGCCTCTTTCCACAGCAGAGAGAAGAGCAAGCTGGGAGGGCAAGCAAACTGGAGCCTGGCACTGAGTGCTACAGCCCTCACACAGGGGCCGGGAAGCAGAGCTGGCGGAGCGGGGAGGGGGCCATCCATAAACCACTGACTGTCAGCAGGCAGTGGGGCCAAACCCTGCCAGGGATGGGATGGGAGCAGGAGAACATGGTGGGGAGCCTCTGGGTGTTCTCATGGTGCAGTCTCAGAGCACCAGCTACACAGTGTGGAAAGTTCCACACTTCTGAGGACAAGGGCAGCGGGAGATGCCCACAGCTGAGCAGGACAGTCCAGGGCTCTGGGCCCTCGTGTGTGCTGAAGGATGGTTGGGCAGCTCTGCCAGCTTCCCTCCCCACTCTCCCTTTCTGTCCACTATATCCCTGTCCCCGTGGGCTCTATGCGGCTGGGAGTGGGGGTGGCCCTTACCTGGTGGCCCCCTGCAATCCCTGCAGAAGGGGAGCAGGCATCTGGCAAGCCCAGAAGAGTCTGGGGGGAGGGAGCAGCTGACCCTATGGGGAGTATAAAATAGTAATCTGTAGCGGGTGGGTAGAGGAGAGCCTCCGGCAGACACGCTTTGGCTGGGGACCCTGATGGGGAGGCAGGGGAAGGGGCAGGCTCTCCACAGGGAACTAATCTTTGTAAGTGGGGTGGACAGAGGTCAGGAAGAGAGAGAAGAGGGATGTTGTAAGGATCAGGCAGATTCTGGGTGGCTCTGGGACATCCAGGTGGTGATGGGGAGGAAGCAGGGTTCAAGCTGCAGGTCCTGTTTATGGATGGCCTCTACCAGGGGTAGATCCTGCTGCCAGCTGGCTCTAGGCAGGTGGTGGAGCTAGGCATGCGACACAGGGGAGACGGCACATGCAGGCATGCCACAGACACGGCGCTTCCCCAGGCACTGGGGCACTCCCAAGCCTACCTGGGATGTGGAAATGCTTGGGTGCTTGGTATGAGGTTGGAGTGGAGGACCTCACATCTAACTGGCTATAGTAGGGGGAGCTGCGCCCGCTCTCGGTGCCTACACAGTGCCGAGCAGAAGCAGCCATAAGTGACCGAGAGAGACAACAAGAGGCAGAAGAAAACGGGTGTTAAATGCAGCTGTGTTAGAAGAGCGAGGGGTGACCCCACGTGGTAGAGTGTTGGGGATGTGCGCCAGGCTGTGGTCCAGGATGGGGCATGATGGAGCAGGGGGGAGATTTCCCACATCTCCGGTGGAAGGCGGGATGCAGAAGAATCCCCATGAGCAGGTGCTGTTGAGGCAGCAGGCTGCCCAGCTGTGGCCGAGGGGAAAGCCAAGGTGCTGCAGAGTGACGGGCCCTGGTGGTGTGGCACGGGAGTAGCTTGGGGATGCAGGACCTCTGGACTTACTGACCTCAGATTTTCCCAGTTGCTTCTCCCCAATTCTAAAGGACAGGGGACACAGCACAGGCACACACTACTGGCCCATGTTGTGCACTTGTGTGTGTATGAGTGTGAGGTCTCCCTTGGACACAGGGACTCCTGGGCACACCTCTCCCACAACTACCAAACCAGCTAAGGGGTTTCCACTGGACTTGGGGATCATTTCCCTCCTCACACCATCCTGCACAAGCCCCAGCTCAGGTCTGAGGCCAGGACAAAGCCCCCTTGGCCTCTTCTTACTACTTGCAAGATAAGAGTTGGGGGAAGCAGATGATGGCCACAGCAGAGCTAATCACTGATCACTGCAAAACTTCTGATGCTGTCAGTCCCCCAAGGGCCCCCCAGGTCTCCCACCTGGGAAAAGCAGGGGACAGTTTGATGATCCCCTCCCCACTCGTGGCTCTGAGCTCAGCCCAGCCTGGAAATCCTCACCTGAGCGGTAGAAATGGTGGGGGGACCTGGGGATAGTGGGGGACATGCCCTGGCGGCTGTAGGTGGGGGAGTCGATGTAGCCAGGGCTGGAGGCTCGCCGCTGCCGTGTGTCAAAGCTCTCATAGATGTCCTGGGGTTGGGAAAACCATGGAGAGAAGTGGGGTTAGAGCCAATGGGACAATGATGAGGCAGGTCAGTGCCTCAGCAGCCCTGCATAGAGGAGTCCTGCAGATGGAGGTCCCCACAAATGCGTGTGTGCTCTGTGGTGGGACATGCTGGGCAGTGTGTGTGCCCTCCGCGGCTGGAAGGTTCCCAGGCTCTGCCTCCTGCTGCCAAAGCACAGGACCCAGGGCTTGAGACCACTTGACAGTGTTACCACTTTGTCTAGAAACTGCTCCCTTCCCCTGTGCTTCTTCCCAGTTACCAGTGTCCCTCTCAACAGAGCATAAGCTGCACAGGGAGGGCCTGCACACTGCTCATGGACTGAAGTACAGGGCCCCCCTGGACAAGATTCCCCCACATCCCCCAGTCTTGGCTCAGCAGAACCCTAGTGGTCCCTGAGCACAGGGAAACCCTATGGAGCAGCAGGTGACAGACCTCAGTGCCTGCCTGGGACATTACCTGTGAGTACGGGGAGAGGGTCCCCAGTGACTGGAGGTGGCAGGAGGCAAAGAGGAGAGAAAGAAGGAGAGAGAGACAGTATATGGTTTCAGAAACTAGTGACAAACCACGGGCCCACAGTGGCTTGTTCCCCCTCACACCCTCCTCTTGGCTGCCAGGCAGTGAGGGTGGCTGGTGGCACCCCTGGAAAGGAGGGGAGCTGGTATTAGGATGGCAGCTCCTGAAGCAGCAGCCTGCAACCATTTAAGACCTTGATGGAGACATTGCTTGGGGAACAGCAGTGTTCCAGTGGCCAGTACCACTGGTGTTCCAGTGGCCAGTACCATCCCCAGGTGGGCTGGAGGAAACCAGGCTTGGGACAGACATTAGGACCAACGATGTAAGAGGTGCTGCTCCTGGCCATTACAAAGTCCTCTTCCAGGACCACCTCAGTTCCCCTATGTATGTTTAAGCTGCTCGGACCCTTCTTCCAAATACTTAGGAAACCGTCCAGCAGCTCTAGCCTGCTGAGGGGAGCAGGACAGGGCAGTGCTATCCCACATGTCGCTTGGGCATCATCTCAGCACGTGCTTGGAAAACACACTGGCCAAGCCCTCTTCCCTGGCTGAGGGACCGGCACTCAAGAGAAGTGGTCAGTCATGCCATGCTGGGGCTTCTGGCCAAGGAGGATTGTCTGCCAGAGGCCAGCTCTGGGCTGAGCACACTGGCAGCCTGTCCCTCCAGTCTGGATGGATGCACAGGAGCCGTGTGCCCTCCTCTGCTCCTGCTGCAGGCTGACTGGACAAGCTCCTGGCCACATCACACCTCCTCCCACATAGCCCTGTCCCTTTACATTGTGTCTGTGGCACAGTGCGGGCAGGACTGCCATCAGTTGATAAGGTCACTGGCTTCTTCAAGAAAGAAGCAGCAGCAACAGCATTGAGATTTCCCTTGCAGCCCAGGCTCTCCCTCCTAGTGATGGGGATCCTCTGGGAGAAGTCTTGCCCGAGGTCCTGCCTCCCTGCAGTGTTCCCACTGGCCTGAGCCAATCTACATGCAGTTTTCCCCACTGCCCCCAAGAAGGGCTCAGCTCCCACCCAGTACCTCCCCATAGCTATATCTCTCCAGGGTCTCATCCGACGTGTATCTGTGATAGGGCTCGTACGAAATGAGGTCAGGACGTTGCACTTCATAGATGGCTTTAATCTTGGGAAGCGCTGCCAGGTCTTTGTAATTAAGAATCTCATTATCCACTTTAGCCTAAGGAGAGGGAGAGACAGAGACAGACAGATGGAAAGGAAGAGAAGAGAAGGAAGGAGAGGCTAGAGCACAGTGTGGAGCCAGCACACGGTATAGAGAGCCCACCATCACCCCAACAGTTGCAAGAGGTAAGAAGAGGTGCCTGAGAGACAGCAGAGGAGCTGCTGAGAGAAGGGGCAGAGGAGCTGGGAGAATGGGACTGTGCTCCTCCAAGTACTCCTGGTCTGTGCCAGTGGCACTGGTAGCACGGCATGATGCTGTCCCCAAACATTGGGCTTGTCCTCATGGGGTGCCTCATGCTGCAGAGCAGCACCAGGAACTGCTGTCCTTTTCGCTGGGACTGGGGCATTCATCCTGCCTGCGGAGATAAGGGGCAGAGCTCTACTTACGCAGATGACACGGTTTGGGGAGCCAATGCTGGAACCAGGGGGTGAGATGGAGGTTTCTGATGTCCTTCTGTGCTGTGGAGGCAGAAATGTGAAGACAGGTGAGTGTATAGCAAGGAGGGATCCCTGAGCAGGGATTCCTGTTGAGTTTGGAGCTGACTTTCATGCCACGTCCAGTTCCTCTGCCCTTGCATCTGTTTGCTGCTGGTGCCCACAACCCCTGCAGGCTGCTGCTCTGCATGTAGCCTTATGCCACATCTGGAGCCAGGCAGGCAGCTGGGAAGACCCAGTGAGCAGCTTTCCTTGTGGCCAGCCAAGTGCAGAGAGGGAACAAAGCTAGACTGAGGTGGTGAGGGGGTGGTGGCTGCTTTGCCCTCTTCCTAGATGTGGCACAGGTTGATGCCAGCCAGGAGGCAGTTCCCCACTAACAGCCTCTGCTATGGCCACCTGCCATCCTCCAGGCAGCAGGGTCAGAGCTTGTGCCAGCCCCAGGAATCCACCCTGAGCTCTGACATTGCCACAACAGTTCACTTCCAGCAGGGACTTGCGAGCAACATCACCTGGGACATACCACCTCCCAGAGATGCCTCACACCCTGCTGCCTACCTTTAGCTTCTTCTCTGCTCTGGCTGCCTGCTTGCAGATGGGATGCCACACCTCAGAGCCTGCAGCAGAAAAGGGAAGGTGTTTCAGCCCCACACACAGCTCAGCCATGCTGCTGGGGATTTCCCAGCTCCCCCTGCCATGGGGATCCCATCCTGCAGGTGAGGAACAAAGTCTCCTCCAGCCCAGTGGCAGGGAAGAGACTTTCACAAGAGAAGTGATGGCCAGAGAGCCCAGGAGGAACATGGGGCTGGGGAGCAGTGGAAGAGTGGTCTCTGGCATTGCTGTGCAGAGAGCCTTTTGACACTGATGGTCCTAAGGACCCCAAACCCCACCAGGCGGCACAGCTCTGCACAGCCCTGGGGCAAGGACATCTCTCCTCTCTACAGTGGAATCCATACCTGTGAGGTACATCTCCTCTCCCTCCGTGAACATCTGGTGGCAGCGGACACATCTGGCACAGGTTGGGTGGTAGTGCTTCCCTCCTGCCTGCAAGAGAAAGCAGAGAAGGGGAATCCCGAGCAAGGCAAAACATGGTGACCCACTGGTGTCCCTGAGGGTGAATGGTCCTGGCAGCACTTACTGCTGCAGACAATGATGAGATGAATGGGGCAAAACTGCCCAAGGCGGCCCCAGAGACCACCACAACACATAGAGAAAATCAGAAACTACTCCAACATTAATGATCCATCTCAATATCAGGAAAAACTTCTTTACTGTGAGGGTAACAGAGCACTGGCACAGACTGCCCAGGCAGGTTGTGGAGTCTCCTCTGGAGATTTTCAAAACCTTGCTGGACATACTCCTGTGTGACGTGTCTTAGGTGATCCTGCTTTTGGCAGAGGGGTTGGACTAGATGATCTCTAGATGTCTCTTCCAACTCCTAACAGTCTGTGATTGTGTGATGCTTCTGACCTGCTGTAGTATGAGTCAGACTGGTAACCTTCTGCTATCACTGAACTGTCCAGCTGTCAAGGGTTAGGGCCACTAATGAGTGAGAGATACTTCCCTATTAATCCCTCTCCCTTTCCACAAGAGACAGACATGGAAGAACCACCCCCTAAAGCAGCTTTAATGAAACAGCAGAAAGACAGTAAGAAAATACTGAAATATATAAAAATACACACAAACCCAATATCAGGTTCCCCCAGAGCCCAAAGTGGACTCAGCAGCAGATAGGAGCTTGATTGAGGAACTCATCAGTTGGGACTGAAGGCAGAAGAATGAAGAGAGTCTTCCTTGGACACCAGCCATTAGAAGAAGGCTTGATCCTTATAATCCTTCAGCTTTATACTGAATATCACATACATGGAACCTTGCTGGTCCCAGCCCCCCAGGGAAGGCATCCTACAAATCTCACCCTTAGTGAATTGTCTCTGCACCCTGGAAATAACTGAGACCCTTTGCAGTGCCACAGTCCAACGCTGCACCTGCTCCTTCCCTCTGCAGCCACAAAAAACCCAGTAAGTTCCATCCAGGATGTCACCATAAGGAAGTGTTAAAGGGAGAAGCAGAACCACAGAGACAAACCTCACCAAGCACAGGTGTCTGCCTGCTCTTAGAACCTCCCTGGCTGCCATTGCCAGCCCCTCACCCAAAATAAGCTTTTCTCCTTCTGTGAAGCCCAAACTTCAGTGCTAGTGACTCGTGACTCCCAGCAGAGGCAGAGCTGGGCTGCTACCTCTGCTCTCTGGCAGGGCTAATAGCTTTAATTGGTAGCTTGTTTCCACTCAAAGTGTCTGCTGGCATTTCAATTACAGGCTCGGTATTCTGGGCTGGGAGCTGGGAGGCAGGAGATGGCTTAGGGCAGGAAGAATCTGGGCTGTTGCTGTTAGAGCTCGACCCCAAAGGACATTTCACTGCCATAATCATCCCAGAGAAGAGGAAGGATAATTTAAGGCAGCAAAGGGAAGATGAGGGTCTGCTGATGAAGAAGGGGGTTATGATAGCAGGGGCTGGAGCTAGTTAGGAACAGTGAGGATCAACAGGAAAATCTGCTGCAAGGAAACTGAGAAACTGCCTGTTGATTGACCATAAAAATCAAGCTGCAATTCAATGCCCTTGGGGTGCAGATGGCAGCCAATGGCCCTTCCCTTTGGGTTTAAGGCAAAGAGTAGTGGACTGCCTCAGACCCAACTTACATTTCCATGTAACCCTCCTAAAACCATCCAACACCCACCACACCTCCTTGAGCAGCACATCCTAAACCATGCACAGACCCTGATCCTTTCATACTGGTTAGCAACACAGCTTATAAGGGGCTGGCAAAGGCTGTGAGGGAAGAGACCGGCTCATTATCACTTGGGGTCCCTTAAAGACTCATTAATCACCTCAGCCTGGCTGCACATCTCAGAGCAGCTGGGAGAGCCCGGAGGCTGCCCGGACAGCACGAGAAGGTTTATTATGGCCTAAAATTATTTAAAAGCATCCTTTCAATTTCATGCTCTGCCACAGAAAACAATTAAAGCTTCTGGTTTTACGAGTCATTCAATTCCCAGGGAGGGTGGAGGGGCAAGGGGTACCCATAGCACTTGTGGATTCTATGGTGCTTGCCTGGCCCAGCCCTCTGGCAACCAAACCATACACTCCTCTCAGTTCTATGACTGTCGGCAAGAAGATGGCACCTTGGCTCTGCTTGTGGGATCCCAGTGCAGAGGCACATTACTTCCAGCTCACAGAATCCCACTGCACAAGCAGGGTTCCCATGGCTGGGTGCGGGTGCAGCAGGTGAGATGCTAAAGTAACATCACTGCTGGCCAGGGCATCTCATGGAGTCCACACAGCTTCCTTCCACATCTGGCATGGGCAGGCAGGGCCCTGGCTAGCCTCTCCAGCTGGGAAGAGCCAGTGCTGGGAACAGAGCTGCGGATGCAGGGCACAAGGGGAGGTGGAGAGAACTACAGGTGCTGCACGAAGAACCTCCTCAGGGCCATCTCCAGTTTGCAGGCAGACTACTGCCTGCCCCTGCCACTCCCCAGGAGCAACCCCTACTCTCCTTGCTGGCTGCGCAGCCCCACCATTGCTCAAAACACGATTCATCGCAATCAGTGACTCGCTGTGGAATCCCTGTGGGATTCCTGCATCCCTCCATGGCTCTATCAGAGCAGCTCCTGCTGGCCTGAAATATGATGAGCAAATCCCACTCTGGATTTGGTGCAGGGAAGGAGACCCCCATCTCCAGTTGCTGCCCTGCAAAAGGTGTGTGCCATGGGGATGGCTGGCAGTGGGCAGGGTGCTGCAGTCCCTTGCCCAGGCACTGCAGCAGGCAGCCTGCTGGCTGTTTCCAGGGTAACTGGCAGGCTGCCTGCACAGGCATGTGGTCAGGAGATGGGCTGGGGTGAGCAGGGTTTGGGGGACACCAGAACAGGCAAGGCAGCAGCTCACTGAGGCTCAAGTCTTCACATCCTGGGCTCCAGACATGTCTGCCTCTGGAGCTCCAGTACACAGCCACCTCTCCAAAGATCTGCAGCACCACGGTCCTTCTCTCATTCTCACACTCTAGGGAAGGTGGTCAGATGTCCACACACCCACTGCAGGAAGAGCCAGTGCCCCAAGAGACTGAGAGTGCAGGATAAAGGAATTCTCACATCTCCCCAGGGCAAGCACCTGTGACCGCAGGACACGCATGGTCCCGATTTCAAGACTGAGCAGGAGTGGCTGCAGCCCCAGAACTCACCTCCAGCACCCTGCCGCTGATGTACCGGTTGCAGGTCTCGCATTTGATGCCGAACTGGGCATGGTAGTCAGACTCACAGTAGGGGATGCCATCCCTTTGGGAGAGGTAGGAGAAAGGGTGAATGGTGGGTGAGCCAGGCTGGGCAGCCCTCGCTGCAGCCCTGGCCCCAGGAGTACAGCCTGGCATGGCCAAGCTGGCCGCTGGACGGTGACACTCACTTGCTGATGTACTCGCCGGTGAGAATAATCCCACAGGTTTGGCACTTGAAACAGCTGACGTGCCACTGCTTCTCGAGGGCCAGGAGAGACTGGCCTTGCTTGATCTCCTCCTTGCAGCCTGCACAGTCTAGTGGGACAGAAGAGGGGAGGACAGAGGAGGGGAGAGAAGTGTGGGACCTCTGCAGCTCCCCAGTGTGGGGCTTCAAGCGTGGCAGCAACACCACCCCGCTGTCCCGCACCAAGCACCTTGGCTTTTAACTGAGGCCACCCCTTGCACCGAGAAGGCCCCCTTTGCTTTAGGAAATGCTGCGGTTACAAACACATTGGTTCCGAGACCACTCCAGGGGCAACCTTTTTATGGGGAATAATTTCTTTATTGGAATGTGTCATCTCTGCCTGTTCCCAGCAAAGGAGCCAGGAAGAAACCCTCCTGCTGCAGCTGGGACCCCCAAGGCCCTGCTGGCTCCAGCTGTAGCACAGAGCCATCTCTCCTTGCTGGGTAATGAGCTTGAGCCAGGGCCGGTGCCTGGGCTGCCAGGATCATACTGGCCTGGCTGGCCCCTGGGGATTACCCTCTGGGCAGGAGCTATGGGAAGTGTCTGACAGTGAGCGCAGCAGAGGAAGGGCTGTGCTCTCCAGCAGCCACGTCCGGCCTTGCTGCCGTATTTGCGAGACTCCCTTCCTTCCCCACTTCCCCTGGCTCCCGCCAAGGCTGGGAGCAGGAAGCACATGGGCTTCAGACCCCTGACCTTGACTCCTCTATGTCCTCTTCTCCCTCTGGGCAGCAGGTTTGCCTGGATGAGGTTTCTCCTTAACCCCTCCCTGCAGCTGCAAGGCACAACCAGCACACCCAGCCCATCAGCAGGCAGCTGTGCAGACAAAGCTGAAGGGGGAGGATTTTTACCCCTGGCACAAAGCAGGCTGGACAGTGCGGCTGAGTCAGGATCCACTTCCCCCTCCCACAGGTCCTGCAGCTCACAGGGCTGGGGCTGTAGGTAGAGGATGTCTAGGGTAATTCCTGTGGAGCACACTAGCATGGGCTCAGGCAGACACACCTTCGCTGCCAGTGCTGCTGGCTGGCACTGCCATGGCCACCTGGGCCACAGGGGACATGGGCAGGCAGCAAGATACATCTGGCCGCTGTCTGCAGCTGCCTATGAATAAGGCATGGTGCCCTCAGATAACCTAGCTCTGCCACATAGCTCTGCCACAGGAGCCATGGCAGGGAAGGATGGGAAGGCAGAGGCAGAAGGCAGAACATGAGCTGCCCTTCCCCTGCTCTGGCCATGATAACAGGGACATCATGGTGCTGGGGCTGGTCACATCAAGGCCATGGTGAGAGCTGGGGGGATGCAGCTTGGAAGGCTCCCAAACAGTCAGCACCAACATTACCGTGAGTGACGCCACGGTCGCAGGCCTGCCCTGGCTGTAGGACCTCTGCAGAATGGTTCAGGGCTTGCTGGCCCACCATGGCAAGGATTCTTACTGGCCCCAGCCCAGTCTGCTGCTGTGGTCTGGGGACCATGTGATGCCACAGCTCCTGGCTCTGCCTCTTGCCTATACTGCACTGAGTCAGCTCCCCTTGGACTGTTTCTGCCAGAGCAGCAAACACTAGGTGTGTGGGAGACAGCAAAGCCTGGACCACCGTCTCATGCTGCAGTCCCCTCACTGTAGACACTGGTCAAGACACACAAGAGCCTGTGTACAGCAGCTCCATGCTGCAGGGTGCTCTGCCCTATCCCTGGGCACTGCAACCAGGGGATGCTGTGCCGTACCATGGTCAGAGAGCCAGCAGCAAGGAAAAACCAAGGGTATCCCAGGGAAGAGCCCGGGGTCAAAAGCAAGGTCAGATCCACAGACAGGCCAGGGGAGTTGCTGAAACCAGCAGTAACCTGCAATCCTGGGTGGAGTTGCAGAACTTCCCTCTTCCTGTCTGAAACCTTCCCAGATGCCTGCAGAAACCTCCCTAGATGCCTGTGGTTCTGTGCAGTGGCCCCTTCACCCACCCCAGCACCATGAGAGGATATATGGTCTCTCTCCCTGAAGCCACCACAAAACACAAGAGCAGTCACTTACGGCTGGGCCCATGGATCTTGATGGGTTTGGTGCTGATGAGAGACTGGGAGCAGTTTTGGCAGACACAGTCTTTCCCACTGAACGTGACCTTGTCTCCAATGGGGAATGGCTTCCTGTGGTCAAGAAGAGGTGGGAAGGTGTGAGACAATCAATCTCCTCCATGTAGTGCTTGAGGCTGCCTGTGAGCTTCCACCCAAGGGTGCTGAGGAGCAGAGGGGCTCTAGGCAAGGGCTGAAAGGAGGGTTAGTTAGCTAGTGTGCCCATGTGCTGGGACATAAGGACCATAGCAGGTGTTAAGGCAGCTCTTCATGCTGCAAAGGGAAGGCCTGGAACCATTTCACTGGCCCCCAAGGGTTTCCATTAAGAAAACGTAGAGGAGGTGCCTGCTGTGGTGCTGAGCAGGAAAGGAGGGGCTGAGGGAGAAGGGACAGCCATCTCGACGCTGCACAGGCATGGGCTCCACAGGATCTCTGCAGGAGGATCCTGCCCTGTCAGTGATGGCCTCAGCTCACCTGCAGGTGCTGCAGACGAAGCACTTGGGGTGGTAGGTTCTACCCAGGGCAGAGATGACCTCTCCAGTGATGAAGTCCCCACAGCTGTCACAGCGTGTCCCATAGAGCTGCTGGTAGTCCTGGGTGCAGATGTACTCCTGGTTCTTAAAGAAGAAGCCGGACTGGGCCAGGTCGCAGCCACACACTGCAGGGCAGGACACGCACCCGTCAGGGGGCAGCGGGCAGCTCCCACCCCAGGGCTGTGCTGGGACCTCCGACCGCACCTGTGCTGCCTCTCCAGCAGCAGCGCCAGGGCATCAACTCTCTGCAGGCACCACAGAGGGTTTCCCGTCACCCCACAGGCTGGGGGCCTCCCGCAGCACCACCAGATGTCAGTGTTGGGCTGTGGTGGTGCGGGGTGGGGCTGCACCGAGGGACAACCAGGGCGGGGCACTGCCAGAGGACACCCCAGCGCCGGGAAGGGAACCCCAGCTGCACCCCCCTCACCGGGCACAGACAGTCCAGGAGAGCTTGTGGCATCTCCTCCTGGATTCTCCCCACCACACTGGATGGGGCACAGTCCCTCCATCCAACATCCACGGTGTCAGGAAGCTAAGGCAGTGCTAAGCTGAGCATGCCCTAGGGACCCTTGTGGAGAGGTTTCTCCATACCCTGAGCCATGGACGTCTCCGTGATGATTCATCTCCACTCCCTGGCCTGTACATGAAGCAATGCCCTAACAGCAGCAGGTCTTGGGACACAATGGGTTTGGTGATGTCCCTACTTCTTTTTCCATTAAGTGTCCAGCCCAGCCCTGCTTCCCTCTCTGCTGTGGGAACTATGGGTGGTGCAGAATCATCCAAGCAGACATGGCAAGCCTCAGTCCTTAGTGTCATTGGTCTCCTATGTCTTCTTCACCCACCAAGAGATCTCAAGACATCAAGAGACCCCAGAAGGCATCTAAGTGGCAAAGAGGCCAGGTCCTGGGGCCTTTGCATGATGCCCATCACCTGTTTTGTAATGTGATAGTGTGGAGGGGGGACACAGAGAAACTGAGCCCCTGCTGGCACAGCCCATCTTGGTCTGCCCTGTCCTTGTACCCTTCACCTGAACCCATGGGCCAGCCTACAGAGAAGCCACCCTCTGCAGGGCACAGCTGGCCCTGCTGGCTGCAGGGGCCCTGAGGCAGAGATGCAGCTCCTCTCCCTCATAGCACCCCCTGGCAAAGCTGCTCCCTGGGGTTGTGGGAAGGTGGCACAGCATGAGCACCCACTGCTCTCCAACCCAGCCTGACAGTGTTTCTTCCTCAGGAACCAGGGACAGGCTGCCAGCTCTGTGACAGCACCAGGAGACAGGGGTAAGAACAAAATAAGAGAAAAGGCAGGTTTGAGGGCCCTGTTTGCTATGGAATCCATGCGACACCCCCCAGGGGCTGCAACATCCATGCCAGGCTTCAGGGTCATGCCAAGGACAAACTATCAGGCTGGTGCTGGGGCTGGTACTGGAGCTGGCAGCAACCAGTCAGAGGTGGCAGGGAGTAAGGGAAGGTAAGACAGGAGGATTTCCTCTCATTATTTATTCCCTTTCACTTGGAAATCAGAGCTCCGCCAAGCTCTCCCTGCTGACTCCTGGACCCTTTGAAGCCGGATGCTGTCTGAGCTCTTTGTCTGTATGTGCAGATCCTTCAATCCCACACATCCAAGCTTGGAAGGGGCAGGGGGGCACAGAACAATGTAGGTCAGCCCTGAAAGCACCCTTGGGCCCAGCTACATACCATGGCATCCCACAGCACCTCGGTCATGTCCCATGCACGGGTGGCACCAATCCATCACCTGCTACAGCCCCATGAGAAGCTGCTCGGGGCAGCGATAGCACCCAGGTCTTGGCTGCCCCTGCTCAGAGCCTGCTGGCTTTGGTATCAAGCAGGGCACTACCCGCACCATGCCAGCCTTGCAACATCACCTCCCCACTGACACTGTGGCATATCCACCCTCGTGGGAATGTGCAGGTGATCACAGGCTTGTGACCACATCTCAGTGGGCCAGAGAGGTCAGTTCCTGGCCTTTTGCACTCCAGACTGCACCCAGGACCACAGGGCAACCTGGTCACCAGTTCCTCAGGCAGCAGCATCCTACCTTGACAGGTGAAGCAGCGGATGTGGAAGTGGTTGCTCTGGACACGCACCACCTCACCCTTGCAGGTGTCCCCACAACGGTAGCACTGGATGACGGTGGAGCTGCTCCCAGGGGTGTAGGGGTTTTGCTGATAGGGAACTGCTGGCAGAAAGGAGGGAGGGAGGAAAAGCAAGAGAGGGGAAGGGTCTGTTAGCACTCAGGACACAGACGGGTGTTGTGGCACTGAGCTCAGCTGATAGCTGTGAAAGAGCAGCTGGACATCAGGCCATGGCTCAGGGCAAAGGAGAGCCAAGACCATACTGACACCCAGTGACTGAGCTGGGCAGACAGTCCTGTCAGGTTTCAGCATTTCCATGTCCCCACTGAAGTGCCCCTACCCATGTTTGGCTCACATGCCCACACTCCTTTGTGCCGCACAGTGTGAGTGCCCCAGCAGTGCTCCCTGTCCCTGCACAGACAACCAGGTCACTTGTGCCACCACCTCAAAGCCACGCAGAGGTCCCCAGATCTCTTCTGTCTCACAGTAGGTACAGAAGGATGACAGAGGGACTCTGCTGTGCCCTCAGGCAGTCTTGGCTTGCTGCTGACCCACTCAGAAACATGCAGCCAGCAGCAATTTGGCAGCTGCATGGGAAGGAACTGTTGGGCTTTGGAGCTTGCACTTGTTTGGTTAGGAACTGGATGAAGTAATTTTTCAAGGAGCTTTCAAACACCACAGTAGTTCAGTGTTTAGCCCTGGTGGGACTCACACCTCTGCAGCAAGGAGCAGCATCCCAGTCATGCTGCTCCTTCCGGAGCAACACTGGTGTGTGTGGGCTCTGCGCTGAGCCACCTTCTACAGAGGAGGGCAACGTGGCTGCTCTGGAGCCAGGGGCAACAGCCAACCTCCTCCTGCAGCAGATGGTCCTGAGACTCATCTGTGCTCCTCATCTCCCTTCAGCAGCTCTGCAGACAACCACCAAGAGCTGATGCTCTGCAGCCTCACCCCATGCTCCAGGAACCGTATGGAGCAGGGGTGATCTTTCTGCTGCCTCAGCACAATCCCCAAACAGACACGAACATTTTAAAGAGCAGCTCCTGTGTTCCCTGCCCCACCTGCAAGTGCGTGGACTGCTTTCAGGAGCTCTGGGCTGGCTGACACCCTGCAGGCAAAGGCCAAGCAGCAAAGGGCTCACTTTTGAGAGGGAGCTGCAATTTGGACAGCTTGAACAGTGAGGGCAGGATTTCAATGGACCAGAGACATTCTGACCGAGAGCTGAACTGCATTCCCAGGAACAAGAGAAGCAGCTGATTGAAACCTGGTATGTGAACTCCCTTCAGAGCATGGAGAAGGGATACAGGACAGAGGAGATCACTCATTAGAGAGGCTCCTCGCTCACCATGGGGCAGATCGTGTGACGGGAACAGAAACAGCCCATTATTGGTTTCAAAGGCAAAGAAAGAGAAGTCAAAATGACATTGAAACGGTCTCACAGTAAAATCCCATTCTACATGCCAAGTGCCCAGAGACACGGCTTATGGACTTATGCCACTGCTCACCTCCAGGAAAAGGGACTGACTCTCCCTGACCTCGCTCCATCCCCTGGAGTCCAGGAGCTGCCAGAAAAGCTGAGGCCCTTCCCTATGAGTTCCCTCTCAGCAAAATCCAGGTTCCAGTCTTGACCTTCCAAGAGCTGCTGGGACTTGCCTCCTGGCCATGTTCATGCAGGCCAAGAGCTCTGGGGAGCTAACAGTGGTACCTGAGGTACTGAAGGGTCTTGCAGTGCCAACAGAGGAGCGATCAAACTGGAGTCAGGCCTGGAGCTCACAGCAGCAGAGACTACTAACCAGCCTGGATCCAAATCACTTTGAGGTCCCAAATATGATGAAAGGTCACCTGGGTACCCCCTCCCAGGCTTTTGCAGGGAGTTGCAAGCCCTGGGGAGTCCAGGTCCTCCTGCAGCAGCTGTTGCTGGTGGACTCCCATGAACTTTGCAGCACCCTGTGGAGACTCAGGCCTGACCCCAACAGGACCCCCTGAGTCTGGAGTAAATCGGGGATCTCTGCTGCAGGAGTGTCCAGCACAGCAAGAGTTACAGCACGGAAACTTCCTCCCACGCACCCAGCTCGCACCCTCACCAAGAACTGAGCAGGAGCCAAGCCCTGGGACACAGCCACCGCTGTCCACAAAGCTCGGACAGAAAAGCAGGAGGGAGGTGCAGTGGAAGGCCAGGAATTAATTGACGCTTAAACAAATATTAATAATTTTAAAAGGGGAGGAAAAAAACTTTGATGTAAAAAAAATGCAGGGATCACTTATTGCAGGCTCCTGGTCTCTAGGGGAAACTTCTTGGTGTCCATAGCAACACATCACTGAGCCCCTGCACTGGCACAGCTGATGGGAGGGAAAGCAGAGGAAAAGGAGTCAAGGATGGAAACGATGCTGAGAGCTGGCAGAGATGAAACCAGTCACTCCTATCCGTGCACATGGAGATGGGTCAGGACCCAGCTTAGGGCACTGTCGCCCTCCCGCCTGCCAGCTTTGTTCAGCAGTGAGCCAAAAGCTCCCTGATTTGTGATTAACCTCCGGTCCACACTGGAATTCTGCTCTGGGAACATTAATACATTGTTTTGCTGGGGCTGGGCTTGTTTGTGCGCAGGCAGCTGCCGGCCGCGTGGCCTCACGCAGGAAGTATTACACACCGCAACGCACAGGGACAGCTGAGCAGGGCAAAGCTCATTACACCCAAATAATCCAGTAATAATGTAAGTAGCATTAGCGGTCCCAGAGGCCAAGATATGGCAGCCAGGGTCAGGGGGTGGGAGCTGCCCAAGAATGCCTTAATCTTACCCCAGTTTGCTCCTGAGTGGGAAATCCAGATGCTTCGCTCAAAGGTTTGAGCATTTGTGCTCAATAATCCCACACAAAAGGCTGCCCTGGGCCATGATCCTGCAGGGCTGCCCTGTGTCCCACTGGCGCTTGGTCTGCAGGGCCAGGGGCGCTGCAGGCAGGCAGCGAGCTGCACAGGGCTGCGTGGGCACATGGCAGATTTCCCTCTGAGCTGGATTATGGTGGCACCTCCGGTCAGGGATCAGTGCCCTGCACAGTCTTATGGACAGACAGTGGCAGCCCTACATAAGCAAGGGAACCGGGGAGCAGGGTGGAGGGAAAGGCTGTGCCCCCAACGCTCCTGGGGGAGCGCTGTCCTTCAAGAGGCTGGAGTGACTCGGTCCAAAAGATCCTCCCAGCCACAGCGCAGCCAGCAATCACGAGGTTTCTGCTCTGCATCCCCGGGGAATCCCCCTCCTTCGCTTCTAGAGCACCCACCTTCTGCTCCAGGAGTGTCAACAGCCCTGTTTGCTTTCCCGACCTCTTCCTGCACAGCATCCCAGCCCCACACCAAGCAGCGGAACAATGGGGAATGCTGAACTCTCATGCTGCCTCTTAAACACTTTGAGCCCCTTAGTAGGCAGGAGCTGGTGGGAGACACCCACCTTGTGCCTTCCGGGGACAGCAGCTCAACACCCACACAAACAACAGGGCACAGCCCCCAGGGCAGCTCAGGGCCAAAAATCTGTCCCCAAGGAAGCTCCACCAGCTGCATGGATCTCCCCATCCCATGTACCACAGCCCATAGCCCATCAGTGGCAAACCAGGACCACACCTCCAGGAGCACAAGCTGCAAGGAGTAGGATACCCATGAGCTTTTACAGAGACCCCCCCCTTTACTGCGACCAGTCCAAGTCCTGCTGGTTCACTACCTCTTCCAGTCCATCAGCCCTCCAGGAAGGTCAGCTAGGTAGACAGGGTTTGCATCATTAGCAACAGGTCACTGGAAGCTCCCACCCAGCTGGGTGCTTGCCCTGGCACCGTTTGCTATCAGCATGTTTATGAGATGGCATCTCCACAGGGGGATGGGGAGGCCTGCTTTAATTAATCACCAGTAATTAATATTTGCAGAACACTCCAAGAGCCAGAGGTGAAGGCGACTGTGGAAAAGCAAAGCACTTACCCTATAATTAACGACAGAGGCAGTGCCACTGTGGGAAGCTGAAGTGGGTGGGTGCTGGGAGTGGGAAGGGGTGCAGCAAGGTGGGTGCTGGCTGGGTTTAGGGAAGGTGTCTCCACTGGGTGCTATTGTGTCAGGATGGGGTCCAGCTCTAGGAATGCTGGCATTGCACCTGGGGTGGGTGCTGGGAGCTGGAAGCTGTGTCAGGGCAGACAGTGCTGTTAGGACACCTCACACCTCCATGGGGCTGAGCCTACTTCCAGCACTCACTGCCTCCTCCTCCCCACTGCCCCACAGTGAGTGATTCCCTGCAGCCACCCCCTGACACTCCCTGCACTGACTGGGGCTGTAAATCATCCACTGGGGGTGGTGGGCCCAGCCTGGCAGAGGAGGGGTGAGATGTGGCTCCTGCACTTCCAGCAGACACCGAATGCTGAGGTGGGCTCAGCTGGCAGACCCCACTCCCGGCCCTAGCGAAGGGCTGATGCCACAGCACTGAGTGAAGGCAAGGAGGGAGTTGGAACCATGGTGTGGGGCTGGGGCGGCTCAGGAAGAGGAAGCCTGGCCCTGCCAGAGCCGGAGGCATCGAGGCAGAGGCCAAGGGGTAGGAATGACTGGCCAGAAAGGAATTTTTCTGGAAGTACTAGAGGCTGAGGGAGAGGCTGGGGTGAAGCACTAGTATGGGACACAATGTGCTGGGTGGGTGAGGCGAGGGCATAGAAGGAACCCCTGCTGGATGCAGGGAGAAAGAAGTGGTGCTCTGGGAGTCTACTCCTCAAATTCTCTCACCTCAGCAGGTTGCAGGGGGACCCAACTGACCCCAAGCCCCAGGAGATGAGGGTGAAGTGAAGCATTTCCCCTCCAGGCAGGATCTACGCTGTACCCCAAGGGTGGCTGAGGAGGAAGGGTGGGAGCTCCAGCAGCCCAGGGATATGGGTTTCTCATCAGCAGCAGCCTGAGGGCTCTTGCTGCCAAAGAACTCCAGCCACAGACAGTGAAAGGACTGGAGGAGGGAGGGACAGATGGGTTTGGAGCCAAATGATGCCGGTGCTGTGGGTGGGAATGAGGAGAGCCACAGCCTGGGGGGCTACTCCTACTCTGGCATGTGGGAATAAGCCTGCCCCAGCAACTTGCTGAGATGATGATGGTGGGGGAAGGCACTGGCTAAGGGCACAGTGTGGGCAGATGCACTTGCTGTGCCAGGGCTAGTGGCCCTATTGTAAGATCAGCCGAATCATCCCTGAAATTAGGGAACAGGACAACAATCCAGTGGTGGATCTGATACCTGCTGTGACAGCTGCATGGCCACCTCAGTGCTGGCAGCAGCTCAGGCAGCTGGCCACTGCTTTCCATTGAGCCTCTGCTAGATTTGATCAAGAAGAAAACCCTGTATTTATCTTTGGTAGAAGTATTTTTCTCTTCTGATCTTTCCCTTAAGTAAAATCTAGATGTGTAATGTAGTTCCTTCATGTTTACAGCATTTGTTTCTAAGCGGGACCAGGCTGGGCACACCCAGCAAAGGATGGGCCAAGGGCAGGTACCATGGATCTGCTGAGGCACAGTTTGAGCCTGGAACAGTTCCACCTGCTTCTCCTAGTGTTCCCATCACATCCATTGCTGTCCCCAAGTGTGTGGCACAGGGGTGGGCTGTGATGGGCAGGGGCAGTGGGGACCAGGCAATATATGCTGTTTGATCAGCGTTTTGGTTTTGTTGCTGTTGTGTGTGCAGCTGGATTTGGTAATCTGGGAGGTCCTTTCCAACCAGGAATATTCTGTGATTCTGTATGTCCGAACCATCAAACCCTCCAGCAGGGAGTGTTGAACAGGCAGGATTATGAACCTCCAGCAAGTCCACACCAGAGTCTCCTGTCCCACAGCCATCCGCAGCTTACAGCTCACAACCTTCACCATGTCACAGCCTCTAATCTAGCTCTGGCTCCCTAATGACATCATCACTAATTACTGCTTCCACCTGCCTCACACTGTCCCCGCTGTCACTCTGCACCACAACACCTTCATTGGCAGGATACAGAGCACAGACAAGGTGTGGGTGCTGCTGGCACAGCGGCCAGCAGACCTGTAGCAGTAGATGCCAGCGGGCATGTGGCTGCCAGCAGCAGAACACGGTTAGCATGGTTCTGCACAGGGCAGGGCAGCCATCTTTAGCCAGGTATCACGAGGAGGACCTCAATGATGACGCAGGGCAGAGATCCCAGCTCTGTGCTCTCACCCTGCAGTACCATCACTGCTCCCCACGTGCCTGTATGTGCCCTCCACCCACTTTCCCTCTGCCCTGAGGGCTGGCAGCCAAGCAAAGCCACTGCAATAGGTTCCTAGTGAGCTCGAGCACATGCTCTGGTCCTATTCCAGACCCAAACACTGGCATTTAACACAGATTTGAACCTCAAGATGCTCAGGGCATCACACTCTGTCCTGGCAGGACAGGGGGAAGGAAGAATGAGGTCCATGGGGGTGGGGGGCAGTACAGCCCAGAGGGTTGGCAGCACTAAGCGGTGCACTGCACAGGCAGCGCTGCCCGTGCAGAGGCGTACAGTGGGCACAGCCAGCCTCTTCTCTTGCTCTGCTCCCTGAGCCCCCAGCACCATGCTGGGAAGCAGAACGGCCAGTGCTGGGGTGTGACCACAGAGCTCATGTCAAGCTCGAACTGGGAGGAGGCAAATCACAGCAAACTGTCACTGCCACACCGACTTGAAGCAGCAGCTGCTGTGGCTGGCCAGTGACAGGAGAAGGTGCCCAACTGGGTGCCAAAGCTTTGTGCTAACAGCAAGGGCGTAGCAGGTCCTGTGTCTGCAGGAGAGGACACACTGCTACAGCTCCAAAAACAGAGGTGGGATGTCAGAAACACAGCTGGACAACAGAGAAAGGGAAAGAGGATAGGAAAGGAGGAGAAAAAGGGAAGAAGGAAAAAAAGATGAACAGTGAACAGTGAGGGCTGTGCCCACAGAGCCGAGTGTTTCTGGCTGCATTTATAGAAATTATTGTCCCAAGGCAAGGGCTGAGGAAGCCTTCAATGGGCTCGTCCCACTGACCCAGCTGTCGTCTGCCCATGGCAGCCTGCACGATGTTCACTTCCCAGCACAGGCAGGGCTGTAATGTGCTAGGCATCCCAAAGACCCCAGTGCCAGCTGTGGAAGGTTTTATCCCCTCCCATGCAGAAACTTGCAGCTGCTTGGGGAACTCCCTGCCACCAGCCAGCAGGGCACACCAGTTGGGTGTGCTGGGTGAGGGGGTCCAGACAGTCCCTGGTTTGCTGAAAGCACTGACTGTTGCAATTGTGACTTTTCCAGATTCTCAAGAAAAAGAGGATAAAGTTGCTTTTCTAGTTCTTGCAGCTGTGGGGACATTCGAAGAATCTCAGTGCAGAGCAGTGTGACAACAGAAACCCTTGTGGTGTTTCACAAGAGCTTCACTAACATCTTCCCTTTCCTGCAAGGGTCCTGCTGGGGTAGCTGAGCAGAGACTGAAGGAGGACGAGGGGCTGGGAGCACACCTGTGCCTCCCCACTGTGGGAGAGCTCAAGGGGCACAGAGCTCAGGAAAGTGATGGAGCAAGGGAAGAGGTCCTGGGGATGTAGCACTGGGAGATCATCTGTGCTAGGACAGCTTAACTTGTGTGGCCAACCACATGTGCTGGCAGCCCCCCTAGTACGTGCCTCGTGGGGTAGCAATGTGCCCTCCATGTCGGCTGCTTCTCTTCCAGCTCCAACAGGCACGCCAGGGTCGTTTTCTCCCAGCTAATACTTGAACAGCTTGTCATGGCAACAAGATCTCCTCAAACTGCAGCTGCAGTAGAGATGCCTGATGCTGGCACATTTGCCTGTCTGCAGACACTGTCAAACCCCCTTCCCAGCAGAGCTTCCAAACTGGGTGTGAGACCCCAAGGGAAGGTAGCAGCCTGCCTCCCCACACCAGCCCCCAACTGTCCCCAACCATGATTTGAGGTTTTTTTGCAATTACTAACAGCCCCAGGCAGTTCCTCCCATTTCACCTCCTCCAAGAAGGGTCTGTGGGATGCTCAGCCTCCCCGCACTGGGCCAGCTGCTCTCCACCTTCCACATGTCCCATTGGAGGAGTAGAAGTGTGAGAAGGAGGGCTTTATACCCCACAGCCTGATCCTCACAGGCAGAGGAGGAGCTGGGGCTGCTCCCCCATTGCTCACTCTCCTGGGCACAGTGCTCAGAGCCACAGGCAAAACCCCCCTGGCTGCTGCCAGCACAGCATGTGCTCAGGAGCTGCTCCCAACAAGCAAGGCTGCTCTAGCTCAAATGCGCCAAACCGCTCCCAGAGCACTGGTCCCAGTGGGGCTCCACGCTGCATCCCAGAACCAACACCCAGTGCTGCAGATACCCACATGCCTGAGAGGAGGAGTCACACCCTTCTGATGGAAGAGATCCCCTGGTACCCGGTGCATCGTACGCACACGCAGCAGCCTGCTCTGCCCAGCCTCATGGCACTTCCACCAAGCACAGGGCTGGAGATGGAGCACTCAACGGGGAATCGCAGGCTCTAGGAACGGTGATAAATCTCCAACAGGCACTGCTCAAATTTCACAGTAACTATTTAATTCCCCTCCCTATTATCCCTGAGAATATTTTAGCAGCTCTTAGCATCTTGGGGAGAGAAAGGATAGATGGCTTTTTAATTAATAATGGCCGCAGTGCCTGGCTGCCCAGGGCAGGAGCTATGGCGAGCCCAGAGCGTGCAACAGGAGGGATGGCACAGTGGTCTCGGGGCTGGTGCTGGGTGCCATCTCACGGTGGCTCTGGCAGGACAGCTGGGAGTAACACTGCTCCACTCCTGGGTAGGAAGAGCAAAGGCACTCTGCACCTCTGCAAGACAAGTGGCTACTTTCCATTAGCTCATGGCCTGTCCTGACTGAAGTTCAGACTCAGGAAGGAGGCCCAGAATAGCCCAGTGAGGGGGGAGCTGCCCCATGGTTCGGAGTAGCAGTTGTCTGCATGGCTAGCCCTGGCTGCAGCACCCACAGGTGCCTGAGGCTTTTGGTTGCCAAACCTATCC
Organism: Rhinopomastus cyanomelas; assembly: GCA_013400115.1. NCBI lineage: Eukaryota > Metazoa > Chordata > Aves > Bucerotiformes > Rhinopomastidae > Rhinopomastus > Rhinopomastus cyanomelas. The sequence goes on from VXBP01008521.1 coordinate 267,092, forward strand.
AGGTCCAGTGGGGCACCAGCGAGGACCAGGCGGTTCCAGTCATGCTCTTGGAGTGAGTAGGACTGCTTGGTGATCTGACTGCTACCCAAACCCACTGCAGTGGCATGAAGCTCCCAACAGCAAGGCAGGGCTAGCAGCACAGGAAAGTGAGGTCCTTCCTCCAGCACTGGGGTACAAGTCTCCATGCCCTGATGGCTATGAGGTGACTTTTGCTGCCAGCTATGCTGGCAAGACAGCCTAGCTGTGGAAGCATTGTGGCTTGTACAGGTACTAGCTGCAGCAGGAACACGGGACCAGATCAGAGCTGCTCTGGCCCCATGAGTCCTGAGGCATGACTGCAGCACAGCTGGACCAGATTCCAGCTCAACAGGGCCACACTGGGGTCACTGCAGAAGACACTGTCACTCTCAGCTTGGGTGCCTGTTAGCTTTGCTGTCACAAGCCAGTCCTCACAGGACGTGCAGTGCTGGGAAGGGCTTGATGCAGATACCCCAGAGCACCCTGCAGCTCCCATGGTCAGGGTCAGGAGCTCAAGTCTGGGAGGTGGCCAAGCTGCACAGGGGCTGACAGAGAGCCGGGCAGGGGATGTCAGTGGCACAGCAGGCTGCACAGCCCATGCAGGTGCAGGCACTGCATGAAGCAGCCTAGAAGTGCAGGCAACCATTAACTGGCTTGGCTTTGCTTTCAGGAAAAACATAGCAGTGAAGCCATGGGGGAGAAGGGCTGAGAAACATGCATGTGTGAGCTGAAGGAGAGCTGGAGGATGCAGACAGCAAACAGGGAGCCCCAGGGACCACATACAGAACATATGCACTGTCCAGAGCTCTCTTCTCTCTCCTTGCCTCAGTAGGACATGACAGCAGTGTCCCACCATCACAGGACAGATACACACACTGGGATTCCCCAAGCTAATGCCTGCACACACATCAGCCAGAACAGGTCTCTTTTGAGGGACTGCCTCTCAATTCAGGTCAGATGCAGTTTAGGCGGTCTGATGAGGCAGTAAGCAGCAGGAGCAAAGCCCAGGGTGATGCATAAATAGAGGAGTTACAGAGAAGCTGTTGAGCATCCCAGTCCTGCACTGGGAGGTCACAGCCCTCCTGGACCAGAGTCCCCATGGCACCTGCCATCAGAGTTGAGACCAGGCTCCAGTGTTGCACAAAAGCTTCCCCCTTTTACACACAATCTGTCCATGTCTATGGACAGAGTTAACAGGCACCTTCCTGCCCCCACACATATCTCTCTGCCCCATTCCATCCTGACCCACAGCCAGAGGCACTCCCAGCCTGTCTAGAGGACCCGGGGCACCATACTGGGGTCAGTGCCAGCATTTGCCACTGTTCCCACTAGCCACCTCCTCCCCAGCAGATGTGCAGCTCTGAGATCAGCATTTTGGGCTATTTGAGGCAGATGAGGAGGGATCCCTCCTGAAAGGCTAAAGATGGGATTTCATGCTTACATCTTCAGCTTCGAAAACCTTGCCCGATCTGCTACAGACACAAATAAACTGCGTATGGGCGAGGGGGTGTGAGGCAGATGAGTGCATCCTGCACACTGACACATCACACAGCCACCCTCGAGCTCTGCCTATGTCCTAAAGCAGGGCTGGTGTGGAGACTATTCACTGACAGTGGTCAGGGATTGGAACAGACTGCCCAGGGAGGTGGTGGAGCCGCTGTTTCTGGAGATGTTCAAAAAAACACGTAGACATGGCATTGGGGAACACCGTTTAGTGGGCAGGGTAAGGTTGGGTTGATGGTTGGACTTGAAAATCTTGTAGGTCTCTTCCCCTCTTAGTCTATGATTATGCTGGGACAGGAATCTGGGTGAATACAAACCCATCTGAGCAGTCAGAGACACATGGCTGCTCTCAGTGGCCCTCTGTGGATCCCAGATACAGGAGGACCACCTGAGCCCAGGTTCTCAGGAGGACACCTTGCTGCAGCCCAATCTGTGGCAGCAGCCTCCCACTGCCGTTCTGCAAGCCCTTGCTACTCTCAGGGGACACACACCCCACTGGGTGACACAGTCCCAGCCCCAAATCTCCAGAGGAATGGGATGCTGCAGAGCAACAGCAAATATGAAAGCTTTACCCACATCCCCTGTCTATGTGGCCACTGCACCACACATACCCTCTGAGCGCAGAGCTGAACCAAAGCTGCCACTTCCAGCAGATACTTTGGACCATCCAATGGCCACGAGTCCCACCAACCCTACCACTCCCCTTGGCCACCTCAGCCTCTCTCCTCAGTGATGCTGACTGGGGATGGACCCTTGCAAGGTGGTCTTAAAGGAGCAGCCCACATGGCAGCCAGGCACTGGCTGGACCCTGTGTCCTCCCCCAGATTTTATTCATGAGGCGTGACAAGTGGGTGAGCTGCAGCCAGCCAAACTGCTCACCCAGCAGCCTCACACTTTGAGAAAGTCAGAGGGAGCACAACTCAGCTAGGGGTGAACCCAGCCCACACCATGCTATTTTCCGTTCTTATCAGGCTGGACAGCTTTGGGAGCTTCATGCAGAAGGATGCCCTTGGGTCCTAGAGCAAAGATGTGTGGAGCAGCAGAGAGTGAGCTTGGTGTCTTGGCCACAAGATGAAAACCATTAGCTCATCACTCCACCGCAGCCCAAGTTCCTGCTCAATAAGGGTCTGTGTTCACTGCTGGGAGACATTCTGTGCTGTGTGGGAACACAGGGAGCCTCTCCCTTCCCCAGCCAAAGCCCATCTGGCACTACCAATGGCTTCAAAGAGCTTTAGTAGGACAGACCCATCCCAGCCAGAAAGCAGCAAAGGGGCTTTCTGAGGAAAAGAAAGGGCAAAGGAGCTGTCAGACAATCTCCGACATGGTGGCATCTGCCACTGGGCCTTGGAGTGGGCTGCAGAGCCAGCGCCCGGGTGTCCAGGACAGGAGCTGACACAATGGACACATTCATTGGCTCCTCGCACGCACACGAAGGCACCAGAGGCAGGCAGGACAGAAAGGACCTTATTTATGGCTGATGCAGAGGGAGATTTTCTCTTTGCTGCTGTGTTTCATATCTGCAGCTTCTCACACGGAAATGCTTTTTACCTTTAACCTCTACCCACCAGCCCAATGGATTTCATTGCCATTTGCAAAACATATGGTGCACACATCACAAACATAAAGGATGCTATATCTGAAGTATTACAAAGCAAGCTGGGAGCCAGCATTTTTAAACTAGGGCAGTATCTGAGAGTATAAGATGCAGGGATTTAGGATTTTCTGTACCAGATCAGAGAAAGAGCCCTGTTAGACATGATCGAGTCAGGTTGGCAACTCGCCACTTTGCAGCAGACTGTTGCTTGCATTGTCTGGTACCCACTTCTGGGAGAGCAGCCACCCCCAGCCCCAGCCTGTCTCTGCTGCCTCCAAGGGAACACAGCGCTGCTGAGGCCAGCACCTCTCCCCCTGATGGGACGAGTTAGCATCCTGCCAATACCTGGCAAGGCAGTCTGCACGTGATGCTCAGAGAAGACAGCCCCAAACCATAATGCACTGAGCTCATCTCTGCCTGGTTTCTTCTCCGATCGGTTGATTCCCCAATGGGCTGAGTATCTCCTGTATCAGTCCACTAATTGCTCTTTACACAGCATCATTTATCTGGCCAATACAAGCCCTGTAAGGAAGAGAAATTCTGGCCTTTTGCAGGCCCAGGTTAGAGGACCAGAGACCACTCCACGTAATTTCTCTGGGCTGGAGCTTGTTCTCTGCTGCTGCAGAGTGCACTACACTGATTTGTTTTAAAAAAATTTCACTCTGACATTGTAACTCCAACCTGAAAGGCTGCATCATAGCCTGGGAATGAGGGGTGCTGGATTCACTATTTTTAACTCCTTCCACACCAAGGAGGGAACTGAAATCAAATCTCCATCCAGAGACACTGTATAGATACCAAAGCAATGAAATGGGGATCTGCACTGAAGGTGACAGGTGGCAAAGCGAGCCCTGGCGTCACAGAGGGAACAATCTCCCCATAAATAGGATGCATGGAAGAAGTATATGTTACAGAGCAGTCTCAATGCCATCAGCACGTGCTCAGAGGGATGGAGGGCTCAAGAACCAGCCAGTCCCATTCCAGGGGATAAATTACAGCCCAGGGCTGGTGACAAAACACCATCAGAATCTTCCTCAGCAGGCTCCAAATTCCTCTGTCCTCTTTTATATCCCGATAAAGTGCTTTCTCAAACAACTGCAATCTCATCAGCTGAGCTCCTGGGAGTGGGCACCACAGCCCAGGGCTGCAGAGCCAAGGCACTGCCACATCCCCTTAGATCCCTGCTGAGCCATCACACTGCCTGGAAATGGCTGGGCCAGAACTGAAAACTGCTGAGCCTTCCTTCAGAAAAGGGCCTAGCAGAGCTCCAGGTTCCTGAGGCAGAGGGTCTTTACTGCTTTGCTTAATCTACTGTGATCCCCACTCTAATTCTGTTAAAGGTAGCAAATGGACTCTTTAAGTGGCCATAAAAAGATTACACCCACACCCCACAGAGCCTGTTTGAGACACCTGGCCATACATATGGGGATAAAGAGGGGAGCACAGCAGGCACCAAGGCTGTGCTGGGTGGGGTGCAATGGGAGACAGGCCCATGGCCACCAATGAGTTTCAGGCATCACAAGTACTGCAGGACAGCATAGGCATCAGATGCACTGATCCACTCCAGGACGGTGCTAGAAAACATCACATCCCCAGCCCCTTGTTGACTGATGTCTGTCTTATCCACTCCACCTTTAGCACTTGAGCTCTGCAAGGGCTCCAGAGGCTCCTGCACAGGTTGGTGAGGCACCCTGGTCTCACACAAAGCTGTTAACACTTAGCTTCTGCCATGTGCTGGTTTCAGTTGGCCAGAAACTAGGCTTTTGATATTAAAAGACAGCAGTTTTTGTTGTTCTTGCCATCTGTATATTTGTGTATTTCCCCTACCACCATAATTAGCAGTCTGGGCTCTAGCCAGGCTCAGGAGGAGATCTTAGCAGACAGCCTCCCAGCAATTTGAACAGCTTCATCATTTCTTTTATAGCTCCCCTAGTGCAGTCCCCATCACAGAGATCATCACAACCCACCATCACTGGCAGCACCCCTGCAGAGATGGGGATGCTGGACTCCCAGCACAGACACTTGCCCCAGGCAAACAGCAGGGCAGAAGCACACGAGCAAACTTGGCAACTTTGTGTAAATTAAATGTGCATTTAATTGGGATTTTTGGGGGGGGTGTGTGCGCACTCCCAATTGATTATCAAAATCAGATTATTTATGGGAGCTTAGGAACTGTACAGGAGATTAATGTTGTTTCCAGAATAAATCCTCAGTAAATATGTGTTACCCCAGTAATCAGCTAATAACATGTCATCCTAATTATCTCATGAACAGGGCATGGAGGCTCTGACAAACACTGAAGAGAGAGGGGTGGTTAGCAGATCAAGAGAGGTTCTTCTCCCCCTCTACTCTGCCCTGGTGAGACCACACCTGGAGTATTGTGTCCAGTTCTGGGCTCCTCAGTACAAGAGGGATGTGGAGCTGCTGGAGAGAGTTCAGCGTAGGGCAACAAAGATGATAAAGGAGGTGGAACACCTCCCTTATGAGGAGAGGTTGAGGGAGCTGGGTCTCTTTAGCTTGGAGAAGAGGAGACTGAGGGGTGACCTCATTAATGTCTACAAATATTTGAGGGGTGGGTGTCAGGACGATGGCACTGGGCTGTTCTCGGTGTCATGTAGTGATAGGACAAGGGGCAATGGTTGTAAGCTGGAACATAGGAGGTTCCACATCAACCTGAGAAGGAACTTCTTCACAGTGAGGGTGACGGAGCACTGGAACAGGCTGCCCAGGGGAGTTGTGGAGTCTCCTTGACTGGAGATGTTCAAGACCCGACTGGACGGGTTCCCATGTGACTTGGTTTAGGTGATCCTGCTGTTGCAGGCGGATTGGACTAGATGATCTTTCGAGGTCCCTTCCGATCCGTAATGATTCTATGATACTGTTGTCTGCAAAGCAGCACCAGAAGGCCACAAGTCACACTCCACCTCCAAACTGCAGCAGCACTTGTGTTCAACACCAGACCAGGGGACACACCCCAGTCCCTGCTGCCAGTCCTAGTCCTTGTCTCAGGCAAAACCTAGATCTGGGATCCACATAATGCTTTTCTCAAAGGCAAAGGAAGGTTTGCACCCCAGAACCCCTAGCCTGGCTAAAACAAGGACAAGTCACCACAGTCAATTGCATGGCGATGGGTGATGAGATCAAAAGGAAGGAACAGCCTGGCTCCTAGGAGGGGAAAAAAAGGGAGGTTGCTCTTAAGAGCCACAGGGAAAGTGCCTGGGCCCTACAGTGGTGCACAGCTCCATGTTTACACTGCTTGGTTTCCTCTTTTCTGGCAGGGGGTGGTTCCCCATTAAACATTCAGGGGCTGCCTGTGCTGCAGCAGCCTCTCTATTTTCCTCAAGCAACACTTTCTCATTAAAAGAATATTTATGGAAGATTAACAGTTCTGGTTGCAAGAGGAGAATAAAGCTCTGCCAGTCCCTGCCCCAGGTACCACACAGTCTCATCCCAAGGTGACCCATGAGGGTCACCCTGACCAGATACCAGGATGTGTCTCAGGGATGTCTCCCCAGGGACAACCCTGGGTGGAGGTGCCAGATGACTTCTGAGGGACAGGTGCGTGCCTCAGCACCTCCATGGCCAGGACAGGCACAGGACCACTACTCTGGGCTACAGAGATGCTCTGGCAGTCACCATGGCAACTCCAGGACACAGTCAGGGCAAACAAAGCTGACAGGAGAGAAATGGAGAGACAAATGAAAGAACCCCTAATCTGAGGTGAGGGTAGAAGGCAGAGCTGCAACCACAAGTACATAGACACAAGCCTTTGTACTGCAAGAACATGAGCTGCATCCACTGCCAAGGCATGCTCTGGTCTCACTTCTCCATCCTACTTCATTAAAAACAGAGAATTAAAAGCAGACATCAAGGTTTGGGTCAAGAAAAAGCAACTACCACCTCTCTCAGCTGGAATGGAAAACAACATCACTTAGCTGTTTATTCTAGGGAATATTCTAAGCTGAATATTCTAAGGGAAGCTCCCCCTCTGCTGAGCCACCCTGGCAGCAGCTGAACACTAAAACAAGGAACAGCCTGATGCAGGCAGGCAATGAGTGCTGGGATGGCACCTCAGCCCACCAACCGTAGGGATGGAGCAGGTACCTGGGAAGCAGGGGATGGTCAGCAGGGCTGGCTATACATAATAGCATGTCAGAAACAGCAGAAAAACTCCAAAAACTCCCGTGGAAAGCATCAGGTGAAACAGCTCAGCCATTTTAGCACAGAGAAGCTGAGAGAAAACACTGAAGTAATTAGTGCAGATGCTGCAAGAGTGGCTGGAGCAAGGGACATCCAGAAAGCTGCTCTGGGAGAGGAGCACCAACAAGGCATGCATGGGGCTGCCTAGGCAGGTAGAAGCATCCTTCTGCCTTGCTGCTCACACAGCATCTTCTGAAGAGGATTGATATCCCCCCAGCCACATCCTGAACCCCACTGGTACAGCACAGGGCAGCCCAGCGATGGGCTAAGAGGTGCCAAGCAGGAACTGATGCTGGGCAAAGACAACCTGTGCTAGGGGACAGGGGTAGACCCAGCAGGATGAGGTACATGCAGAACAATGAGCTCCCATGCGCGTACCAGGGGTTTTGGCAGACGTAATCTCCCCTCCTCCTTCCCGCACTCCTCACTCCTGCATACGCCCAGAAACCCGACTTCAAAAGGAGTGGGGGCTGCCAGCGCGGGAAGCGTCAGGCAGACGCGGCCATCTCCTGCTAAAAGCCTTTGGTGTCTTTCATCAGGGCTAGGAAGAGAAAACAGGCTTCAACCATCAGGCTGGAGGCAAAGAGCCAAACTCTAGCATCAGGTCCTGCTGCCCCACAGCCCCATGCTCCTGACACCAGCTAGACTCAGATTTAACCCTCCCACCCAGACAGAGTGGGTTTAGCCCTCCCCATCCCACCTCCCTGCTATATATACATAAATAAATCTGTACAGTAAGCACCAGAGATCCTCTTAACCCTCCATGCTCTCCACTCTGGATTCAGGACTAAGCACTGCCACCCCACGCCACTGGCACAGGAACTGGGGCAGACTCTGGTAACAAACCCATTCAAGCAGATAACTCACCCGCACTGAGGTCACAGCTCTCTTCCCACCAAGATGGCCTTCCCAAGCACAAGTGACAGTCTGTCCCCAAAAGCCTCTGAAAGATACATCTTCCAGCTCCTCGTTAGTGACAATTAACAGGCAATCAATGGGCACAGCAGAGCTGGCACTTCGCAGGAAACAAGTCCCCTTTCAGCAGGGGAAAGCAACCATGTGCCTTATTGGAAATGTGGGTTTTTTGGCCTAAATGAGCCCAACCATGCCTGCCAGCCAACAAACAGCATTACTGCACAGGATGGCCCCTTTACACCACCTGACCAGCCAAGCGAGCAGCAAGGGCTGGCACATCCCCAGATGACTCCTCCCAACAAGCCCATGCTCTGCCACTTGCCCACAGGATGCTCTCACACAGCCCAGTCAAGGGCAGACAAGGGGAATAGGGACTAGGGTACCCCTGCTTTGGGGAGGATAACAGGCACTTGCCAGAAAGGACTGCTGCTGGCTCAGAACCACTCACTGCCTCTGCAGAAGTTATTTCAGACCAGGTAATAAGCTCTTGGAGTTAGCAGAAGCCAGCCAGGACCAGCAATGCCTCTTCACCCTTCCCAGGCTAGAGGCTGCCCCAGGATTTGGAAGAGATAGGGCAGAGACATCACCACTCACTGTGGATGGTTCAGCTTGGACTTCAGCTCTGATGCTACAGCAGTGAAAAAGACAACTACAGAGTTAAGAAATAAAAGGAGACCCACACTCTGGTGAGCAGTGACCCTCTGTACCAGGACACAGCAGCACGTGCTTTCCCCAGCTTCTCCATTCCCCAGCCAGGAGTGGGACAGGATTACCTCTCCCTCTCTGGGTATTTGCCTAGCTGATGAGGATGAAAAAGCAGACGAGAGAGCAAGAGGGAGATGGCCTGGATGTGACAGGCTGGCAAGTTTGACAGAGGAGTCTTGTTAGCAGTGTTTTTTCCCTGCAGCTCGAGCGGGGGCTAAGCCAAGGAATTCTTCCCAGCAGCCTGCACCAACCGAGCTGGCTGCACAGAGCTGTAATTGCCAGTGGCAGAGCAGGGGTGAGCAGCAGCAGCCGAGGGGTCTGGGAGGACAGATGGCAGAGCAGTGCTCACGGAGTCTGCAACATTACAAGCTCTGTGCTCATCCCTCAGGATGGGAAACTCCAGTTGTCTCCCCAGACACTCTTTCTCCAGCACAAGGGGTACATCTGACCCAGCACTGGGTCCACCAAAGGCTTAAAGCATCGGGTGTTCCAGTTCAGGTGGGACCCAGAGTTGTGGGGATCAGCAACATTCAGAGCAGACTCCTGCTGGCTCTCCAAGAGAATGAGAGAGAAGGCATCCTGGGGTGGATCAGAAGGAATGTGATTAGTAGATAAGAGGTTCTCCTCCCCCTCTACCCTTCCCTGGTGAGACCACAACTGGAATATTGTTTTCAGTTCTGGGCCACTCAGTTCAAGGACAGAACTGCTGGAGAGAGTCCAGTGTAGAGCCACAAAGATGGAGCAGAGCATCTCCTTGATGAGGAAAGGCTGAGGGAGCTGGATCTCTTTAGCTTGGAAAAATGGAGACTGAGGGGTGGCTTCATTAATGTTTATAAACACTAAACATTCCTGGGTGTCAGGAAGATGGAGCCAGGCTCTTCTTAGTGTCATTCGATGACAGGACAAGAGGCAATGGTTGTAAGCTGGAACATAGGAGGTTCCACATCAAAGCAAGAAGGAACTTCTTCACAGTGAAGGTGACAGCACTGGAACAGGCTACCAAGGAGGGCTGTGGGGTCTCCTTCTCTGGAGACATTTAAAACCTGCCTGGATATGTTCCTGTGCAAGTTGGTCTAGGTGATCCTGCTCTGGCAGGGGGGTTGGACTAGATGATCTTTTGAGGTCCCAGCCAATCCCTAGTGTTCTCTGATTCTGTGATCTCTAAGCTGACTCTGAGTGCCCAGTGGCTCTGCTGTACCAAGCACAAGCCAAAGCAATTACCATTTCTTGGAGACACTCTCTGTAATCTTCCCTGAGAGACGGGGAAAGCAGCTATGAGCACAAGGATGGGCCTGGAGCCACTCTCTGGGACTGGAGAGCTGCTGTGCTGACATAGACACAGGACAGCAGAGCTGTCTCACCAAAGAGACCTCCTGCTAGCAGCTCTGGGAACTCTGCTGCAGCCAGGCACTGGGGAGCTGCACCGTCACCCAGCCATAGCATCACCAGATCTTGCCTCAGGGTGCTGCAAGCTGTCAGGCAGCAGAGAGCCAGAAGACAGAGCAGAGAGGCAGTGCTCAGCATCCTTCTTGGAGCACAGCCCAGATGGGAAAGGCCACCTTGGGGAAAGCCAGGGCCAGGACCAACCTCATCCATCAGCTCCCAGGCAAAGCCATGAGCTCAAGCCTCCAGGCAGGAAAGAAGCACAGATGAGCCTGGAGCTGTTTGGGACATCACAAAAGATCAGCAGGAGCCAGTCCAGGCCAGTCAGCCAACAGCTACAGATTATTTTTAATAGCTACTTGTAGAACAGTGGGCATCCACAGGAGAGAAACAGCCCAGGCTGATGTTCACTCCATCCCTCTCCCCAGCACATGTAAGGAACATATCTCACAGCCAGGCTTTTTGTAAGGTTTTCTGTTCCCGTTGGGTATGTGGCTCAGTATGGGTACCACCCCCTCCCTCAGTAATCACTCACATGCCGTTCACTAAAGTCTTTCCATTCCCTCCCTAGCTGTTTCCTCTTCTCTCCTTATTAGGGATCCACCTACCTATCCATGGTCTCCTTCTCCCCTCCTCTGTGACTATTTTTAAAATGCCATAAGAGCTTTCAACTGGTAGCATCCTCAGGGATGCAAAGGATTTTATATGTAACCCATCATGATCCATCACCACCACATAACTCACCAGGCAGGAAAGATACTTATTTCCAAAAGCAGGAAAGAGGGGAGAGCATCCACACTTGGTCCCTCAGCCCTCCCCTGCCAGCTCACACCAGGCACCTCCCATCCCTGAGGGAAAGGATCAGCTCCAACCCTCTCCTCTCCCAAGGGGGCAGCTGAGCCAGATGTTGGAGCAACAGTGCCAGTGCCCTGAAGCAGCACCTGCAGGTTTATGAAGAGATGGTTTTGCTCACTGAATAAAAGGCTCCAGGCCGAGGATCACCCAGCTTCTTGCCTTGGCATCTGTCACTGGATGAAAGAGGGCATCTTACTGAGAAGATGGCAAGATGTTTGTGTTTCTCCCCATTTGCCCATGCACGTAGGCTGCTGTATTCTGGTCCTGTGCTGGCTGAGGGTCAAGAGGTAAACCATATGCTGGTGCTGCCAGTGAGACTCCCTCCAAAGCCACAGCCTGCCCAAAGAACCACATTTGTGGGAACAGCCTGGACACATAGGAAAGACCAGGTTTTCTTCATCAGCACCAACCTCCAGCCCAACTGGGGCGGAGGAAGAGCAGAGGCATTCAGGGATCACAGAAGCACTGCACCAGCACCACAAACCCCACTCCTCTCTCCTTGATCTGGTTATTCCCTACAGAAGAGCTGCCATCCCCTTCCCTCCCAAGGGTCTGAGAGACCTGATATATACAGCAAAGCCACCACCCTGCACCAGCCCATCCATCTACCTGCATCCCAGCTCAGCCTGCTGCCCAGAGCCAAAGGCAGACTGGTGGATGTTTACAGCAAGGGAAGGCTCCCTGGCTGGTACACCCTGCCCAGCTGCCAGCTAGGCACAAGCACCCCGACCCAGCCACAGGACACCAGCCTCTGTGCTGCCAGATGGGATTAGACTGTGCATAACCTGAGAGGTGTCCCATGGAGTGCTAATGGGATGACACGCTCCGTGTCACTGGCGGAGCTCACAGCAGCCCTTTAGAGCAAGTGGCAGGTGCATCTGCCATGGAGGCAGCCGGTCCACAGAAGCCTGAACTTGGTAACATCACTCAGACAATGCTTGGGTGACTCGGCTATTTATAGCATGGAGGAGGTTAGAGGGAGCTCATCTTACCTTGCTCCACTTTCTTCATCCTCTGAGAGCCAGGAGCGGGTGCAGAAGGTGCTGAGGTGGCAGGGGACACAGGGTGATGGGGAGGGACACCCCACAGCCCCTAGCAGGGCAGGGTTTGCGAGGACCAGCGCTGTGATCGGAGTGCAGACAAGAGGCAGTGCAAGCACAGATGAGAGCCAAGGAAGCCTGTACTCAATCACACTCTGCGGACTGCTGTGATATGAGCAGAGAGAGGGAAAATCCGGAGCAGAGTTGCCTGCTTGGATGGCAGGAGAAGCCAGTGCTGAGCTGCCCATCACACTGCCTGCCTAGCGCTGCCCAGTCTTAGCTCCCACAGCCCTCCTACACGGGCTGCCTTGCAGCTGGGTGCTGAACAACAGTGGGGTCTGCACTACCCCTGGAAGGGCTTTGAATTTCCCCCTACCCCAGCCCCCATTTCTTTGCACCAGGCAAGTAAAGCCTCTCCATGCCTCTGCTGTACTCAGCACCAATGATCTCCAGTTCACAGGGCGAGCACAAACCTTCAGCACCAGCTGCAGGTCCTCACTAGCAGATCAGAGAGCAGCTTGCTCACGCAGCCACACCAGGACACCCCAACCAATGCAGACCCTGCAGCCACACCAGCCTGCCAAGAAAGCCACCCACCATCCAGCCCAGCTCTGCTGTGTTCAAGCCAGCTGCAGGTTATTTTACCCAGGAGGAGCATCCAGGGATCCCGGGCAGCAGTAGGCAGCTGTGTAGCAGTGGCTGATGGACAAGCCCTGATCCAGCCCTGCCCCACCACTGAGTCAAGAAAGCCCCTACTTTCAGAGAGGGGCTGCTGCAGGGTGCAGCTGCCACTCTTACTCAGTTTTGGGGCTTGGGCAGGCTGCAGCTCCCAACATGCAAACGGAATGGCCTTCACACAGAGCTTTGCTCCCTCCTCCTTTTCTAAAGCTTTTAGCAGATGAAAGTCCTTGATGGGATGGAGGATGGAACAGCCATCCTGGGCTGGCCTCTCTGCTAGAGCCTTCCTTGCCTCCACTGAGAATCCAGGTTGGGGAAGCAGCTGCAACTGGGAGATCCCCACTATGGCACCCAAAATGTCCCAGCAAGTGCTGCTGAACCAGGAAACAACCTGCCCAGTCCTCAGCTGCTTTAAAAACAGCTCCCCTTCACAAGCCAGAGCCGTGGGCTGGCTAGCCCCCTCAGCACAAGGCTGGCAATGGGGGTATGCCAGGAGAAAAGCAGCAAGACCTTCAATGTCAGCTAGCACAACACACAGCTGTTGGGAAAGGCAGACAGGGCCCTGCAACATGCCTTCATGAGTGAGGAGCTACACGCATGTTTGTGAGCAGAGCACTGGTACGAGCACTTCAGGAGCTTCCTGTGAGCCCTTGTCTAGGTTGTGCTGGTCTCATCCAGCACCAGCCTGCAGTCAGGCTGCTCATCTCTGAGAAACAGCCACATAATTCACTACTGTGAGAACAAGTCAGACTCTGAAACTTAAATTCAGATTGCAATGGATTCAGGCTGGGCTGAGGAAGGGTTCCAGGGCTGGCACCAGACCAACAAAGCCTCTCTTGCCCTACAGCATGTAGGGCTCTCCAGAATGAGGCACTTGTTGCCAAAAATGAACACAGAAGCCAACAGGGTGGCTCCAAACCAAGCACATGCTCTGCTCTGTCCTGTTCCTTGGAGGAACCTTCCCCCAAGGACTTTCCTGCTTGTCCAAGTCTCAGAAACAAGGTGATTCAAAATGGAAGTGAAATAAAATGTCCATGAGCAGGAAAATTCTCATTCTTCAGGCTCAAGGTTTTGCCATGGTAGAAAGGGTAAGAAGAAAGGAAGGTCAGACAGGTTGCATAAGGAAACCATTGCTCCAGCTCCTCTCTTTCAGTGGAGAGGAGATACCAGTTCCCAGGTCAAGACTTATGGATTATACTGGTAAATCGTTCAGAATACCACACTCAAACTGACCACCCCCACTGCATCCCACTGTGTACAGGATGGCCTGTCAAACCACTGGGACACCACCAAATACATGGGAGTAAATAAATGCACCCAAGTTCACTGCCACATTAGATCACTTTGGTCCTGTTAGGCTTCAGATGGCCCTTTTCAAGAAAGCAAGGCACATCCATGAGTGCACTGTTCTTCTCCAGTGATTTACTGAGCCTACAGACAGCAGGACCTGGGACAGCCTGGGTGTGCTCCAAGCCAGAAACACCTCTCCTGCTGCAGGCTGCCAGTCATCCTGCCACACTTACCCTGAGCTGCCCACGATCAAATTTCCAGAGTTTGAAGTGTCTGGACTTGGACTCTGCCTTTCGTGCAGCAGCTGTGATCATGTCTAGTTCCCTTCTATCCTGCAAAGTTCTCTCCTTCCCTCATCACTCTGCACCCAAGTCCTTACCACCACAAATCTATCTCAGGATGGTTCCTGGACATGCTGCAGTGCTTACCACTGAGACACACTGATGTATTTAGTCTAAAAATATCTAATTAGATGTGCCAACCCCTTCATTATGGCACCATCATGATAGGACTGCAGGGTCTGGCAGGATCTCGGTGGGTTTTCCTTCACTCCCTTGCAGCTTTGCTTAGAGCAAAGACAGCACCTCACCAACTCCTTGCCAGTGAGAGGACAGTCTGTCACTAGTCCAGCCTGCCAGCCCCACAGATACAATTACCTGGCTAAACTGATCATCACTGTCATTAGAAAACTTGCTATTTGTTTTATAAGAACATGGTAGGCCCTTGGATTAATTCAATTGCTTCAGTTGACATGCACTTCACTGGCCTGCAGGGCCACTTTCCATGGCTCTGCTCTTCACAGGGCAGGCTGCCAAGAACGATGGTTTACAGGAGAGCCTGAATGCAGCTTGGTGAGAGGACAGGCTCCATCCACCAGCCTGAGGACAAAGATGCCTGGGCTCTGAATTTCCTGGCGCTCAAGTGAACGCAATGAATGACTGTCCATTTGCTACCCAGGAGAAGAGGGAACAGTTTGTACCAGGTTGTTTGTGGCCATAGAGTCAGGCCTGGGTGTCAAGTGAGAGGACAGATGTGGGTGGAGAGCTTTGAATTTGCCTTTGTACCCCAAGCACAGTCCTAGAGCCTCCCCTGGAGAAGCACAGGTGCTTCTCTGCTGCATCTGAAGATGCGTTCACTGCTGCATCTGAAGAAAACATATGCAGAAGGCAGCTTTTCAGTTCTTGCAAGTCTACCTTGTGTCAGTGTCCCTCTTTTGTCCTACCTGCACCCACATCTTCAGTCCTGAGCCTGCTCCAGCCTTTCTGAAACTCTAATCTCCTAGAAGTCTCCTCCACAATAACCTGCTAGAGAAGCAAGAGCTTTGCCTGGAAACCTGTCTCTTTCCTTGCTGCATGTGAGGAGCATGTCTAGCAACTCTTGGGGTAGCAGGGGTGAGGAGCACAAGGGTTTATCTACAGCCAGAGCCCATCTCTCTAAGCACCTGGGACTAGGCAGCAGCATCACTGCACTAGTCAGCATCTCACTCCAGCAGCTTCTCCTTCCTAGGAGCCATGCTTTGTTGACAGTTCTCTGCTTGCCTGTGGCAGCTTCCAGCACTGCAGAGATGCAACCAGGAGCAGCACTGACCAGGAACCATGAATGCTACGACTAAAAAGGTTCAGCTGTACTACGATCCCCAAAGCCTGATGTCATCCCACAAAAAACCAGAGCCTCCTCACAGGGAGGACACCAGCACTACTCATCACACTAACAGGTTCACTGAACTTCTGAAGACAGGAGAAACACCATGTCCTATCCTACTGGGTGGGGAGATGTGGTGAATCACCCTGTCTGACAAGCTGCACAGAGCAGAGCTCCTAGAGATGTGCAGCACCATGTGATTCCTCTTCAGTTACACGGGGACTTAGTTTGCTGGTAAACACCTCATAGCAGCATGTGCCTAGAGATTACTGGGTAATTCTGCTTAGTGCATCACCATGTAACAGGGACCATGATTTAGAAAGGACAAAAATAACCCAACATGCTGCATTCATCAGTAACTGTCACAAAGCCTCCCTGCCCAAATACCAGCCCTTCCTCATGTCTCCTCTGCCTTTCTGAGACTAGGGGAGCCTCTGAACAAGCATTTGAGAGGTGCCAGGATTGGGATGGTCTGGAGAAACTTTCCACTCCACATACCAAACCCTCTGGAAGATCTCTCCATGCTCAGCTGGCTGTCAGCTGCTCAGAGGACGGTAGACATAGTACTGCTCCCAACCCCCAACATTAACTTACCATGGGGACAGATTCTGGTCCCCCAGCTCAGAGCACATGTTAGAGCCAGGAAGGAATCCAGAAGGTCTCTAGTTTGTGAGCCATCATCAATCGCCCATTGCAACGGTGATCCAGAGCTTGCCAAATCTGGTTTGACCCAGGAGTTCAGTGGGGTTTCACCTCTTTCAGTTGTCTTTGCTCAGACCAGAGCAGCCCATGACAGAGGGCATCTTGCTCCTCACAATACAGTGCCAAGACTTCCAGCAGTCCCCCTCCCACCCCAACAGAGCTTGGCCCTACTCAGACCATACTCGCCACATGGACCTGCAGCACCCAAACTTGATGACTGCCTTCAAAGCAGCAGAAGGGGTTAGTCATTCATTTCAGAGAGTCCTAAATTCCATAGAGAGTTGACAGCTTCAACCCTCTGCCTGTTAAGTGAGCACCAACACAGCACTGCTCACGCTGGGCTCCCTGCACTAGGCCAGTTTCCAAGGGAGAGGTTGAGCACAGAACACTGGAGATTCCGTGGTGCAATCTGAAGGGGTGTTCTCTGGGGCAAGGGTTTGTATGACAGGATCCAGATGCAATGGGAATGCAGAGCGGCACCAGTACACCTGTCCCTGAATGTGTGACTACACTGGCAATCAATTAAAGTGCTAACTGGAGAGGGAGGTATAAATAGCAGAGTTAACATGAAAACCAACATGGTACCCTCCAAACACTCCCCACACACCTGATGAGCCCAGGAGGAGAGGCCACTGTCCTGGCCAGCACACCCTTTGCACCCTCAGGGCTACCTGGTCTGTTCTGCAGTCTCAGGTTACAAGTTTACACCCAAGATCAAGGGCCTTCACCTCATTGCCTTAAAACTAAGGTCTAGGTCTCAGCTGGAAAAAAAAAAGCAGATTTAGGCTGGACATGAGGAAAAAATTCTTTAATCTGAGGGTGGAGGATCCCTGGAACAGGTTCCTTAAAAGGTGGTGGAGGCCACATTCCTAGAGCCATTCAAGGTCAGGCTGGATGGGGCTCTGAGCACTCTGTTCTAGTTAGAGACGTCCCTGCTTGTTTTAGGGGTCTTGGACCAGATGACCTTTGGAGGTCCTTTCCAACTCTGTACATTCAATGGTTTTCATATGTTCTCCTTCCCTGCACCACAGAAGAGACTACAACACAAAGTCTCCAACCCTGGGACACATACCAGGGTAGAAAACAAACCCCTGATCTTTTGCCAAGGGCAGGCAAGATTCCCATCTGCTGGATGTGAAGCATCTTCAGGGATACACCTGCAAAGCCCAGAAAATCCTGCCCCGAGCTCCCTGGAGACTTCATGGTTAGTTTTGCACAACAGCATGGCTTGAGGCCAGCCATGGCCTAGAGCCCCAGGTTTCCTGCCTTGCATCAGCTTCAGCCGGACAAAGTGCTATCAAAATGCCCCAAGTAAAATCGACAGGAGTGGTGGGAATTCACAGGTCAGATGGTGGTATTTTATCCCCAGCTGTGCATCTCCTCAATTTGCCAGGCCCTGCATTGTGATCTTGCAGCCACAGGTACCCCCATGCATCATCACAATGCCATGTACAAAGTGGCTTCATCATCCATCCTCCTCCTCCTGCATCTCCCTCTCTCCTCATAGCTGGACCAGGTTAAAGACCAGTCTGGAGAGGCTGGAGCACAACTGAACCAGCTGGTCAAACCCCACCAAACCCTTGATCACTACAGGAATTGAGGGGGGAAAAAACCCAACGAACAACAAACAAACCCCCACAGACAGCGGCAGAGTTGCAAAGCCTCTCACCAACAAGTGGCACCCAGCCCTCCCAATCCACTGGCTACTAACAAATTGCTGCAAAAGCCATTGCAGGTCACTGCCAGGAAGCATTTGATTGGGTGAAACTAAGATGGCAGAGAGCACTAGCACAAGGTTCCTGAGCCCATTTGTTGCCTTGCAGGCACGCAGACCTGAGCAGGGATGTGCAACGTGCAGAGCTGGGCAAGGCAGCAGCAAGAGGGGAGACAGCTTTTGGCAACATCCACACCAGAACATGGTAACAGAGGAGATGGCTCCACAGCCTATACCTTGCTCAGAGCCAGCTGGGAGAGGATCATACTATTGCTAAGAACAGACACAAGCTAGCATTCAGGTACAGCAAACCCTGCTTTGAACCCTCAGCTACTGGGAAGGAGTCTGGAAGCCTAACAGGGCAGAGCCCACTGTGTTGCAGGGTGTGCTCAGCCCTCATACCAGATGTGTTCCCAAAAGGACCATAAGTGATCAGCCCACAGCACAGGAAGCTGTCAGTAGAGGTAACAGCATTCCCAAACCTTTACACACGGCTACTGAGAAAAGGTAATATTTGGGCAAACATTGTGAACTGATCTAACAGGTTGGGCAAGTGCCATGGCAGCAGCTGGTTGCTGGCAAACCCAAAAGCTGAGGCATAGCCAAGTGATGTGCCCAAGGTCACAGAGCAAGGTAGTGGCAGAAGGAGAAACACCTTGCAAGAGGCTCCCAGCTCTGCACTCACTGCTGGCCATGAGTCATGTCAGAGCAACAGGCAGGCAGCACATTTCGGTTTCTTGGCACCCCTCTCTCTGTGGGGGAGGACACAGTAAAGGAGTTTTGCGGTGCAATCAGATAGTTATAACACACCAGTGCCATAAACAGCCCTTATCAGCATCGGCAGCCAAGCTGGAAAGGAATCCCAAAAGGAACCAACGCACATTTGACAAAATTGGCTTAGAGGAAGCTTAACAGTCCCACCTGACCACTGTGGTCACTGACCCCAGTGAGCACTGTTCACCATCCCAGGCCTCTACACCGGACCTGAGCTCATCTCCCAGTCAGTCAGAGGGTGGACCCTTTGTTATCAGGCATCCAGCATGCTCAGAAAGACTCAGTCCTTATTGTTTCCTGGGAAGGGGCTAGCTCCTGTCCCACGTGTGGCTCATGCAGAGGGCACCTGGAAAGTTTTCTCACCTCTGACACAGCCCAACAGAGCTGGAATCACCTGTTCTGTTGCCTCGCAGCATGCCAAGGCATTTTTCATGGTGTTTTTGCTTGGGAACCACCCCAAGCCCTTAGATTGAGAAACCTCAACACACCAATGCAATGGAGAAGTCACTGCTCTGCCACTTTCTACCTGGGGAAGCATCCTCCTTTCTTCACATGGGCTCTAGGACCCACTGGAAGCAGGGCACCTTCCTTGGTTATCCCAGGAGGAAGAACTTCAGGTGGCCAGCAGCATTGACTCACTGAATTGCCACTTTTAAAGGAGTAGATAAAAGCTGTGCTAGCAAGGAGGGCACAGCTGTCACACATCACACCAGCCAGGAGGAAGGAATTGACTGTGACTTGATCAAACCTGATCTTTACAACAAGGACACAAAACCAGAAGTAACCAGACTAGTACCAGGTGCCAGTCCTCATCTCCCGCAACACATTTCCAAGCTCTGCTTCTTTAGAAATTCATATACAGCCCATGAGTGCCTCTGTCCCTGTCTCTCACACATGCACAATAGAAACACCCACATCCCCAGCTGCAGAAGGGACATGTTTTTCAGTACCACACCTGTGCTTTGCTCAAGTCCTGGTTTCTGTGTCTCTTCTCACCCTACTCCTTCTCCTCCCTATCGGCTGTTCCCCCATGTCCATCCAGACGAAGGCAGTAGCATCAGCAAGTGATCCTGCTGCCTGTCAGAGCGCTCCCGGCTCCCTCTCACCATGTTGCATATCGACATTTTAGCCCACGAGCTGCCCTCTACACGCAGACATCCAAGCCAAGAAAAGTACTCGGTGGCGATAAGCACCGCGGCTCAGCCCACACGAAAGAAGGGCCAGCAAAACCAGACCCTGCCAGAGAGCAAAGGGCAGGCAGGAAAACAACGACCAAAAAAAAAAATCTATCCCATTAAGCCTACCAACCCTGTTGAGACATTTTTTCCTTCCAGTTCCTGCCAGCCAGGTCGGTGCTATCCCAGCCCCATTCCCACGGCAAAGGCACAGGAAAGCCGCACTTACTGCTGGTGCTCATCCTGCTGCTGCCGCTCCGTCCTTCACATCCAACAAAGGGGCCAAAGATGCTCCTTAAATCCTCGTTTCCTTCCTCCCTTCTGGCAGCGGGAGGAGGCTGTCGCTCTCCTTCCTAAGCGAGATATTCCCGTGCGATCGGCCGCTCACCGCATCCCTCGGCCGCTCCCGCACGGCAAGGTCAGGGCTGCTGGAGCGGACGAGGCGGGGCGGTAGAACACGGGGAGGGTCCCGGCGGGGCTAGCAACAGCCCGACCGTAGCTCTGTCATGCACTGCGGAGTACGGCCACAGCCCCGTTTCTTATAGCGGGTGCGGAGCCGCCGCGGCGACGCGCAGCGCAACCCCGCCCCGTCCCGCCCCTCCCTGCCCCTCCCTGCTCGCTGCCCTGTCCTGCTCTGTCCTGCTTGCGGCTCTGCCTGCCCCCTACCCTGTACCCTACCCTGCCCTTCCTGCGGCTCTGCTTGCAGCCCCCGGGCCCCGCAGTCCGGTCCCTCCCTGCCGCGGGGCTCCGCACACTCCCGCAGCAGCAGGCTCCCGCCGAGCCCAGCCTGCTGGGTGTGACCGGACGCCAGTCCCGCATCGCTCCTCTCCGGCCTGGCCCGTGCAAAGCAGCGCTGTCCCAGGACAGAGGTGCAAGGGGCAGATACTGAGAAAATGGATTTCATCCAGTGCCGGGCGCCAGTAGTGCCCAGGATGGACCCCCAGGCTTTACTGGCAGCCCTGCCAAGGGATCGGGGATCTGTCCCACGGTGACCACAAGGAGGGGGCTCTGGGTGTCTGCACAGCACCTGGCTGCAGGATGGGGAGGGGGCTCTTCCCTTGCCCAGAGCAAAAGGCCTTCTGTGCCGGCCACACATCAGGATTCCAGGAAGGGCTTCAGAGTCATCAGCTCCTGGTTGGAGACATCATCTATCAGAATAAAGCCTGGCCCAGTGGAGCTGCTCCCGGGGTGTGAGCAGGAATGGGCCTGTGCCCCCCCACCCACAGAGCCCCTGATATGCTGCACTGCCACTCAAAAAGGCTAGCTGTGATGTTGCTGCTAATGAAAGAGGTTTTTCATGCAGCGTGACAGGCGCTGCGTCTCTCCCACTCCTGGGGCTGGAGTGCTGCCCAGAGACGGCCTTTTGCTCTCCCTTTCTCTTGCTGTTGCATTTGCAGCAGCAGATGTTGATGGTGGCAAGACAAGACAGGTAGCAGGTTGTGTGAACTCCGCCCATGCTGGTGGTGATCAGCCAGCTCAGTGCAAGTCCTGCTGCCTGTCCCCTCCCAAAAGGCAATGGGTGGGTGAGGAGAGCAGTTCAGGGGTTTGGATGTCCCTGATAGCCTGTGGGGAACAGGTGGGGCCAAAGCTCTGCTGCTGACACAGCCCAGCAGGATAGCTCTGGCTGTCCTGTAGTGCTGATTTGGGGCTCTGTGTGAAGTTTCCCTGTGCCTGACAAGTGACCAGGTGTCCCTTCCTCAGAGGAAGAGAGGGGGGCCCTGTCATGGTGAAGTTTGTACCCATCATATCAGTAACATCCGTTTGAGGAGTCAATACAGCAGACACGATGTGAGCTGGTCCCCACGGTTCAGCAAGCTAATTAAGCTTCTTCTGCTGACCTGGTTTCCAAATCTTGTTAACTTGCTGCCTTCAGAACAAATTGAAATTTCCAGCAGAGACAGGCCATCATTGCAAGGGGCTGTGGAGAAGACAGGGTGCTTTGGCAGAGCGCAGAGTGCCCCAGTGCAAAACAACTTCATCCCTTCCCAGCGGGGTGGTCCCAGCACTGCAGAGCTGCACTGTGGGGAAGGAACTGCTTGCATTGCTGCAGGGCAGAAAGGTAGGGCATCAGATGCTTCCCACCATGGATTTTTGGGTTTGGGCACTCATGAGCTGATAGCATGATACTCAAGTCCCTGCCACCCACCTCACCTCAGCCAGCAGTTTTGTCCAGACACCTGGCCACCAGCTGGGCTGTGATGGATCCATAATGGTGCAGGGCACTGGCTGGAGGGCCTCAGCTCTGTCCCAAGGTGGTTTGGAAATCTAGTTTCCTTCTCTTAGACTGAGGAAACTGGCTGCAAAAGCTGCCATAAAAGGGTGTTAGGTGTGTCTGAGACAAGAAGTCAGCAATAAGGAAATGTCAGGATGTTAATGCAGCCTCCTTTCATCCCTTTGTGTCTGTGCATTGCAACAGTCTTTCACACCAGTTATTAGATGCCATCCAGAGGGACCCTGACAGGCTTGAGAAATGGGCCAGTGCAAACTTCATGAAGTTCAACAAGTCCAAGTGCAAGGTCCTGCACCTGGGCTGGGACAATCCAAGACACAAGTACAGACTGGGTACAGAGCAGCTTGAGAGTAGGCCTGATGACAAGGACATGGAGGTGTTAATGGATGTAAAGCTCAACACGAGCTGACAGTGTGCTCAGGCACTCCAGAAGACTAACTGTATCCTGGAATGCATCAAGAAGAGTGTAGCAAGCAGATCAAGAAAAGTGATTCTTCCCCTCTACTCTGCCCTTGGGAGACCCCACCTGGAGTCCTGTGTCCAGTTCTGCTATCCCCACCATAAGAGGGACATAGATCTGTTGGAACGAGTCCTGGATCACAAGGCTGATCCAGAAGCTGGTGCACCATTGCTACAAGGACAGGCTGAGGGAGCTGGGATTGTTCAATCTAGAGAAGAGAAGGCTTTGGGGTGACCTTATAGTGGCCTTCCAAACTACAGGAAACCTGAAGTGTCCAGTGATAGGGCAAGGGGAAATGGCTTTAAATGGAAGGAGAAGAGGTTTAGGCTGGAACTTAGGAAGAAATTCTTCAGTACAAGGGTGGTGTGGCTCTGGAATAGGTTGCCCAGAGAGGTTGTGGATGTCCTTCCCTGGAGATGTTCCAGGCCAAGTTGGATGAGGCTTTGAGCCACCTGGTCGAGCCAAGAGGCATCCCTGCTCATGGCAGGGAGGTTGGATTAGATGTCCTGCTCCGGCAGGGGGGTTGGACTCGATGATCTCTTGGGTCCCTTCCAACCCCTAACATCCTATGATCCTATGATCCTATGATCTCTGAGGTCCCTGCCAATGTGAGCCATTCTATGATGTCTATGATTTTTCCTACAAGGCGCCTGCCTCATTCACTCACCGGCATGTACCACAAGTATGGGCTGTGCAGAGGAAGCCGCTGCCTGCAGGACCCTGCATTGTTCAGTGAAAAGGTTCATCATGACAGTGATGAGGGTAAGAGGATGGAAGAGAAAAAGGTGCTAAATTCATTGACTTTTACTGACAGCTTCCCTGGACACTGGGTTCTTTAGCCCTGCCTCCATGGCCCTGTGAGATACTGAGAGTCAGCTGAAGCAAACTTTCACCACCCAGTCCATAACTGGGTTTCTTCTTTCCCTGATGCCTGATTGAACACCCTCAGGCTGATTGCTGGAAGAGCTAAAAGATCACATCAGCATCTCTGACCCATAGCTCACGGGGGGATGGTTCAGCAGCAGCCTTAGCTCTGGTGTTTCAGCATCCCTTCCAGAACAGCTGGGTATGGACACACACACAGAGTCACATGGAACAGCTTTCAGAGGTCTCTCTGTAGTAAACCCAGGCTTTCCACCTGCTTTCTTTCCCCTTCAACTGGTAGTCCTGATGGTGAACAACTTCCACTGCTGGGCCCTGCATGAGGAGTGGAAATGCCTTGGCCAGAAATTGCAGCTGCAGCCCTTGCTCCAGGGTGTCCTGGCACAAATGGGTCTGTCTGTCCCAGAGACACCAGCTGGCCAAGCATGTCCCTGGCAGCCCAAGCTCCTGGCAGACCTGCCTGCATGTGTCCTGGCACCAAGAGCCTCTTCTTTCTCTGCTACAAGATTGAAATCCAAACAATGGCAGTCAGATGCCCATGGGGACCCCAGAATGTCTTATGTGAGACACTGGGAAGGCTGCAGAGAAGCAGAACTCTGACTCATAGGAAACTGGTGACATTTTCCAAAAAAAGCCTGCAAGTCCAGGGCTCTAATGTTCCCAAAAGGCAGCATAGAAGCCTAAGGGGTCTGGAGACCCCATTATACCACAGCACATGGTCTGCGTCACGGGATGGAGGAAATTCTGCCTCACTGTGCAATTCTCTACCCATTTTTCTCTTGTTGCCTGCTTCCCCTATGAGGTGGGATCTGACAGAGTTGAACTGGTCAGGTGCTGTTGCCTGCTGCCCAGTGCAAAGCCAGACTCACTCTTCTAGTGATGACAGAATGACTATAGATGATGCAGATCACTATTTCACTTTGGGAGTCCCTGGAAAACATCACGATTGGGACCACAGTCAGTGAACTGGACCATGGTTGTTTTAAGAGAGAGCCCTGGGAGGCACTCGTGGGACTTGACAGTGCCTCTAGTGCCTCGTGCAGAACAGGACCCACTCCTCTTCATCAGTTGCAGCAACCACCAAGTCATTTGCCAGTGGTTTGGCTTCCTTTCAGTTCAAAGAGCAGCACAACAGCCCTTGCCAGCAATCCCCTGCATCAGCAGGAGGAGACACAGGGAGGCAGAGGCAGATGTTCCCCAGGCTGCCTGCATTAAAGTGATAATCAAATGATAAATTGTTCTCAAGCAAACTCGCATTTCCAGACATTAATTTCAATGCTGTGCAGATTGTTTCAGTGAAAGAAATACTCAAGCAGTGGAGAATGGTTGTGAGCTGGATGTATTCCAGCTGATGCTGGTGTGTGCCCAACCTGTAGCCACCCTGCAAAGCCAGGAAGGGTTGCCCAGGCTATGCATGGGAGGAGCTACAGGTCCTCTGGCATCATGCATCTTACCATAGGCACAGAGTCCCCAGTTCAGGTGCAACAAACATTCCCAAATTGAAAGCAGATGAGTGAAGCTCTTAAGTGACTTGTCCTGCATGTTGACAGTGCTGGGCCTTCATGTCCCCTCCTGAAAGATCAGGACATCAGCAGAGGAGAGATGCAGCATGATCTGCCTAAAGGAGGGATGATGGCAAAGGCTTTAGGGCACTGGAAACCAGAGTTTGTCTTAAAACTGGCAAGATTCTTTCACTCTGTAGCTCCTGAGCAGAAATAATGTCTATAATGAGTTTGTGTAGACCATGATGGTGCAGTCCCTGCTCCCAGGCCCACTGCAGCGCTAGCAGGGTTCTACCTGGGATAGCTGCCACCAGAGCCTGGCCAGAGGCTCCTGCTGAGTGGCACCAGCAAAGTGATGCAAAGGCAGACTTGTACCAGCTGCAGCTCTGGCCCCCGAGGTACCTGACCTGCTTTCCCATTGCCAGCTATGTTCCAGCCCATTAAAGGTCATCGGAAGTTGGGTTTATTTTTAGTTTTCCCTTTTAAGTTGCCCTGAAGCAGTGAGGACTGATGGAAGGAAGGAACATCCTCCCTCCCATCAGTGGTTAGGTCAGTATCACCAGATGTATTTATGGGGTAGCCTTGCCCATCACACACCACCTCCAAGAAGCCCAGCCCTTGGACCTCTCTGCTTATGAAGGTAGGCTGGCACACCTACCTCCTGCCCAGAGCTCCTCGGGGAGCACCAGCTGCTCAGAAAGAGCAATTTTGCCTTAGTGAATGCTGCTCCTTTCTTACAGCTGCAGTGGTGTTATCACAGTACCTTGATTTTTCTTTGGTTCCAGAATCAGGGTGATTCTAGGGGCATATGGGGGACTTCCAGGCTGGATCGTGTGTGTCCTCACTGCACAGGCTGGCAGCAAAGCTCAGAGCAGGTCTCCAGACCGTGCTGCCTGTGCAGCACAGAAGGAGACCAAACGACATCATTAAGAAAAGATAATTTCTTTTTACACTTCTAAGCACACTCTGCAGTGCTGCAGAATGGCTCGCCCCGGGTAAGCAGCGGGTTATCTCTTTCCTAGGAAATCTCTCTCTTTTATTTTTTCCCCCCGATCTAAAATTGGAATGCAGACACTTAAAATAAATTCTCAGAGAACAAAACTGAGAAAACACAAAGGGATTTGAATCAAAGTGTTTGGATTAATTAGCTTAAACTGAAAGCTTTCATTCTGATTTCAGCTTTGGCTTTTTTACACAAAATTAAAGCAGCAAAGCTTTGGAAGTTGAAAAATCAAACTGTTCCAGCCTGAAAATATCAAGACGTGATGCTTAGCCTCACTGAGCTGCTTTGTTGCTTTCTGAAAGGAAATGGCATCAGGACCAACACCTTTACCAGCAGCTTGGATCATTAAGAGCTTCAGAAGACTCCCTACATCAGCATAAGCAGTATCTTACTCAGGTTTTCCCTTTTTCTTCTAGAGAAAAGCCTAAAAATACTGTTTATCTGTTTTTCCAAGTTATCAAAAGATTTTTTAAACATGTCTCCTTTACTGTACAGCTAAGCTGGAGCTGTCTGACCTGGACAGGGTGGTTCATATGAATCCTATCCTTGCTCAGCCTCTGTGGCACTGCCCCTGTTGTCTCTTGTGGGGCTGGCAGCACTGGATTTGCAGTTTGATGCTGTATGTGCAGGGGATGGCTCTTCAATCCTTGCCAGGTCACATCAGGAAGGAGAAGTAATGCAAAGGTTGTGATTTTGTACATTTTTGTACTCTAAAGATGAGTAAGAGGTGTTTTTGTGGCCGTTTTCCTACTGTGGGTGAAATTGAAAAATGAAAAATTGGAGATCTGGGGGGTTGTGCTCACTTTGTCATTTTTCATTCTCCTTCCTCATCCTGTTCATTTCAGTTTCAAGGAAAAAATCAGAACAGGATAAAAGCAGAGGTGGGGGAGGAATAAAGGAAAAGCGAACTAGAAGGGAGAAGCAAAGGGAAACTAAGAAGTTAAAATGAAATATTCTGAAAGTTTGATTCTCTAGATCTGTTTCCCAATGAAACACATTTCCTGCGGAAACCTCTCCAAGAGAGCAACTCTGACCTTTCAAGCAGTTTTTCCTTCTGATTTTCAGTCACCTCTATTCAAAGCAGCTCCTGAATGAGCCTTGGCTGCACATCCTCAGCAGGGTTTGCACATCCCCAGCAGGGTTTGTCCATCTTGTTACCTGCTCCAGAGTCTTTAACACGGGGACAATAAAACAGCCACTGGAGATGAGTGTGGCTTCACTGACTGCTTGTTAGTGCTGTGCACCAAGGCTGCCTTTTGCGAGTCAGCAGCCTGCAGTACCCAGCTGTGTGCTCGCAGCAGTCTCTTGCAGATGGATTCCAGAGAACCATCTTCCCCGTGACGTTCTCTGGATGCGGCTGGTCACACTTGTGTTCCTCCTGAGCCTGACACCGCTGCTTGGGATACCGCTCTCCTGTTTTGGAGCCTTTCTTTGCTTTTCATGTCAAGCTCGGTTCTCTAGTCCCACATCACTTGTCCCATTCTGCGGGTTTTCCTCACCCCAAGGTCCACATTGGGATCACGTCCTTCCAGTGGACCAAGCGCAGGCTGCCGGTGAACAGGGGTGTAGAAACATAGTAGCAGAGAATCACAGAATATTTTGGGTCAAAAAGGACTTTTAGAAGTCATCTAGCCCAACGCCCTGCAGGGAGCAGGGACATCTTCAACCACAGCAAGTTGCTCAGAGCCGCATCCAACCTGGCCTGGAATGTTGGATGGGGATTCTCCCACCTCTCTGGACAACTTGGGCCAGTATCTCAATGCCCTCATTAAAAAAATATCTTCCTTGTATCTAGTCTAAATCTCCCCTCTTTGTTTCAAAACCATGGCCCCTTGTCCTGTGCGAAAAACACCGCCCGTTGCTGTCTGGACTGCACTGGTGGTGCGGTGGCTGCTGCCATCTAATGGATCTGGCAATTAATATGCAGGAGGGAGAGCCCAGCTGCACCATGCACTGGCCACTGGCAGTAATGGGCTAGTGAGCTGTGTTGTGGGCTATAGGCTGCTGCTGGGCACGCTGAGCCTCAAAAGCAGCTAAATGTCCCATAAGGTGACACTGGAGGGGAAGGCAGAAGTAGTGCTCTCCTATTTTGAAGCCCAGAACAAGATCCTCGGAGCTGATGCTTGCTTGTCCCAGCAGCTCTGTGCTTCTCAGGGAACATTAAGCCCACCTGCAAACTCACAGCAGCAGCAGGATTTGCACGTTAAGGGTCTGCAACCCAAATTCAACTCAGGACATGTGATGGAAGTCGCCTGGCAGCCAAGAGCACCCCACAGCCAATTGCCCTCATTTGTGGCTGCGAGCCGGGCTGTGCAGCAAGTCCCAGCAAGGGCTGTGCTCCAGCACTGACTGTGTCCAGTGCTGCCTGTCTCTGGGTGGCAGAACCCCTCTCAGATGAGGTCCTGTCTGACCATACCTGGGGAGGCTGGCAGAAGCTGGCTGCTCCGTACAAGCTACATGCCATCGGTTCCTCTGCATTATTGATAGGGTTAAAGCCATCTAGTGTTCTGGCCAGTGCTGGACAGAGATTCTTCCAGCCTGGGAGAAGAGCGGGGATGAGAGGCCAAGAAGAGAAGCCATGACTGGATAGAGCAGCAAGAAGAGTGGAGCTGGGAAATGTCTTTGCTGTAGCTCTTCCATCGGCCAACAGAGATCAGGGGGACAAAAGACTCTTCATCAGCAAGGGACCCTCTTCTGCTGTGAGGACTGGTTGGATCTGGCTGCCAGCTGTAAGTCTATCCTTGAGGGGCTGACTCCTGGGGTAGGTGTCCATCTTGGCTGGAAGTATGGCACAGCTATCTTTCACGGAGGTGGGAAAGCAGTGAGAGCTGTGTTGGGGGGTGAGTGGGGGCACAGTGGCTCCAGAGGACAAGGATGGTGGGAAAAGCTCCTCTTCTGCAGGTGACATGGAAAGCAGACCCTCCTTCTGCAGGAGGCAGGGATGTGGGACTGCCTGGAGCTGTGGGACAAGCTGGAAATGTCAGGAGCCCATGTTTGCTCATGTCTCCCCATGTCTGCATCCTTGTGCAGGATGGAGTTGCTGTGAGGCAGAGCCTGGCAACCCACCTCTCATCTCTGCAACCTTGTTGTAGTGCAGACAGGAGAGACCTGACAGGAGTCAGAGGGAGCTGGGAGGAGTATCCTGAGGGTGCTCAACAGTTTCATGAGCTGTTAGCTCAGATCTTACGAAGGACATGAATACCAGGCTACATCTGTGACCTTGGAAGAAGCTGTTCTGGAGTCAGAAAGAGGTTTTCCTTGATAGACCTGTGGTGAGAAACTGCTGTGATGTGTGATGGTTTAGCTGTTTCCCTATAACCACTGGCAAATCACTGGTGGGGATGGAAGGTGCTGTCGCTCTGCCTGGGCAAGGCTGCCTGAGCAAGTCAGTGTGCTGGATCAGTAGCTGCTGTGGGCAGTGATGAAGGGTGGCCTAGGAAGGGATAAAATTATCAAAAGAGCTTGATAAGGCTTTGAGAGACAACACTGTGAGGCTGTATGCCTTGCCACTCTCCTATGCCTTATTAGAAACCAGTGCGTCTGAGACACCCACACACAGAGTGGGGCTTTCCCTGATGTCTCAAACTATCTTGCAAACTGAACTGGAAAAAACCCAAGATGTTTGCACAGGGGTGAGCTAGAAGGTTCCTTTCAGCAACACAGTGCCAGGCAGGAGCTGCAGCAGTCTTCAAATCCTGGAGCTCAGCTGGCTGGCTGTGGTCCTTCCTTCTTCCTTCCCATGCCTTATCTGTGGCCTCCACTTCCCTGGCTCTGTCTCCCCACAGTCTGGAGGCTCCCCTGGGCTATGATGATGTGTTGCTGCCTTTGAAGCAGTGGTCCTGTTCAGAGAGCAGTATGTGCCAGAAGAAGACCTCAAGCAGCAGCCTAGGCTGCTCCCTGGTGCAGGGGTGGCTGCTCTATGTTGTGAGGAGTGGTCCCAGGCTCCTGACCCACCCCATACGGCCAATACACACACGATGCATTTTCCAAGAGCCTTACTTCCTTCGCCCCTAGCTGAAAACAATGTGAGAGAAGCAATCCTCAGCATTTCTGAAAATTAAGCGCTGAGTTCAGCTTAGTTCAGCCCTGGAGCCTGGTTAACCCGTTAGCTGCGGGATGGAGCACATTTCTCAGTGCAGGCAGCAGCTTCAGATTGCTGTGTGTTGCACTGGATGGAGAAAAGTAAGAAGGGTCTTGGAGTGGGAGGAAAGCCTTGAGTGAAGGCTATCAGCAAGAAGAAATATCTTCAAGCCAGGCCCATCTAGCTGCATTTCAGCAACTTGTCACGCTAGCTTCACTGCAAAGCCATTGCATTCCCCTGCATCCTGCAGCCACGCATGACCCCCTCCCCTCCTCCATCCCCAGCTGCCCCCAGCTACCAGTACACCAGGAAAAATGCTGTCCCAGTGCCAACCAGGCTGCAACATGCAGAGGTATGTTTAGAAGTATGTGAGGACAGGTTCCTCTGCCTCATGCCCCCTACTGTGATACTGTGATGCTTCTGTCCCCCGTCCAAAAAGGCAGGCACTGGGGTGGGGGGAGCATGGCATGGGCAGGTGCTTAACACTGCTTTTTGCCCATTTGCAGAGGGTGAAAGCAAAGGCAGAAAGAATGAGGAAATCTCATTGCTGGCCCTGCTTGCTCCTGTCAGCGTTCCTGGCTACAGGCGGTGCGTAGCCTGGGTGGACTCTCAGGGGAGGGGGGAAGGAAAACCACTGCTCAACCTCCTGCCAAAGTGGGTGTCCCCACCATATCAAAGAATCAAAACCATGAAACAGGAGTTTGTTTGACCTGAAACAAAATGTTTCATCTTGTTTGTTTGCTTTCTGTCCAGGCTGAAGTCAGGTTTAGGCTGAACTTCCTTTTTCTTTCAGGTTCTTTTTTAAATCACACAGTGAAAAGCAAGGAGGCTTCGTTTTGAACCCACCAAAGCTGGTCAGCTTCTCAGCGCTCCCAGAGGGAAACAGGAATATTGCAAAAGCTCAGCGTTAACGCTTTCATTGTTTCCAAGAGA
This sequence comes from Rhinopomastus cyanomelas, assembly GCA_013400115.1. Lineage (NCBI taxonomy): Eukaryota > Metazoa > Chordata > Aves > Bucerotiformes > Rhinopomastidae > Rhinopomastus > Rhinopomastus cyanomelas. The sequence goes on from VXBP01008521.1 coordinate 298,370, forward strand.
AAAAACATCCATGTATTTTCCTCTGCCAGCCCTGTTTGTGGAGTTTAGCTGGGGTGCACAAATCCTGCTGGGTCCACAGATCTCTTCTCTGTGTGCCTGTGTTCGTGTTTGGCCAAAGAAGAAGGTGGGGGTGGTTTCAGAGCTGAGCCCCTCTGCCAATTCCCTGGGATGTCTGAACCGTAGTGCAGGTAGAGCCTGTCCCTGGGGCTGTGCTGTGGCAGAGGCAGTCGATGCGCAGTGAGGATGGGAGTTCCAGAGCGCCGAGGACGGGTGAGTGTGGGAGCCGCGGCTCATGCAGAGGGGTCGCTTGCAGTGGGATGGAGCTGTGGCTGCTGTGGCCATGCTGGGACTGAACTGGGACTCCTGAGCTGCTCCTCGACACCGTGCCCGTGGGCAGCCCTGCTGGCCCTTGTTTACTGCAGAGTTAGGGCGAAGGTGTTGCCTGGGCGTTCGTGCTTCCCTTCGGGAGCCAGCGGTCTGCCGGCGTGCTGGGCTGTTTATAGCACAACTCTGGGTAACTCATTGACCTCCGCGCCGGCGGCTCTGCTGGGAAGCGGAGGTTCCCAAGATGATAAGCCGCTCTTGGAAGAAATTCCTTTCCCCGTGTGAGGGAGTGGCGGTGCTGGCCACGCTCAGCAGCTTTGCAAACACGTACACAGCCCCGTGCACACGCACACGGGAACAAGCCGTGGCCCAGCGCCGGCAGCGTTCCCTCGGGGAAAGTGGCTTGGAGAGGTTGGAGCTTCGTGGGCAGGAGTCCTCTGGGAGCAGAGCAAGGGGCCCTGTGCAGGTGCGCATGGAGAAGCAGGTCAGTACAGCTGCTGGCTCCGCTCTGCGCTTGCAGCCGCTGTGCTGAGCCTCTTGCTGGGTGCCGTGGCCCGCTCGTGCCCTTCGCCCCCAGCTGAGCAAACACAGCCGGGACACAGCGGGCAAAGGTGGCCGGAGCAGTCCATGCCGGGACATGGCTGCATCAATCCGGGCTGGGGCACACAGTTTGCAGTTTGGGTCTTGGCTGGCTGTGAGGCTGAGGTATGTGGTGATGGGGAGGGAGAGGTTTGTCCTGGGTCCTTTGTACCCAGGAACTGGTGGGAGGAATCACGGCAAACACGCTGGAAAAGTGGACTTGGGCCCAGGGAAGGGTACTGCTGTGTGACCGCCCCGGACACTGGTAGTGCCTGCAGCAGTTACGTGTCCCCAGTCCGGACGGTTGCCCTCCCTCCTGTTTCGGCCCTGGGGAGGGAAGCATGGCTGGCTGTTGCTCCACTGACAGAGGCTCTGGAGAACTGGAGCAGGTGGAGAGCCCCAGCTAGCACAGGCTGACACCCTTTTCAGAACCGGGCTTTTCCAGGGAGACAAGGCTGAGAGTGTTAGCAGCAGCACTGGGTGGGGGGGGCTCTAGGGGTGATGAGCATCGGGCTAGGAAGTGGAATGGGAGGGTTTTCGATTGCTGGCCAGAATGCAAATTTCATTTCAGGTCAAACAGGAGGTTGATACCTTTGCCTAGAGCAAAGAGGGTTTGGCCACAGTTATCTAGGTAAACTTAAAACCAAAAAAGACATTTCAAAACCACAGAGGAAGACATTTTTGTTTAGAAAATTGAACATAGCATTCTGCTGATTTTAAATAAAAGTTATTTTCCCCTGGGTAGAAGCATTTGACACTAGTTGGTAAGCAGGTCCTTCTAAAACCAACAACATTCTGAGCAGTGCAAAAAGCTTTGTCTGAAAATATCTGCCCTCAATATTGAAGCACTGACCACTTTGACAACCTGGGCCTGAAGCAGCAGCATCTTTTGTGTAAAGACGTGCCTGACTGTCACAGGAACTGGGGCTGTGTGCTCTAAGCACAGGCTGGCCAAATCCTGTGCCTAGATCTGAATTTCCCCTCTGGTTCCTGCACCATCAGCGCATCCCTAGGTCGACTGGGAGAGTTTTCTAAATGTGGAGCTTTCCAGGGCCGGTGTGCAACAGGAACAGACAGTGTCCTTGCCACAGGGAGAGCAGCGCTGGCTTGTCCCAACACCTCACCTGTGTGTAGATCCCTGCAGCTGTGCAGCTTTGCATGACTTTAGCACACAAGGAGAGAGCTGCAGTGCTTTGCACCCTAAAGTCGGGGTCAGGAAGGTGGGGAAGCTGCAGTGAGGAGAATGGAAGTGACCTCAGGGATCATCTAGGCCAATCGTACAGTTTAAATTAGGTGTCCCAGCAGCCTGTCAAGCTGGGTCTTAAAACTGTCCTATGTAGGGCAATTGGCCACTTCCCTTGGGAGATTATTCCAATGTTTAATTGTTCTAATGGTGAGTTTTCTTCTGGACTCCAATCAGAATCTCCCTGGAATCAATCCTTAATTGAGGGTGAGAATGATAGTCCCTTCTTCAGGCAACTCCAGCAATCTGACACCTGGATTTTCCATCCTTTCAGCCTTCTGGGCAGACAGGCTGATGCCTGGCCAGGACTACATAGCTGAAGCACTTGGTGTAACCCTGCCTGCAAAGCCTTTTTGTTTGACTTCACTTTTATCAGAAGTTTCCCAGCCAGCTCCATGAACATGGGCTTCATCCTGCCACAGGCTGTTCCCATAGCTAGCTCCTTGTACTTTGCTTCAGGGGTATTGCAGTGGTACCAGGCAACCACCATCATGGCATGGGAATCTATCTGGTGAGAAATTACTCTCTGGAGTACTTACTCACTACTCCGAAGCAGCTCAAGGCCTTGTCATACACTGTGATGCAGACTGGTGATCTGGGAGAACCAACAATGCTCCTGGAGAACATCACAGCAAGGAAATCACTGCTGCAGTGGCACTGGCACTGGCTGGTTGCTGAGGTAAAGGTCCACTCCTAAAAGACCTTCCTACCCGTGACTTCCATCCCTGGATGTTTTGGTTTTCACTTTGCAGAGGCAGTGCTGCTCTTCCCCAGAGACACGCTACAGACACCTGCTACCCATAGCACAGTGAGACCACACAGCCAGTCCTGAGTCCTGGTCTGGAGGCCGGGGAAGATCAGAGCATGTGAGTGAAGACAGGATGCGTCTCCATCCTGGGCAGCCCAGGGACTCCCACACAGCAACCAAATTGGTTGAATCTGTGGTTCAGACAGTTCTGATTTCAGAGATGAGATGAGCCTGGCTCAGGGGCCCTGCAGAAGCCTCCAGGGACTGTGAGCACTCATCTGTGGTTTCCCTGGACATAGCTCTGCTACACAGAGCGTGGTGTGGAGCAGGTGGTGCTGCTGGCTGCCCTCGCTGTGAAATGAGAAATGATGGGAAGGTGGTCCAGGACTAGTGGCACATCCAGCCCTGGATGGAGGGTGCTGGACCTGCCCCAGCAGGGTGTTCCTGCAGGTGAGGCAGCTGCTTGCAGATGTGTCAGGAACAGGATTGCCTTTGGAAGTGGGAGGAGGTCTGCACTGAAGTTTTCTGGAGGGGCCAGCTGAAGCTCAGGCAAGCCGTGGCGCAGGAAGAATGAGAGGAATGTGCAGTGTGGGCTGGGTGACAGGCTCCCAGACACAAGGGAGAGAGTGGAGCCCAGGGCAACAGTGGGGCCAGCACAGGGCAGCAACGAGAGCCGCCAGGATGAGAGCCCTGGGTGCTGCATCCAGCTCTGCAGCCCCAGCTGAAGAAAGACATAGATCCAGAGAAGGGCCATGGAAATGACTGGAGGAAGGAAGAAGGGCCAAGAAGAGAAGGCCTTGGGTAGACCTTGTTGCAGCCTTTCAATACCTAAAGGGAACTTATAAGGATAGAGAGAGGCTTTTTACCCAGATTTGTAGTGACAGGAAAAGGACAAAGGTTTTAAACTGGAAGTGTAGATTTTGATCTACATAAATGAAATAAATAAGATAAAACAAAGAAATTCTTTACTATGAGAGTGATGAGGCACTGGAACAGGATGCCTAGAAAAGCTGTGGATGCTCCTGTCCTGGAAGTGTTCAAGATCAGGAGGGACATGGCTTTGGGGAGCCTGGTCTTGTGTAACATGATCCTGCCCATGGCAGGGGGTTGGAACAAGGTCTTTAAAGCTCCTAGCTGTCGGCTCAAAATACAATATACTGGAGTGGAAACAGCCTAGTTGGTTCTTGGAGTGAGTGTAAGAGAACTTCTAAGACAGCTGATGAGTGAGAAAGGATGGAAAGTGCGCAGCTGGAACTGTTTGTGAACAGAGAATGACTAGTCCAATCCCTGGGATCACCTAGAGTAAGTTGCACAGGAACACATCCAGGCAGGTTTTAAGTGTCTTCAAAGAAGGAGACTCCACAACTGCCCCGGGAAGCCTGTTCCAGTGCTCTGTCACCCTCACTGTGAAGAAATTCTTTCTCATATTGGTGTGGAACCTTCTCTGTACCAGCTTACACCCATTGCCCCTTGTCCTGTCACTAGATGACACTGATAGAGTTTTCAATTCTTGGATTAGTGAGGAGGAAGGTCAGCAGAACTTCTGCCTGGGATAGAGCCACATAGTTAATGGCCTGCTGCAGCATTTGGACACACACAGGTCTGTGGAGCTGGTGGGATCCACCCAAGGGTATCGAAAGAGCTGGCACTAAACCACTTTACATCACTGGATATTAGGAAAAATGTAATTAGAGCAAGGATGGTCAAGCCTTTGAACAGGCTGCCCAGGGAAGTGGTGGAGTCCCCGTCCCTGGAGGTATTTAAAAGATGTGGAGATGTGGCACTTAGGGACCTGTGTAGCACCAAGCTTGGCGCTGCTAGGTTTACAGTTGGACTTCATTATTTTAAAGGTCTTTTCTAACCTAGAGGATGCTATGACTCTATGATTCTAACCCAGGCCATTCTCTGACTGTGCCCATCGCCCCCGCCTCGCTGGCTGATGGTGCCCAGTGAAAAGGCACATTGTGCATTGTGGCTGGGGCCAAGCCGTGGGGCCAGCTGGGCAGTGAGCAGCGAGCTCACCCCTGCCTGCACAGGCACAGGGCTGCCCGTGCTGCTGGACACATGGGCTGCTGCTTGGGGACCCCCTGGCACCAGGACCTGTCCCTGGGGTGCGCAGGTAAGCTACCCATGGGGATGCCGTGGCCCTGCTCTGTCCAAGTAGGGTTGTGAGACTGGTGGCCGCAGAGCTCACCTCGCTGACTAGGTGGCTGGGGATACTCCATTGCGGAGGACTGGCTCCCTTTGGCTGCCCGCCTGCCTTTCCCAAGATGGACACTCGTGTTCCCTCCTCTTGCTGGGCCCTTGCTGTGTCGCTAGAATAGGGTGTGGAGAATGAGGCACGGCATTTTCACCAAGGAGGGTGGCTCAGGGGGTTGGTTTGTTCCCATGCTGTTGGCTTTTTGGGAGCCTCCCTGATACCCTTGTCCTGGTGCTACTGCTGCCCAGGAGGCTTTCAGAACTCATAGGGTGCTGCCAGCCCCTGAAAACCATTCCAGTTGTACCCAAATGAGCTATCAGGGCCATGCTAATGGGCTGGAGGCGGGAGGTGGCTCAGGGCCAGCAGCTGTGGCCATCCCAGGAGAGCTGGTGCCAATGGGTGCCACAAGCTCCTAAGCCCCAGCTGCCAGGAGCACAGCCCTGAGCACTGGGACCTACCCTGGGCTTTGGGCTGGGCCAGTTTCCTGCCCACTGTTACAAAATCTTTCAGCACTGCAGGGGCAAATGAGTCACTGGCACAGCCGGGAACGACTCCCCACCAGCAGTTTCAATTGGTCACTTGAAAAATCTCCCAGTTCCCTTTCTGAGCCTGATCCAAACAAAAATAAACACTAAACCAGCAAGTGCTGCGGGGAGCAAACCTACTTCTCCTCCCATCTGAGGGAGACCCACCAGCATGCTCGGTCACGCTGCTGGCACAGGTGGCATGAGCAGTGCCCAACCTGCAACCTCCTTTCAAATATCCTATGGAGACCTCCTGGGCAGGGAGCAATCTGCTGAGGATCCAAACCCCTCTGCCCACCACCCATCTTCCCCAGGTGAAGAGTGTGACTCCTGCTGCCGCCGCTCACCTGTACTCCTGCCCCACTGGGACCACTTGTGGCACACCAACACCCAGCACCGGGGAAAATGGTGTTGGGAGAAGACCATGGCATCAGGTACCCACCCCTGGGAGAAGGGGACCCTGCCTCTGCCCACTGGGCCCTGCTGAAGCCAGTGGAGCCCACCAGGGTTTGCTGGGATGCAGGGAGAAGACGGATGGAGGGAGGGAGGAGTGAAGCCCAGCCTAGGCAGGAACCGACTTGGGTTTAACTCTGCCTCCAATTTGTTTTGCTTCCCCATATCCATTTCCCCCATGCCTGAAAGGGGACAGAGCTGCTGGATGAAGACCTTTGTAAAGTGTGTTCAGGTCAGCTGTTGAGAGATTCACACAAAAGCTCGTTCATTACATGTCCAGCCTTGGGCTGTTCTTTTCTACCGCTAACTATAAGTAAGGGTTATAAATCTGTGCAGAAATAACAGTTTATCTGACTGACTAGCAAAGCTGGCTCGATAAAAAGGACTGTAGAGGATAGTTCTGGTCATGGAAGTGACTTAGAAAAGCTGCTGCACGTTCTAGCTACAGATCTCTGGATACGTGTTTGTCTTACAAGTCCAATCTCATTAGTGACAGAAATTGGTTTTAATCTTGTTATCCCTCCACAGCCAATACAGCTGGGGAAGAACAAGCTGGATTTTTATGTGCCTCAGCCTTCATTACCATCATTACCAGCTAAAGTTTCAGTTCCCAAATCCTTTATGGCAATAGTTGACGATGTGTGAAGCAATGAGAATGCAGCTTGGATTTCAGATCTGGTGAGAGCAGGCGGGGGAGAAAATCTCATTTTGACTGTCAAATTGATGAGCAATGAGTTTTGCAAGTCCTTGGCCTTTCCGAGCTGGGGAAGTGCTCTCACTCTTGAGCTGTCCCCTGAAACACTGTCACAGGATCATTCTCCATCTGCTCATGGCAGTCTGACCCAGGAGTGAGGAGGGAAAGTTCACTCACTCCAGCACCAGAAAAAAGCCAGTCGTCATGGATATCATAGAGTTAGGACACATCAGCCCTGTGGCTCTTGCTTCCAGATGAGCATGATTTTAGGGTGATACCAGATTTGCACAATTCCCAGCTGGAGCTGCACTGGATTTGCTGTCAGGTGCCACAGTTAGGCAGAATATTCTAGATCTCTGCCACAAAATTTGACAGCAGCTCTTCTGTGTTCGCCCCTTTGCCAGGTAATTTTGAGGTACTGGAGCCAAGCAACTCTGCTGCCGAGGCAGTTGAAGTCTCACCAGATACCTCCTTTGTGCAACTAGCTGTCAGGGAGGACTTTCCACCAGGTAAGATGCTGCCTTGGGCATCACACAGATTTCTAATGGCTGAAGGCACCAGAGCTGGTCAACCCCCTGTCATCCCTTCAGTTTCTCTTCTTTGTTGCTGAAGGGTGATAATGGGTTGGGTTTGTGTTTTGAGTGTCTCAATGCAGTGAGGCCTGGAGGCACTGGTGGGACTGGCTGCAGGCAAACAGTGTGGAGAAGGCAGCTCTGTGGCACAGAGCTCCTTCTTCCCCTTAACCCTGTACATTTCCTTTTCAAGAGATTTCACTATTCTTCTCTGTTGAGAGCCGCTCCTCCGGGTGCCTCAATTCCCAACTCCAGGAAGCAGCCAGAAAGAAGATGTGGGCCCTGGAGAGCAATGACAGGGATGTCTGTGCCCTGTTCAAGGTAAGAGCCCCAGCCATGCTGGGGACTGTACTGGGTGGTTCCAGGCATAATGGGATGTGTAATGGAAAACTTGCTGAGAAAGAGAAGATTCTCCAAGGCTGCTGCGGACTGTGTTCCTGCATGTAGGGACTCTGGGGGGGACTGGAATGATGGGAGAAGTTACCTGGTGAGATGCAGATGTGAAGTTGAGCCTCAAAATGGGAGCTTCATATTGAATGCTCTTTGCTGCCTGAGGGATCCTGCAGGTAGCCCTGGAATGAGTATAAACATTTCACAGGGCTGGATCTCCAAAGCTGTGTGCCAGACTCAGGACCCTGGTGGAGGTGGCATCATGGACAACCATGGGGTTTGTCAGTGTGTTTTTCTTCCTGGTTTTTAAGGCCTTGGCCCCTCAGGGTTCCCTGCAGAACTTCCCAGAAGATTTGGAGCAGTGCAGACATCCTAGTGCTAACAATGGGGAAAGGAGAGCTTCTCCCTCCAGGCGCCCTAAGGGAGAGGCACTTAACCTCTGAGCTGCTCTCAGGCTGAGCTGCAGTTTGGAAATTGTGCCTATCCTGACTAAACATTAACTGAGCTGCACCATGGGGAGCTGCTGCTGTGGATACTCGACCCTTCCCAGCTGGCTGGAGCACCGACGTCTTACCCAGGCAACCGGCTCCCCTTAATCTCGCTTTGTCTTCTTCCCCGTGTAGGAGCTGTCAGCCAGGCTGGTCTGTTTGCAAGCACAGGAGGATCGGTTCCTCCTCACCTTCAAAACGCTAGAAGAAGTCTGGAAGTTTTCCACGTACCTAACTTTAGGTAATGCTTTCAACGTGTGGGGGATCTAAACCGTGTGGGAAGGATTTTTGGGGAAGATACTCTTTAGCACCTAGAAGTTAGTAAAGTAACAGGGTGGACAGATGAAGAATATTAATTAGAAGACCTTGGTGTCCCTCTACAGATTTATGAAACCACTGATCCAAGAGAATGTCTGCTGGGTAATCCCTCTATTGCATTTTGGGGATGGGCAGGATTAGTTGCCTCCCAGTGTGATTGAAGATGGAAGACTGCAGACATCCAAAGAGCACTTCATTCTTCACAGTGAAGTTGCTAACACAGCTTTCCCTCTTGGGTTCTTAGGGTATGTGGGCAGCTGCTTGGAGCAGCTTCTCTTTGACCGCGACTACTGGCTAAACTGTACTTTGATGGAGGACACAAAGATCAGAGTTACTGTGGATGAAGACCGCTTGGCCACTATATATATGGGTCTGCTACTCCAGGAAGGTGAGAAGGGACTGCATATGTAGGGACTTTCTCAGCTGCATCTCAGCAGGGCTGTGTTGTGGCTCTGCGCTGGGCAGCTCTCAGAGGTTTCAGTGTTTGGCTGTGTGGTGTTTATCAGCACCTCTCATTTCACTGTAATCCTCTTTTCAAGAAGAAGCTGCAGATATCTGAGTCTGAGAGCTCAGTAACTCTTTGGGGACACAGGCAGCCATCTCAAGCTGAGGTCATTATCTCCTTGCACTGATACCATTAACCCACACATGACTCCTTCTATCTGCAGGTAACTTTTTTTCCAGAGCAGTTCCTGGTGTCTGGCAGCTGGAGCAGCAGGGAGAGGAAGGCGTGCGGCTCTGCAAGAATGAGCTGATCCATGTGAAGAACGTTGGAGAGGAGTCCAAATGGGAAGGGATGTCCTTAATGACAGGTCAACGAGGCCCAGTGCATGTGACAGCCCTGGAGCCAATACCTCACCCGTTTTACCAGTGAGTAGACCAGCCAATTAACAGGGGTCAAGCCAAGGTTCTTTCTTGGTCCTGATGCATGAGTTGGCACCAAACCTGGGTGAGAAAATGATCTTGGCTCTGGCAGTGGGCAAGAACCACAAAACTTTGTGAAGATATACCTTGTGTAAAGACAAACACTGGATCCAGTTTGGGTCCTGTTAATGGGACAGTGCAAGGACATATTTCAGATATTGTTCTTGTATGATACTGATTTAAGTCATATGTGAGGCTATTTGTGATTTACAGGACTAACTGGGAGAAAAAACATAGTCCAAGATGTAGGCAATGCTAGAGTAGACATCGTGTTGGACACCTGGCTGAGTCTCAAAGACTCCCAGAGCTCCTTGTGTACTTGCACAGTGAAGTCCTCCACACAGCCTGGCAAATTGCTGTGGCTCTTACCATGGACTGTGAGGCTGCAGTCATGAGGTGCAAATTGCCCTTCATGCCCAGAAACACCATGACAAGGAATTGCTGGACTGGCCATGCCAGCTACGCTCTATAGCAGCTGTGGCAGTCCTAGGGGACAGAACTGTCCTGCTTGTGTGAGACCATCTCTGGTGCTGGTCTCAAGATAGGAGTGCTCAGACAGAAGTAGTGTGGTTCTCATTTGCCTTGCAGGTGGTTCCTGAAGAATTATGCTGCGAGTTTTGGTGTGTCCCAGGAGATCAGTGGGACAACCTCTCAGACAATTGGTGAGTGATACCTGTGTAATGCAGCTGCCTTTCCCAGCTCTCTGCAGGTGTGAATTTGGTGCTGGACGTTTGCACTGTTTAAAGTTCTCTCCTGGCAGAGAGCTGTTTCCAGCCACATTCCATATGGCAGCTGTCAGAGGTTTCAGTCTTTGGCTGTGTAGTATTTGTCCACACTTCCTGTATATTTTATTATAATCCTTTTTTCAAGAAGAAACCACAGAGATCTGAGTGAGAGCACACTAAATCTTAGGAGACAGACTTCTCAAGCTGAAGTCATGGTTTCTCCATGCCCAAGTCTTTTCTAGCTCAGAAATTTTAACAGTGGCCACACACTGAAATGCCCTTGTTTGCCTTGGTTTCCCAGTCAAAGGCAGGTGCACAGCTACAGAGGACCACAGAGGAACAGCAAGGGATGAACTGAGTTTCTCCAAAGGAGACACCATAGAAGTCATCGGTTTCTTCATTCCAGGACTCCCATGGTTTGTGGGCAGATCCCTCAGCAGTGGGAGCACCGGCTTTGTCCCAACCCGATACATAAGTTCCGAGGCTTGTGAACCTCTGTAAGTTTTCTGCGATGATCTAGATTAAACTAAACACAGGGGAAAATGCAGGCAAGTCTCCATGCCCAAATTCAAAGCTATGTAAGAGTCTAGAGTAGGTCATTTTCTTGGCAAGGCCCTCACAGAGGATACATTGGAGGTCTGCCTAGAACCCTTAAGTAGGCTGTGCTGCCAACTGGCTGTGGCCAGATAAAGAAATTGTATTTCAGTTACCTCAGGTGATCCTTGGAGAGGAACAGATGCTAAGGAGCCCAGGACATCTGTGTACCATATGAATTGGCTTGATAGTTCCACCTAGAAATGTTCTTTACTTTCTTGGGGCTAGAGGGGCTGTGAGTCTGGCAAGGCTGGGGAGTGCAGTCACTGCTGAGGAAACCAAGTCCTGATTTACTTCCTTCTGCCCCTTTGCTTTCTGTGGGATACCAAGGGACAACGACTGCTGGCACAATTCCTCACTTAGCAGAATTGAACACCCTTCTGAGGACACAGACTGCCCTTGTCTGGGGATGGAGGGTGACACAACCCCACTCTGATGACCCAGGCAGTTGTCTTTACTGGTAGCTTACGGACACAGCTCCAGTTCCATACCCATCCAAAACGGCTTCTCCTCCAAGAATGTGTGTGGGAGGATAAGATCTTAACCTGTGGGTTGTGGTCTGTTGGGCTTTCCTGAATCAGGCTCACTCAGGCACTGTTCTGTGACATACAGAGATCAAAGAAAAGATCAGATGATGCCCTGGCCTCAGAAAAGGCTTTTGGAGGCAAAATTCCTAATAGGTTCCTCCCTCTGGTACCCATCCGTTCCAACATGGAGAACTTGGTTCTGAGAGACTGATGGGGAAGGTATCAGACTCTTGTATTCGTTTGCATCAGAGCTTTTCTGGTGGGATGGCTGTGATGTCAGAGTACAGGGCAGCACTGAATATTTTCCCCTGGTATCTGCCTCAACTTTTAGGGGAAAGGGCTTGGTGTTTCTGAGCGAAGAGGAAAAATCCCCCTTCCTGCGCACTCCCTGCAATGGTGGTGAGCAGCACTTCACCACCCTCCTCGGTGACCTGGCACGCACTGACATCACGTCTGTGTACCGCCTGGGTGAGTTTTCCCTCTCCTTGCATGCCCAGCTTCATGATTCCCGATGGAGAGCAATGCTGGGCAGGGTCTATATTTCTCCTGGCTCAGGTCTTTGCAAGGGAGACAACTTCTGTGACTGAGACAACCTCCAAGCAGGTCCCTTGCTGCTTCTTAACCTTTGGAAGTATACTGAGGGGGATGCACAGCTGCAGTGGCAGGTGATATCACCTTCATGCCCACAGCAGGAGCCAAGCGGTCAGGGTGCTCTTCTCAGTTTCTCTGTGCTTGTTGTGTGGCTTTTGGACCATCACTAATTTATCTGTCTTTAGTTCTTGACTTATTACTTCCTAGAAGTACAATGAGGCTATGCAGGGGCTAAGCTTGGGGTTCCCTGAGATTTAGGGACCTAGACTGGCCAGCTCAGGTGTAATGAGATCAGGGTAGAACCTGTCAGAGATACACACATACCTGAAACCTCTGAATTGACACAGCCAGGTTCTTAAGAGGGAGAGCTGATAAAACCCTACCTGTGGAAAAGACTATCTATTATAACATTGTAATGTTAGCTATGCTCACTTTACAACCTGATAAAAGCTGTTCTCCATGGTCTTGCACAAAGACAAGCCCCAGCAGACAGGGAGTTGAAAGGTGCATGTGATGTCTATGGCCAGAAGTAACCCTGGTCTCCCACATGCAGGTCTGGGGTTTAGCAGAGCAGCAAGAGATCTCTACAGGCTTTGAACACTGTCTGCACACTAACACAGGCTTTTTGTTTCGTTTGTAGATGGTTTTGAACCTACTGCCACATTCCCGAAAGTGCCATCAGGTGAGTATGTGGAAGGGACAGAATGGGATGCTTTGATGACTTACGAGGGTGAATATTGACAGGAGGAAATATCCCACTTTGTTTGCTTGTGCTTTCCAGAGGCTGTTCCCCATGGGTGTAAAGATACCCAGCTGCTTCAGTCCTGGGAGGAAATAAATGGCTTGGCTACAGCTAGCACCTCTGAGCTCTCTAGTCCAGGGAGTGAATCGGCTCCAGACACGCTTGAAGATGTCCTCCTGAAGAAGCTGGATGATTTTGATGATCCCAAGTTCTTTATTGACCTGAATGCAGGACATATGGAAGATGCTGATGTGTTTGACCCCATACTGACTTACCTTAACCAAGACAGTTATGTGCCCAGTTTTCAAAACCTCTATGATCTCAGTTTTTCCTTTCTCAACTCCACTTTTTATGGTTTCTCTGATGAGGATGAACTGGTTTTGTACCTTGAGACATCTAGAAACTGGGCCAAGAGGACTCATTCAGTTTGGGCTCATGTCAGGCTCTGTTTCCTCTTGGGTAAGCTCTGCATCAAAAAGGTCAAGTTCTCCCAGGCTCGAGTTTACTTTGAGGAAGCCATGAGCGTCTTAGACAGGGGTTTTGGGGACCTGCCCCTGCTGGCTGCCCTGCATGTGAACCTTGCCTCCATCTACTTGAAACAGAATATGAAGCACAAGTTCTCCTCCCTGCTGGGAAAAATGGTGGCCTTGCTTGTCTGTTTGCCTGGCCGCTCTTTCAGCTCTGAGAACGAGCTAGAAGTCATGATGTATGTCCTGAGGGAAGCCATTGCTGCGGGTAACGCTCCCTTAGAGGCACGGGTCTGCTTCCTTATTGTCAAGCTCTTCCTTCAACTGGGCAAAAATGATGAAGTGCTGCCCTTTACTGAACATCTTCAATGTCTCACCACTGTAGTCATCTCAGAAACTAGTTCTGTGCCACTGGATGCTACCCCCATCTTGAGCTACCTGTATGACAAGAAGTACTTGCCAAATATTGCACTGGCCTCTGCCAGGCTGTTTTTTCCCAGTGGCATCAAGGGTGCACCAACACCCATTTGGAGAGCTGGCTTCATCCTCCAAAGTACATCTAAACTTCTTGGAAGCCAGCTGGAGAGGAGCACCATCCCAGCACTGGCTTGTCTGTATCTCAAGGAAGCACTGCACTTTTCCTGCAAGAGCAGAGCTGTGCCCATCCAGAGGACACTGTGTGCCATTCTGTCCAGGATGTACCTCCAGCACGGTGTGATGGACGGGGCAGTTTGTTATGCAGATGCAGCTGTAACCCTCAGCAGACTCATGGGCGAGGAGGAGACTTTTGAATCTTCCCTCGCTCTGGGGTGGATGCATCTCCTGCACAGCCAGCCGGGCCCAGCTGCAGACATCATGTGGCATCTCTTGCACTCTCTGCATGAGACGGACAGCGTGACTCAGGGTGGAGCTGTGCACAATCTCCTGGCCATTGCCCTCAAAGGAGAAGGACAGGTGCAAAAGGCCGCAGAGAACTATGTCTGGGCCCTGCACAAAGCCAAGGAGACTGGGAACAAGAGGAACCAGGCTATTGCCCTGGCTAACCTGGGGCAGCTGAGCCTCTCGTGTGGGGCAAACCAGCTGTCTGAGCTGTACCTGCTGCAGTCAGCTCAGCTCTATGCTGAGCTCCAGGACAGTGAAGACCTAGAGATGGAGTTGGTGCAGGTGCTGCTGTGGCTAGCACAGGCCATGGTGAACAGGCAGAGGATGGAAGATGGCAAACTGTGTTATGAACTGGCATTGGTTTTTGCCCTGAAGTGGCATAATGTGAAGAGTGAGTACAGCCTTGCTGGTGGGAACCAGGGCAGCATTCATGTGTGTGCAGTACCCTGTCTGGTCCGTAATGCAGTCCCCTGACCTGTCCTTTTCCATTCCCTGTACCATGCAGGTCAGCTTCACATCACTGAGTCTCTCTGCCATTTCTACAGCAAAGTGGCCCCTGATCTCCAAGCCTGCATTACCTACCATGAGCACTGGGTATCTTTGGCACTGCAGCTGCAGGACAGGGAGCTAGAAGGCCATGTCCGACAGAACCTCAGCCAGCTCTACCAGACTTTGGGCACATCTGAGTAAGTCCTGCCTGTGGCTGTTAGATGCTGCTATAGTGGGGTCCCTGCTCACCCAAAGCAGGATCAGTGGCTTTCCCAGGGCATCCCTCAAGAGAGGTGGGGAAGGTGTGTGGTAGCTCTAGCTGTCACACAGGCAGCTGTGATTTGCAAACTGTCACTTGCAGAACAGTTCAATGTCAAACAGAGCCATGTGACAACCAGGCAAGCCCTGGGCTGTTAGCTGGGCCAGAACCAAGGTCTAGCCAAACACAGTTTTCCAGGAGACAACCAGCCTTGATCAGAGGGGACACAACAACGGAATTCATCACTTCCTTTGGAGGCTTATTCCAGCGATTAATCACCATTCACCAGTAAAAATAGGTTCCTTATCTGTTATTTGAAAAGTCTGCCTTCAGCTTCCAGCCACTGAGCCTGCCCTTCCTATCTCGGCTGTAGTGTTTTCTCTAGGGAGGTGCTGAAGACCCTAATCAGCTCACCTTTCCATCTCCTGCCTGACACATTCGGGTGACTGATTAGGTGGGAGAAGAGAGAAAGGGACTTGGAGAGATCACAGATTTTCGTCAGTCTTTGAAGCAAATGTGTCACATAGCAGCGGGCTAGCTCCCCTGTCCCACAATGGACAAATGGGCAGAGGCTGTCATTAGCTTGGATGTTCCTTAACCTCCCATGCTGGGTCACAATGAGTTCACAGGGAAGATATTTAGGAAGCAGATGCCTGTCATGTGAGCGGTGCTATTTAGGATCACAAAGCATCCCCATTCCTTGGACTCCTGGAGCCCAGTTACCAGCAGGCAAGACACAAACAAACATGCCCTGGGCAGTGCCCAGTGCTCCCTCTGCCACAGCTACCTTCTGTGGGCAGTGTCCAACCTGCTGGTTCATCCTGCTTCTTGTCCCTTTGTCCTGTAGTGGCCAGGGGCTCGCAGAGGGGCTACATGTCTTGCACTTGTAGCTACAGATCTGCCTCGTTGGCTGCACCAGGAAACAAACAAGAGGCAGAAATGTGTTTGTGGGTGTCAGATGCTGTCTGCAGAATGAGGGTGCAAGCACTCCCTGCCTATGCTCCCATGTGTGACTTTGGGGCTCAGAGCAGGAGGGCAGTTATGATTTGCAGATGACCTGGACAGAAGCTCCTTTATCAGCTGAAATGAGCAGGGGTGAGGAGCAACCCTTTTGGCAGCCGGCTGCATGGGGCTGTGTTGAGCACTGGGGTCCCAGGCTGGTCTAAGGCTGCTAAATGGTCCATGTATGTGGACTGAAGACTGGGGCTGTGCATTTGTCTCTAACCTTTGGTAACAGTAGGAGAACACAGGATTCTCAGTGGGGAGGTGGTGCAGCAGCTTTGCAGCCGATGGCTGGGATTGTCCTGTGATTTTTCTGTACTAGTGTGTTGCTTGTTACCATCACAGGGCTTTGAAACAGTCCCTGGACTGCACAAAACAGAGTCTAAGGATCTTCATTGACCTTGAGGAGACTCTGAAAGCAGCAGAGGCCTGGCTGCAAGCGGGAAAGCTCTACTACCTTATGCAGGAAGATGAGCTGGTGGAAATGTACTTTCAGGTATGGATGAGGTGGCTGGAGCAATCCCATTCGCCCCACAGCTCCTTGGTAGCAGCCTTTTGGGACTGGAAGACCTGGAATGGGAAGTTCTTATGAGCAGTATAAACCTGCTGCTGGAAGGAGGAGCTGTTGCCTTACACCTGTGCACTATCTGTCACTACATTTCCTATTTGCTCTTCTGTACTCTGGGTTTAGATGATTCTTGGATGAAGTTAAGCAATTTATGGAATAAGAAAGTGAAGTAGGAGTGCCAGGGAAGCTGGAGGTGCCAGGTGACTGGTTCCCATTAAAATACATGTAGGTAAGAGGTAAGGTGCCAGGGAAGTGTTTAGAGATTTCTCGGAGTAGAAGACTACTGGCTTCTACCTAGTGACAGGACTAGGGGGAATGGAGCAAAGCTGGAGATGGGTAGACTGGATTTGAGGAGGAAGTTCTTCACCGTGAGAGTGGTGAAGGCCTGGAATAAGTTGCCCAGGGAGGTGGTTGGGGCCCCATCCCTGGAGGTGTTTAAGGCCAAGCTGGATGGGCCTCTGGCCAGCCTGGTCTAGGGTGGGGTGTCCCTGCCTGTGCTGGGGGTGTTGGAACTGGATGGTGGTTCCTTCCTACCCTGAGTGACTCTGATTCCATGGCTTCTCCAGTCAGGTGAGCCTGCTCTGGCAGGGGGATTGGACTAGATGATCTTTCGAGGTCCCTTCCAATCCCTTATGATTCTATGATTCTTTCCATCTCTAACATTATTTTATCAGCTGAGATGCAAAGTGGGAAAGTAATAATAAAATCCTAGGACACCCTCATTCAGGGAGCAGCTTCTGTTAAAATATGGGAAATCCTTTTACGTGCCCCGAGTAAGCAGGGCACGAGGCTGGTTGGGTGTGCTGGGGTTGCACTGAGTTGGGGTGTCAAACAAAGCACCAGTCTAGACACATTCACGGGATGTTTTGGGTCCTCACTCTATTACCTAGGAGCACTTTGTAACTGGTGACTGAGGCACATGGTGGTGTGAACAAGAAGAGGAGGATTTCCACACCAGCATGACCCTAAATCAGGGTGGTAGAGGCGGGGAGTTACTGGTATGGATTGGCTGCTCAGTGACATGGATAAATAAATGGCTTTGGTGTCAGTCTGTTTTCTAGTGTTCACAAGGGAGATCTGAGGACAGTAATAAAGAGCCATCATTGCCTCCCCAGTTCATAGCTTTAGCAGAGAGGCAGTGGCTAAAGGAGAGGTGACTTCCTGTTAAGAAGGACCAGCAGATGCCAGAGCTCAGGAGGCCATATCTGAGACCCTGAGGGGCCCCTTTGCAGGGAAGGTCCCTGGCAATGATAAATTGAGATGGAGTAAGGAACATGTTCTGTCTGGAAGGTGGCACCAGGGCCAATTGCATAGTTGGCACAAATAGCTCTTCTTCCCAGAAGCCAGCACACTTTCCCTCCCTCCTGATGTCTCCGTCTTTTCTCTGTATAACCTGTCCGTTCTGCTCATAAATCTTCCCACTGGCTCCATCACAGTCCAGCACCAGGAGAGCTGCTAGCTGCAGGGTCCCGACTCTGAATCCTGAGTCAATATCCACTGGATATCCCAGCTGATCAGTTTGTCCTTGCACAGGGATGGGTTATCTGGTTCCTGGCTCCAACCTTGTGCACGTCAGTGGCAAAACAGCACAGCGGTCCCACACTCCTGCTGGCCAAACTATCTCCATGCTGTTTGGAGCACTGAGACTCACATATATGATTACTTGGTTTTATTAAATCACTCCAGTGTCTGTATGGAAATGTGCATTTCCCATTCTCAACTCAGTTTCTTTTCCCTCTAGGCAGCCATTCAGACTGCTCTGAAATGGGAGAACTTCTCCTTGGCTATGGATCTTTATGAAAAAGCAGGTGATACCTTTTTTAATGGCAGCCGAAACAGAGATCGAGCAGTGGAGTATTATAGGGTACTGATCCCTTCAAGGATTTCTGTCTTGTGTACCCTCAAGATAATGGCCATGGAGAGCTTTGCCCCTGGGTTGGCTACAGCACTGCATGGCCAGGCTAGAGGGATGGAGGTGAAGATGGATGGGGTGGTTCTGATTGTGTGAGGGCACAAGTGTGGCTGCAGAGGGAAAGCCTGGAGCACTGATGTAAGTTGCAATGGCTGCAGTTCACCCCATATATCATTTGCTGCGGGGGAACAACGTCTTTACTTCAGATATCCTGGCAGTGTTGGGTATGAGCTGGTTGCTGGTGGGCATATGCTCAGTGTCAGTTTCAGGCACCTAAGGAAGGGCAGTAACGTGAGGCTCAAATTTGCGAAGGACGCCCTGGTATATGAAACTCATTTCCAAGGGACAGAAGAGGCAAGAACCTGGACCTGTAGCATTCAGCATTTATTCCATCTCCTGCTGCTCTGTCACCAGTACCTCCCGCAACAGACTGATTCACTCTTCTCTCTCTTCAGAGAGGTGCTGTGCCCTTGGCCAGGAAACTAAAGGCCACTGAGACAGAGCTACGGCTGTTCAATAAGCTGACAGAGCTGCAGATTGGCCTGCAGGGCTATGAGAAGGCACTGGAGTTTGCCACATTGGCCGCCAGGCTGAGCATCAGGGTAGGTGAGTGATGAGCATCAGGGTATGGGGAGTTTACCTTCTGGATAAGAACAGTATGTACATGAAAGGGGAATCTCCTGCTTTCTTCAGACTGCTGGGCCTATTCTTCTCTTAAGTGGTAATGTCCTTCTAGGGCTATTTCCCTTTTTAAGCTGCATGACAGCCACATGTCAGTGCTCTGCTGTAGCGGTGGTGGGACTGGCTGAGAGGAGGGTTGTTGCTGCTCTGGTACACAGGAAGTCGAGTGAAGGCACAGGATAAAACAGTCTTGCTCTGCCCTGGCTCTTCTGATAAACTCATCCCTTCCCGTTACAGAAATAGTCTGAATAAGCAAATGCCATAAAAAATGTCTGTCATGGAACCAGTCTTGTAATAGACAAGAAATAGCACTTTGGCTTAGCACCTAGTGATAGCATCTTGTGACACCACCCAAGGAATCCCCTGGTTGAGTGGTTCAGCCTTGGTACCAGCAGCCCTGTCCATGGATGTTTTTTCCAAACCATTTTCCAACCCCGTGTCACCTGATGAGGATATCCATGCTCCCAGGCTGTTGAGCAAATGCACCCTCGAGCAGCTCAGCATGCCAGCCTGGGCATGTCTGGGGAGCCACTGGCCTTTGACTGTATCAGCAACTCTTTTCCAGGAGATCAACTGCAGGAACTGGTTGCGTTCCACCGCCTGGCTACAGTCTACTATTTTCTGCACATGTATGAGATAGCAGAAGATTGCTACCTCAAGACACTTGCCTCGCGTCCCCTTTTGCTGCAGAGCTCTAGAGAGGCGCAGTACTACTGCAAGGTGTACTGCCACCTCGGCAACCTGACCCTGCACAAATTGAAGGTAGGAAACATTTCCATGACGCTGTGTTGAGGGCTCCGGTCTTGACAGAAAGCTGGAGGTGGAGTCCCACATCTGCTGGCAGAGCAGCCACGCATGCAGATGGCTACATCCTGTGACTCTCCATCCTACGCGCAGCTTTAGGATAAATGCACACGTGCTGGCACTACCCGGTTTTGAAGGGGGAAAGGCAATTTGGAAGGAAGTGCTGGCACTTAGTTGTAATTACACAGAGCCTATTTCAATGAAGTGTCACTGGGTTTCTGCCTGGAACCACTGGGCTCTGCTCCAGCTCCCTTATACCCAGTGACCTTCAATTAAAGCACCTCCTAATGCCTCCTCTGTCCTTTATGGTTAGGATGAACAGGATGCAGCAACCTACTTCCTCCTGGCCCTTGCCGCAGCAACTGAGCTGGAAGACCAGAAGCTACAAGACCTCATTTGCACCAAGCTGGCCGACATCCCTGGTGCCCTGCAGGGGCCCGAAGGCTCACCAGGATGTGCCACGTACCGGCCAAGGTGGCTGAGTGAAGGTGGCCATGTCGTCTGACCAACCCATGAGATGTCAAGCAGCATCGTCCTGTGCTCCTGCACAGGTTCAGTGGCCTCCAGAACTGGCCTGGGAGAGGTCCTGTGCCCTGTCCTAAGGAGCTGGCAGCGTTTGGTCCTCTTGTCTCTGACAGATGAAGGACCAAGCACTTGGGACCCTACCCTCAGCTTTTTTGGAGCAGAGCTGTGCGCTGTGGCCCAGGCAGCACGCTGGGCTGGGCATCCAGGAAGGATGAGACCCCAGTAGTGGCACTGGAACATGTGGTGTAGCAGGGTTGAACGGCAGACTGCCCTTCAAGAGCATCGCAGCCCTGCCTGAGACAGAGATAGAGGAGTGCTGCCATGTGCCTGTGTCCCCCCCCCCAGCTGCCCCACACACCTCAGATCCTGTGGGGTAGCTCAGCCTGACCCAAACATGTTTCAGCTTCAATAGAACTCATTTATTTATTCCTATCTGGTTTCCTGTCTGCTTCAAGAGGTCTGTGACCTGTACCCCTGCAGAGCCTGGAGCCTCTTTGGTACAGGGCACCACCAAAATTTCTGGCACTGAGTTGCAGAATTAGGGAAAGGAGAAGAAATTAAAGGGGCTGGTTAAGCCTTGTATGAGACAAACCCCATATGCAAGTGGGTGGCTGCTCAGTAGGGTGGCAGAGGCCACCCTGACACCAGCTCTGCTGTTCAGCCTCAGCTCTGGCAGTAGAGCAGACCTCTTCTGCCCCACCACTCGTGTATTTTCAGCCTCTAAAACATGAGGTGCTGCACGGGAAAAGAGACGTCAGTGCAGACCTGGCTGGGTCCTCTCCCCAGCCTTCATTCTCCAGGCTGCAGAGCCCTGTGGGATACAGGAATGCCAGAGAGTGAACTGGGAGCACTGATCTGCACTGTGTCACACATCCAGACTCCTGAGCAGAGTGCTACTGGGGGGCAAGGAGACTTTTGGTGGGGTGAGGTAGCTGCATGGCCTTTGCATGAGCCATTGGCAACCCAAGGAGAAGCCGGCTGCCTTCAAGCGCCCTTGAAGAGCTGCCTTCATGGCTGGAGAAGCAGAAACTCTTCTGCAGAGTGATTAGCAGCAGTGGGAGGCAGTGAGGAGGCTTCTCCTGGGAGCTTTACCCAGCAGTGGAAGCAGCTCACAGCTCTCCTCCACAGCCTGTCTCACCACCAGAGAGCAATAAATGCCCACGTTTGCAGCCGCACGCAGGCAGTGCCGCTGCCTGGCTGATACAGACCTCACTTCCCAGTCTGTACTGGTGTAAAGGGGAGAATGAGAAGGTTTTCCAGCTCATCGATTTGCTCTGACAACCAGTGGCCAAAGACCCAGCTGAGCTTTACAAGAAGAGCATGTTCTAAGTTCTTTCTCCTCCCTCATGAACTCCACCGCTTGGAAATGCTAAAGGCAGAACATTTATTTCCTTGTGCAAACGCTGAGTTCACTTTCCCACTCTAATCTCTTCGAGGTATCTGTCATGGGGCAGTGACAGTTCACGGCTTGTTTACTGAGCAGTCCTGCAGTGCCATTAGTGGAGGCAAATCTTTGTCTGGTTTGAAATACAACAAGCTCAGTGGAGAACTGACCCCAAAACCTTCCTGCCTTACCCCACAGGGCTGCCTGTTCTCAGTTCAGGTGGCTGGTGCTGGGACAAGATGCTTTCTGCTGGTTTTCAGCTCAGTTCCCAACTTCCATGCACGGTCTCACGTCTTTGTACTAGAAGGCAGATCAAGGACTGGACATTGGGCTCTTGAGGGGAGGGGAAATACGAAAGCCTCACTAGCTTTCTCTGAGCATCTTCCCCTCTTGCCCTGAAGGTCTGCAAGGTGAAGAATCTCTCCTGCCTCCCCCAGCACGTCCTTTAGGGGTGCTGCCCAGAAACACGGTAGCTTGACTTCAGCAACTGCTGCAGCCAGACTGTCAGGTCCTCAGCTGTCCTTTGAGTCCCTGAGATGAGATCGAGGTCTCTCTGATGATGCTTCACAGGCATCCCAGTGGGGTTTTGTAGCCAGTATTTATAGTGGCTGGAGGTGTCCTGCTGGCCAGGCTTTGCTCTTGGGATCCAGGATGTGGATGTCTGTGCCTTGTCTGTGGCAGAGCCCCCAGACCCACGCTGGTGGCCAGTGGCCATTGTGGTTCTTGTCAAAGTTAAACCCAGTGGAGGATGAATCATGCAGGGTGAATCCTCACTAAAATATTCCTTCCAGAGCCAAACCCAAGCACCAGTGAGAAAAAATGGGCTTTGTTTAAACACAGAGGGTCAGTGTCTTAGCTGGTCTAAATCAGCCAAGCTCCATGAAGTCAAACAGAGATGTTCAGATTTGCAGGGACTGAGGATCTGGCCCATGGTTTTTAAGCAAACATGTCTTCTTCAAATCACTGCAAACAAATTTGTGGGGCCTGTGAAAAAATAAAAAAGACACTTTCTCCTTGGGAACGTCCCATAAAACATAATTTCCTCTCTCGTCTCCTCACCACATGCTGTGACACTGCTGGGCTGCTCTCCTAGTGGGATGAGAGGTCAGAGTGGCCAGGGCTAAATAAACTCCACAATAATACTTGGAAATCAAGTGAAACTTAGAGCAGTCAGTTGCGTGTACCAGCACCTGGGCCTGTGCCCAAGGCAGGGCGAGGATACCATGCCCCACCGGCCACCAGTGCAGCTTTATGGGCGGAGAAACAGATGCTTTAGTGACTTAGTGCCAGGCAATGACTGATGTCATGGGGCAGCCAGGCTGGGGTCATCATCCCTCCTCGGAGGGGCAGGTACTGTCCATCATTCCCAGTGTGTATGTAGGGAAGGAGTGCAGGGATCCTGCAGGTGGATTCTCCCAGGGTGCTGCACTGTGCAGAGCCTGGCCAGAGCTGTGCTGCTGCTCCCAGAGAAGGTTGTAAGTGCAGGACTGTAGAAACATGGGAGGTACTTATCCTGCGGTAGACACTGGCCACCAGTGTTCCTTCACCAGCACTCGTGCCAGCCCAAACAGACAGAGGGAGAAATAGGGGAAAGGGAAAGGATGGATCAGGTCTCCTCTTACGGCAGGCGTTATTATCTTGCTCTGGCTTGTGACTTATTTCTGAGCTGCATGTGACTGGCTGCTCCATGCCCAGACCCAGGAGTTTTTCTTCCTTCAGTCCTCAGCCAGCTGAGCTGGAAATAGGACTGGTGGGGGCCACGTGCAGCAGCACATGCCTTCACATGCTGCTAAATGAAGGACCTTGATTCCCACCACTTCCAAAGAGTGAAAGCTTCTGTATGAACTTCCTTGATTTGGCTTCAGTGCTTCTGCATGTCTGAGCTTGATGCTGACCTGTCTCACTCCGATCTTTTGCCAGTGTGACCCACCAGGCACCAGCACTGCAAGTCTTGATGTAAGCTCACCGAAGAGCCAACGCTGACATGCTGAGCCCATTTTTGTTTAATGCCTCAGGAGGACATATAAGGCCTGAAATAAAGAGATTGGATTTCTTTAACATGCGCTCGCTCTTGGGCAGTGGAGATGCCATGACAAGAACAATTCTTGGATCATCTTATCTCCAATGTGAGCCTCCTGAGCTGTTAGGAGAAAGGAACTGGCTGATAACTGCAAATACAGATATGGATGGCAATGGCCTTTAGGAAAAGATTGGCTGTGGCACTTAGTGCCATGGTCTAGCTGATGTGGTGATGTTAGGTCATAGGCTGGACCTGATGAACTTAAAGGTCTTTTCCAGCCTCAATAATTCTGTGATCCTGTGAAACTTCTCCTTCCTGCAGGGACACAACACTTAACAGTAATAATTAGTACCAGCAAACCTTTTTCTTCATTCCTTCTCTCTACAGTGCTGCAAATCTTCACTGGGTGTGTGCTGGACAGAGTCTGGAGAGACTTTCCTCTTCCCTGCACCATTCAGCTCTGAAACAGTCTTTTCCATCCCATGCCTCCGATCCTAGGGGCTTCACAAGGGGTAGAAACTGTCAAAGCCTGCCAGTTGGGCAGGGAAAGCGCTTGCTTCTTGGAGGGGAGGTCTGAAGTTGAGTGGTGTGCTGCATAGATCCAGGGTGTGGGTGAGAGTTGCCTCTCCTGTACCCACACCTGGGGACCTTAACCAGGGCGCTGACCCTGAGCTGCTGCTGCTGCACTACCCCTGTGGCTGTACTGAGCCTTTCTGGAGCTCAGTGCCCAGGTTTTGTAGCTGGTGTTCATGGATGTCATGTCATTTGTCCATTTCCATCAACCTTGGACTTTGGTAGAGGCTGGTCTCCAGCACAGCCTGCCTCTGCTGGAGGCTCATCGGGGCTGTGGAGGAGCAGAGGGTCTGAGGCGGAGGTAAACCAGAGCTCGTCTCATCTCAGAGGTCCTCTCCAGCCAAACATCTTGTGTTGTGGAACAGTAATGAGAAGTTGGTAAACACTAGCTGTTCTGTGAAGCAGAGGTGGGTGCCCAGTGTGTAAGCTGGACAATATAGATTAAAAGTTATTTATTTTCACAGCAACTGGGTTTTGCTCCATGATAATTAGGATCATGAATATGTATGCCAGAACGTGTTGGAGGCTGGTGCAGCAAGGCTGCACCAGGGTAAAGTGGGCAATAGCGTGATGCAGCCTGTCTGTGACAGCCAAGATGGGTGGCTGCATCTGCACTGTTGGTGTCCCTGCCCTGAGAGCTTGCTGTGTCCCTGGGGAAGAGGAGGAACAAAGCCAAAAAGAAAGGAAGAACATGGCAGCTGGCAAGTGGCCAGTGACTATGGACAGGGAATAGTTAGACCAGTTGTAATAAAATTCCCATCTGAGATTTAATGCTTCTGTCACGCTAATTCTGCTATCATTTGCCACAGGGGTCCCAATGATGGTCAGGATTGACCAGCACTGATCTCCACAATCACTTTCTGCTCTCATGGGCACTTTGCTTTCAGCAGAACAGATGGGAGACCATTGGTGGGTGCTGTGCAGGGTTTTGCCAGGGAAAAACTGGCAAACTCTGGGACTGGAAAAGGCAAAAAGAGTGAACTGGTAAACACAGTGCAGAAAACATCATCCCTTCCAAGTGTACAGCTGGTAGAACCCATGTGTGCTAGTGACAGGGACACTTGCAAAGGCAACTGGTTCTCCTGGGTACCAGGTGGTGGGCAGAGATCTTCCTATTCCTGTCTTGCCCCAGCTCTGCAGACAAACCTAATGGTGCCAGGGTGCACTGAGGGTCTCAGCTGAGCTTATAGCTCCCCAGCTCCTGCATTCTGTCCCAACAGCTCCAGCGACTCTGAGGGGGAAACCCAGGCAGGAAACCTGTCAGCAAGAGCCCCCCCTCACCACAGCACTGGAGACAAGCGTAGGAAACAGCACAAGGGCCAACAATTCCTGTCACACTACAGGAGAGGGGAAAAAACCGAATCTGTATTTGGCTGCCATACAGAGTGTTGGGAAACAGTCCAGGAATCAGGATGGATACAAAAAACGGAGCCCCTGAGCACCAGACAGTTCTTGAGCAAGGCAGAATGAAGTCCTACCTAACAAATTCCCCACGTGCGCTGATTATGGGTGGCTGTTTTGTTTTGCTATTTTCGCTGGGGATTTTTCTTTCTTTTCCACCTGCTCTGACAGTGGTGCTGGAGCCACTCAAGAACTCACAGATGTGCATCAGTCTGTAGGGAACAATGACTGCAGCACTTGCATCCTAACCGTAAGGTTTCATGCGGTGTGGGAGACCTTCAGCTCCTTGCAGCTGGTTTGTGAATGGCAGTGTTACTTTTTCTTACTGCTGTCCAAGATTTAAGCTGTGCTTGATTCCAAAGTATTAGCGCAATTTAATCAGGTCAAAAAATTCTTGCTCCAGAGCTTTGGGAAGGATTTGCAGAAGCTCCTATACAACTCCATTGTGTCAGGCCTCTGTTTGTCTGAAGCCTCTTGCAGACTTCCGTAGCCCATCAGCTGGGTTTTCCCATCTTGTCCATCTCATGATCTGACAGCAGAATAAACTGTGTGTTCTGGTGATGGCTACACTGGGGGCAGCCCGCGATGGAGCTCCACTGAGGTGCAAGGCCACCTGGACAGCCCAACTCATCAGAAGTGTCATTGCCTTCAGAGTCATCCCACTGTCCTCTTTGCATCATCCTATGTCTGTTTTTCCAGTTTGATACTTCTGCAGCTCTCCTCTTTGGGGCTGACAGGATCTGCTTTGTACCTGGCTTCCTCTGCAGATTTGGGTTTGTGAGTCAGTTCTGGCTTCTGTCAGTCCTTCCCTTCTATGCCCTGCTGAACTCCTCCTTAAAGCACCTTTACCTGGGATCAACATCTTTTTTTTCTTAAATCTCCTTGCTGCTGTCTTGATAAACCAGTAGACATAAACACTAGCAGAATGGATCGTTCTCGGGTTCTTTCTACCTTGAAAACTGGCACAAATGGACTTTTTTGATGCCATGTCCCTCTGTGCTCTTTGTATTAATCTCAGACTGGAAATCTCTTGATCTTGTTGTACTTTCTTGGGAGAAGGAATGTGATGGATAAAGACACATTTAGGCAAGAGTCTTCTATTAGGTACTTTACAATACTAAAGGACATCTGGTGATTTGCATTAGCTTTTTGGCAGGAAGGCTGTTGCCTTTGGAAATCAGCATGTGTCCTTTGATGGTGCCACTGGTGCTGAAAATGTCATCTTGCTTTTGGCCAAGTTGAAACCTGCTTCTGCCTCTCCTCAAAGACCTAAGCCAGGGCTGTGATGGGTGGTGTTCCAGTGCCTTACCCTAGAGTGGCATTATCCTGCCGGCAGTCCTGTTTTTAACTCAGCTTTGTGACTGTCTACATTTGGCTGATGGGGAAGGAAAATGTCACATGTAAGATTGAGAATGGGTGATGAGATCTGCCTTGTTGGTAGAGGGGCTTCTCTTCCAATTTACTTCATTCTCTCCCTTATTTTCACTTCCAGCACAGTACATCTTCCCCAGTCTGATGCTGTAGTGCATGAATCATAGAATCATTAGGGATTGGAAGGGACCTCAAAAGATCATCTAGTCCAATCCCCCTGACACAGCAGGATCACCTAGACCAAGTCACACAGGAACATATCCAGGTGGGTTTTAAATGTCTCCAGAGAAGAAGACTCTGCAATGCCCCTGGGCAGCCTGTTCCAATGCTCCATCACCCTCACTATGAAGAAGTTCCTTCTGATATTTATATGGAACCTCCTATGTTCCAGATGGCTGGCACCCATTGCCCCTTGTCCTATCACCAGATGACATGGAGAAGAGCCTGGCTCCATCCTCCTGACACCCACCCCTCACATATTTACGGGTACTAATGAGATCACCCTTCAGTCTCCTCTTCTCCAATCTAAAGAGACCCAGCTCCCTCAGCCTTTCCTCATAAGCAAAGTGTTCCACTTCCCTCATCATCTTTGTGACTCTACACTGGACACCCTCCAGCAACTCCATGTCCATCTTGAACCGAGGGGCCCAGAACCAGACACAATACTCCGGATGTGGTCCTTTCTTTTTATTGGTCCTATTTCTGTAAGACTCCTCCTCCTGGAAATCCATCTTGGGTACTCTGTCAGTAGATCATGTCATGACATGCCACTTGATTTGAGGCTTCTTTGTGTCTTCCTTCTACCTGTAATGCACAAAGACTTTATCCAAGGTTGGGTGACACCAGGTTTTTGAGCTGGTAGTATTGCCTACACTAACCCAAGTCTCTGAGCACATTGTTTCCCATGGCGTGGGCATTTCCACTTTGCAGCTCCTGCTGCGGTTGTGCTGGCATAGACACTTCAGTGTCGCTTTGCCTGCTTAGGCTGTCTCCGCTTGAGAGGAGGTTTCTTCTCGCTCATAAATCCCCTCTTGTCCTGGGGCTCTTTTGACATGAAGTCTGAGGCTGATCTGTGCATGGGCTGCCTTGCTTTGACTGAGCCAGCCTGGGCACTCATCTCTCTGCAGATCTGCACTACCTGCAATGTCATCCAAGAGCGTTAACAAAAACCTTCAGTCATGGCTTTCACAGGGCACCTCTTTGCTTCTCTGCTCTGCAAGCTTTAGGGCTGCAATTTCTCTTCCCCCAGAGCTTGTACAGGAGCCATACGCACATCATGTTCCATTGTCATGTTTTCCTCAGCACCACCCACGGGCCCTTCTTTGCAGCTATCTTTCTCTTCTGCTTTATCACTGCGTATTCTCTTGGTTGTGTTTTGCTTTGCTTTCGTTTCCTCTGCTGGGCTGTGGGGTAATGCTGAGCCTGTTGCAGTCACCCAGCAAGCTTTCCCCTAGGTACCATTTCTCACATAAGCTTCCTCTTATGATTCTGTAGTGAAAAACTGTAGCTTCGGAGGCTGAATTATTTTACAGGTCAGGTGCTTCAGCCATAAACAAATCTGTTGCTTTCAAGGACCACAACTGGATGTTGCTCAGCTGGATCACAACACTTGATGAGGTGCCGTTCACCAATGTTGATTTCTAGCAGATGCAAAGCCTTTCCAACGCCAGTGCCTGTAGGTGGGTGCTGAGGGATCTTCCAGAGCCAACAGCACCATATGCACAGCCGTCGTTAGATCATTTTTGCTTGTAATGCTTCTACTCTGGCTTCCTGACCTGCTCCCAGCCAGCTTCACTGCCGTTCTCCCTTTTGTTCTTTGAAGAATGCCCACCTGCAAAACATTTCCCTTCTCATGTTGAAAGCCTTGGGAGCTGGAAGCTGGTGTGCTGCTGCACATGTTGTCTTCTGGGTTCTGATTGTTTTCCACTTGCCTTGTCAGATTTCTTGTCTCCTGGTCCTGAGGAGCCAGCTTGTCTCTGAACCCTGGTAGCGCTTCAGCCCAAGAAGCAGGGAAGCACCGTAGCTGTGGGCCAGCTCTGCTCTCAGGATGACATGACCAACTGCGTGTGGCTCTGAACCCACTTGCTGAGCCCTGCTGAGAGGCAGGGTCTGTTTGCTTGGCTGTGGGTGCCAGGCTGAAACAGTTTTCCGCCTGTGCATGCTGCTTGCCACAGCAAGTTTGTGCTGGCCCGACTCAGGTCTCCCTCCTCACCTCCTACTCCAGATCCTCCAGCACTGTCTGGAAGTATCAGTCCTTGTCATTCTGTACAGCCCCAGATACTGCCTTTTCTGCCCGAGTATCCTAAGGAGCCTTAGGGTAGCTGCAGGTGCACCTTTGGGGAGCTCTGCCAGGCAAAGGCACCAAGGAAGCTGCAGGTGCTCTTTCCTTTTCCCCAGTCACACATCTGCTGCACGTCCTGCTGTAAGGGCCTGGATCTGCTGGATCTGGCAATCTGAAATGGCCAGTCTCAGGCTTTTCTCAGGGCTGGAAGAAGTTCAGAGGTTACAGGACTGTGTACCAGCAGCTGAGAGCAGGGCAAAGCTCTGCCTGGCTTGCACAACGCTGCTCTGACCCCTCACCAGCCACAAGGCATTCTGGAACAAGTGTCCACACATTCCGTGGACACTGTTTCTCCACTGAATAAGGAAGGGCAAATATTCACAGCTTCTCTGCAAAGCAGAGGGACGTGAAGATGCCCAGGTGGCAGATCAATATGTGAAAAATGATGGGAGGTGAGTCTGGGAGTTTTAGACCAGTGGAAAGAGAGAAAACAGTGAGGAGAACTGCACCTTTTGGATGGCTGTGTGTGTGCATGTGTGCAGGGGGTGTATGTGAGAGAAAGAGAAGCTCGGGAATAATTAACAGCTCATTAATAGTTCCTGTGCCCTAGGCTAAAGGCCATTACCTTGAGCAGCCTCACAGACACAGCTCCACTCTCACAGGCATCCTGAACGCATTCCCTGCCAAACCACAGCTGCCATTCCTGTAAGACTGAGGGAAATCAGCCCTTTCCTTTCCCTTGCCTCAAACAAGGGTCAGAGGCCTTGGCTGATACAAAACATAAACATGAACCCTGATCAGGACAAAGGCGAGTTGCTGGGCCAGCTGCTGTTGTAAACAGTGCCTTTCCTCACCTACCCAGGCACCAGGCTTTCCTGGAGGTCCCCTGCATCTCCTAGCAACCCAGTCATTCTCTCCACAACTGGCTTTCCTGCCTCGTTTTGGGTGTCGCTTTCCAAAAAAGCTCACAGCTGGGCTGATGTGCAGGGCAGTGCTGTTCAGAATCTGTGTGACAGGAAGAGGATCAAAGTGTCAGAGAAGGGGAACCAGCGTCACTCATCACTCCTGGGAGCTGTGGAGATCTTAAGCGTTGCTTTGGCATCTGGCCACCTGTACCACAGCCCTTCCTGGACAGCCCTTCTCCAGGCCTGTGAGCACAGCCCATGTGTATACAACCTGTCATCGCAGGGAGCTGCCTGGGGGGCATACACTGTGCTGCTCAGTTCCCTGGTAGCCCATTTGCACTGGGCTTTGGAGCAGGTCCCCTTTTGCTCCCAGGGAGCAGAAGAGGAGGGAGTGATGGTACACAGTGAGACACGCTGGCCTGAAAGCAAGTGCAAGCGAGATGAAACATCCTTAGTGGGCAGATGCTTTCCAGATCTCCTTTAGGATGGAGAATCCCTTGGTCATCTCTCCAGTGGTGTTTCACTGGAAGAAAGATTCTGAACAAGTTACTTCCAGACGTTTGCGGTAGCTGCCCTCAGTGTCACCGTGTGTCTGGGTGTTGGTGTCTACTTAGCCGAGGCAGCAAGGGTGAGTGACAGGGGACAGAGCTGTAGCTGAGCACCTCATCGCCCTAGGCTTCTTGTACTGAGATAAACTGTCTGATCTCAATCCACAGTGGCCTGTACATGCAGAGATGAGCCAACATCCCAACTCTCCTGGGAATGTGGCATGCAGCCAGCCTTGTCCCATTCTCTTCTACAAAGCATTAATTAAGCCGGATTTACTCAGCTAAGTGACACCTCGAGTCAAGACACGTCTGGTGTAACTGTTTATGCCTTGCTTCTTGTACAATTAGTCTGCAGTAAATTGTAATCATTATCAGGTTCTGACACTGAGATTGTGTGAACACTTAAATTACCCTTCTGAAGGCTAGTCCAGTGAGATTTGGGGAGCTCCTTTTCTTCCACTAAGCCCAGACACTTACGTCCTCTTCCCTTGAGAGCAGCCAGCAGTTCCTGATGGCAGGAGGCAGGCTGGAGAAGTTCTGTGTCCCTGCTGCCCACCCAACCAGGTGAACCTTCAAGGTGGTGAGTGAAGAAGCAAGAGCCAGCCTCGATGGGCTGCCATGTGGGCTGGGATGGAAGCTGTAGTTTCTGTGTTTTCATGTGCTACTTCTGGTAGAGGTGGGTTTTGTTGTGGATATGGAAGTGGCAGCATATGACTGACCTGCAGCACAAAACAAAGTACAGCTGCTTCAGGAGATGTGCTTTGGGCTAGCAAGTCTGATCTGCTGTCACATGGCATGTGCAGACTAAGCATCCCACTGTGACTGATTCATAGTGCTTCCTGGCTTCAGAGCAGAGTTTTCAACGGTCTTGACAGGAAATGGGGCTCCAACAACTGCTGAATTACAGCCTCAGCGCTCTCTCCTATTGTGCCTTTTAAAATCCCATGCCTGCTGGTCTGCTACTGCTTGCTCTGCTTCCTATTCCAAACTGTCTAATTTTGTCTTCCAGGCTCTGGATCTGCTTGTGTCTTCTGCTACTCAGTTGAAGGCCTCATCACCACATAACTTTCTCTGAGCTGGCATTTATAGTCTATAATCAAGTTACCAATGCGTCTTCTCTTTTTCAAAGAAAATAGATTTTCTTTAATCTGTTACCACAAGTCCAGCTTAACAGACCTTTTTTATTTCCTTATGTATAGAGGGCACCTCAGCAAGAATTGAAAGTATCATATAGGTGCTGAGGGAGCTTTTTAAATAGAGAAGAGAGAACCTCTTTCCAAAACTTCTTGCCCTCGCTGTTGCTAGTACTGCTCCCATACACTAAGGCATGTGTTTAACGTTCACTTCCACTGGTTAATAAACCCTTTTCTGGCTGCCTTAAGTTAGACGAGATGATGTGTTTAGACTGCAAAATTCAGAGCACCAGGGAAAGTGACAAGAGTGACACCTGGGAGCAAATACACACTCATGCTTACAAAGGTGGCTGAAGCCACTTTGTATTTTCAGAAGCACAGAAACAAATGTTAACACAAGGGAAGCATTAACCACCGACACTTTCAGACAGCCTGGTTCCTTCTTGGTGGGCAGCCAGCATCTCCTTCAGCTGCTCTTCGTGGGTGGGAGTGCTGCTGGGTGTGCTGGGAAGAGCCTGCTGCAGATGATGTACTGGGGGTGCAGAGATAGCAGCAGAGGATGGATGGGACACAGAGGGAGAACTGCTCATGGGGATGGTTTTGGAGGGCAAAGGACAGTCCATACACCAGTTTGTGACAGATTGGCTGTGCCAGGCTCACAGAGCTGTGATTGCAGCTCCCAGAGGCATGACGTGAGTAGCCACAGGCTCGTTATCATTGCTCAGTGACCTGTGAACAATCCTGGCCATGACTGTAATTCCTACCCCTGCAGATTCATCAGCTCTCAGCAGTCTGATGCCACCAAAGAAATGATGAAATAGGTGTTAAACCAAACTGGGAAGTTCAAGTCTGCAGAAGGAGTTTTCCCACAGCCTCTCAGTCTGTCCGCTGCCCGAGCAGTGCCAGTGTGTCTGTGCCTCAGCCACCTCACCCAGACCAGACAAGGGATACTGGGGCACTGGTTTACTTGGTTCATCACGTAACACGGCATTCAGATAGACGCTTGTGTGATAGCCTTCTGTCTGCTTAATTTTCTCTATTCCACAAGATCAATACAGAAGGATTCACTCTGAAGGGGCTATTCTGCATTTTCTACAGTTTTTTTGTCAGGGTTTCACAGGAAGGCTGGGATCTGCACTCAGAAGATGGGTTTGTGATGGGCAGTATCTAAAACTTAGAGGCTGCCAGAAAAAAACACGAGCTGGGCCTGGCAGGTGGAAAGGCTGCACATGGCCAGGCAGAACAGGGTTACCATGGCAAGGAGCAGCAAGAAGGGCTATACTGGGTCACCCTGGGTCTCTTCCAGCCCAGGCTGGAGGCTGTGGAAATCAGCACCAGAGGTGGTTTACATGCAGACATACATAGAACCGAGTTTGTTAATTCACTGTTAGTAAGACAATAATCCCATGCTTATGAAAAACAACAGTGTTTTTAAAATGACAGATATTCAGTAACTGCCCAGGAGACACGGACCGATTTCCTGCTCCCCAGCTAATCTTCAATTATTATTATGCATCACTGTATTTAGTTTCATAAACAAATGGCAGTGAAAACCAAAGAGATAAACATTTGATACCTTTAACTTAATTTACATCTAATAGATTTATTAGCTCAAAGCCTGGAACATTCCAGGAGAGGTTAGCTTCCATCCTCAGACACAAGTGCTCATGATACCTCTACAGTAGTTTTTTTAAAGAAAGTGATGTGTTACCCTGCCTGGACAGAGGCAAACTTTGGAGAATCCATTTGTTTTACCCCTGCCAGTATCTTGCAGTGCTGGGCAGGCAGAAGCACCCTGGTGCTGAAGAGCCTTGAGACCCTTTCCAGGCATGCCTTGCCTTAGCCTCACTCTAAATGCTTTTGTTGCAGTGACTCTGAAAGCTCACCCTGCGCCTGCTGCTTCGCAGGGTGCCTGAGAGGAATGTCGAGCTGGAGCGCTTGGTGGCCCTGTCATTTCTTGTGCATGTCACAGCTTCATCATATGTCTCATTAGTTAATTAGGGGACAGAAAAGCAAGTCAGAGAAGCCCTACGAAATGTGTGAAAATGTCAAATGAGCTCAGAAAGCAAAGCCACACTTTGGGCTTCTTGTCCCTGTCATTCAGGATAAACAGATAACACAGGCAGATGCTCCTGCCATGCCAGGACAGCTCTATTAGAGGAAAAATGCACTCAGCCCAGTGCCTCGCTGCTGCACGGTGCCCAGGGGCACCTCCTGCCCAGGCACGCCATGGCCCTGGCTCTCAGCAGAAGCTCTCCTCACTGCAGAGCCGCAGGGGCTGTCCTGCTGCCTTCAAGGATGATTTCCAGCACTGCGTTACTTGTATGGCACTGGAGCTGGCTTTTGCTTCTGGGGAAGCGGGGATGCCCGTTAGTCGTGCCAGGGATGTTGACTACTGTGCTCCTGTTTTTCTGTGGGCCCTCTCTGCCAGCCTGATCTGTTCAGTTAATTTATTTATGAAACAAATGGCATTCCCCCAAATCTACAGTGTTGGCCCTAAGGCCTGTACCACAAGCAGCCAGGTAAGCACCAATTCTTTGCCACTCAGGTGCTGGAGGAGGGCAGGACGAGGTCCTCAGCCTCTGCAGGCAGTGCTGAATTTGTCTCTGCCCAAAACAACTGGAAAAGTGAAAGAACTTGAGCAGAAGTTCTATCAGTGCCCTCCTTCTGCAGCCCATGCCATGGGCAGTTGGTGCTGCCCCAGCTCACGGGGCACGAAGGAAAGGAGAAGTTCTCCACTGCAAAATGCTTTCTGGAATTTGCTTTGCCACGTGGCCTGCAATATTGGTTCTTAAAATCCCCCTGCTGGTTATTTAGTTCTGAAATCGAGTGATGAGCCTCTAAATTTTAGGGAGTACATTGTACCTGACTAATTTTATAGCCTGCCTTGCCTTTTATCTTGCCTTGCTATTAATTTAACAGCAAATGTCTGTGTTTGTCAGTTTTGATTCCTGGGGTACCATATAATTTTGTTTGTAAATTGATTTGTGCTTTCTGATATTTCAATAAACCCATTTGGTATAAACACAGCTCTTCATTTCCCCGTGAGTACGTGGTGAACAAGCAGAAGCTGAGCACAAAAATAGACATTTATTTAACCAACAAGTGTAAGAAGGAAAGGGCAGCAGGAACAGGGCGGTCAGAGCAGCTGACTGCTGACAGCCTCCAAATAAGGTGCAGATTACGGTGCCAACTAACCAGAAGTTCTGTTTCCAGGCAGGACCTGACTGCTGTGTGCAGATGAGAAATTTTTGGGCACCACCAACCTTCCCCAGCCTGGACCCCCAGCTCCCTAGGTATACAGTGCCTAGATGCCCTGGTGTTTCTCTGCGCTGGCACCTCTCTGGGTGTGCAACATACTGGAAATGGCAAGACTGGGTAGGGGACCAAAAGAATAAATGCCAAAACTGGGACTAGCCTGGGTCCCTCTTCTGTGGGAGGTCACCCAGTTTCCCGGCTCCTTCCCACTGCATGTGTCCCTATTCTCCAAGCTCATTCTCCCTATTCCCTTCCTGTATTTGATTTCTTTCCAGCCTCACCAGCTGTGTATTGAGAGCCCCAAGTGCCACTGCCAGTGTGGCAGAGGAGGACAGACACGGTTTACTTGAATTACTGTTTTGCAAGCAGCTTCTCCTCTGTGTTATCCTGCTCAATGCTAAGGCCACAACATGGAGAGTCTCACTCTGACCACATTCCACATGGTGACATGGGCTGCAAGCTGAGGTTCAGCCAGACAGCTTCGTGGCCGCTGCAGCATGGTCAGTGCACAAATTGCTATTGAAAGCCTGTGGCAACTATTAATTAAATTAACCTGATAGCTGATGTCCCAGCTCTAGGTGGTGGGTGTTTCACAACAGGGCTCTTGTTAGCAGTATTAGCTCAGAAACATTTCCCAGGCTGGGTGCAGTGTGAAATACAGATGATCACAGAGGAGAGACTAGCATTCTCAGCAAGGAGGGAGGCTCTGCCTAGGGCCATGCCTACAGGCTGAGTACCTGCCCAGGTGTCCTGGCAGAAGAAGTGCTTGGAGCTGAGAACCACGTGATGGACAGAACTCTGGGCCAGAACCACTGTCCGGTGCCCACCAAGAGACAGCATGGACCTGCTACTGCAAAGCTGGGGGCACTGGGGCTGACGACCTTAGTGTGCCAACACACCATCACCTTCCTGGGAGAGATGAGGGGGAGACAGACAACCATTCTGGAGGCAATTAGTGTTGAACATGTTGTTATTCACATGCATTTATCTTCTATGCTGCCCATGTAAACAACTCACAAGCAGAGCACCAGGTTTTTCTGAGTGCGTTGCTAAGGATTTTGGTATCTGAGATGCTACACACAGCTTGAGAGAGCATGTCTGCAGGAAAAGCAGGGCAGTGTCCTAACCAGAGCACCAAGGAGTAGGAGGATACATGGTGAAAGCAGTGAAGAGACATGGAGAAATGCCCCAACACGTGGGACTACACTGCGTCCATGCAGTGAGATAGGCAAAGGGAAGAAAAAGTTGCAGAATATCTAACACCAGGCAATGGAAACTACCTGCACAAGCTGCCTTTCAATCCGCAAACTCACAGACCTCCTTTTGGTTCTGTTCTGTCTGCAACACATCCCCAGACAACCTGTAAAATGCAGGTTTTGTAAATGTTCTCCTTTTTATTTTATAAACCCAGACACCACTACAGAGGCACATACTCTGAGTACTCTCTTTGAATCTGTGTGCTGTATTTCTTTTTACCCCCTAGCTAATGGAGCTTACTTGTATGATTGCAGATTGTGAGATCAGAGAGCTAGAAAATAGCTACCAATTGTCATTTAGACTTTTGTTATGTTTTTGTCCTCCCGGATCAATACTTCTCTTAACTGTTTCACATCAGAGAAAAGCCATCAAAATACTCTATCTTCACAAAAGATGTATGATTAGACAACCAGTTCCAAGGCACCAATCATTTTTGTCCAATGATTTGTCCAAAACCACTTCATTTTTCATTTCTGATACATTTTTTTTTCAGGAACAGAAGTGCAGGAAGCGTTAGGGAAACTCAAACTTGGCATCAGGTTGTACCATGTTGGTTAATTTTGCCTGGTAGGACATTTGGAAAAATACAGATAAACAACTTGAAAACCAGTACGAATCACAGAATCATTAGGGATCAGAAGGGACCTTGAAAGATCATCCCCCCGCCACAGCAGGGTCACCTAGACAAAGTCGCACAGGAACACATCTAGGTGGGTTTTAAAAGTTGAACAAATCAGTCCTCACTGTCAGCACATCTCATGTCAGTGCTGGCAGATGTCTGTGTGGGAGAATGAGATTGCCCGAGCTACACCACGTTAACCGTGTTGAGTCAG
This sequence comes from Rhinopomastus cyanomelas, assembly GCA_013400115.1. Taxonomy (NCBI): domain Eukaryota; kingdom Metazoa; phylum Chordata; class Aves; order Bucerotiformes; family Rhinopomastidae; genus Rhinopomastus; species Rhinopomastus cyanomelas. The sequence goes on from VXBP01008521.1 coordinate 335,559, forward strand.
ATTTATCTATCTATTTATCTATTTTACTATTTTCGTCAGGCAACATGTGTTTTGGTTGGTTGTCTGCTTTTTAGCCCCAAGGCTGAGGGGAAGGAAATGTGAAGCAAAGAGGAAATCGAAGAAATCACGGAGGTCAGGACAGAAAACTGTTGACTCTGGTCCCTGGGTACTGCAAGGCAGCAGGGTATCACTGCAGCCATGCCCTCCATTTACAGAGGGAAGGGACCTGGGGACTGTGGTGGAAAGCTCTTAGAAGTCATCAGCAGCTTTGAATTGCTCATATCAGAACATGTACCTGACGTAGCCGTGGCTGCTGATACCCACATCCATGGGGTGCAGGCAGAAAGCGCTGCCACAGTGGCGGAGAACAGCCTCCTATGTATTTTATCTCCCTTTCCGATACCCCACTGCTGAACCTTCTCCCACGGGCACAATCACCTCTTCGTGGATGGCAGGCAATGCTTCTTCAGTGCAGACAGAGATGGCAATACCTGTCATGGCTGGGGAGTGGCTGCCACTGGACAGGGCTGAGCCATCCTTCCCTTGATCTGAGGCATCACCCACACCTTCCTTGTGTTGAGGCACTTCTTTGTGGTCTTCGATGCATTTCCAGAAGATATTCACAAAAGCTGCCCCATGGGAAGGAGGAGCTGGAGGGCTGCAGCATGGCACTAATGACAGTTGTTCCCCTACGAAGTCCACATGGGAATTAGAGCTCTTCTGCTCTCCCCATTAACACCCTTTGAATTAGATGCTGAACTTGTACGTATGGTGAAACCAAAGAGAAGCTGAACAGAGAAGGAAGTTTCTCTGGCTTAAACAAAATGGCTCATTTTTCTTTGAAATTAATTGGCTGAATCCTGACAAAACCTGTTATTAAAAGAGCATCCTTGCCTTTTTAATCATCAGCGTTGTTTGCAAAGACCTCTCAGAAACTGGAAATAATACCCCTGCTTCCAGCTCTTTTGTTCAGTTTCCATCTGGGGGAGATTCATGAGAATTCATTAAAAAATTATTGGCACCCCAGAGCCAAAGGCAACAGGTCTCTCAAAATGCCCAAATAAAAACTACTCTAATGGATAACTGCTGTCAAAGGTCTGGGCAGGAAGGAAAAACAGGACAGCAGACAAAGCTAAACAAAAATGTAAGCAGTTGCCTGTTAAGTGGTGGCTGCAATTAGGAGTTTTGTGATTTACACATCAGCACCCACCCACCACTGCTCTCCACCAAATGATTCAAGGCAGATAGCATTACTCTAATGCCCTGGGACTCCTTTTGTCAGTGCAAACATAGGCCTGAGGGTAGTTGGGCTATTCTAAGCCTATAAACATTTTAAGTAGTGAGAGTAAACTTGTCATGCTGCTCATTGCACAGTCCCACCAGGACAAGTCAGCAGGTCGTAATCTGCCTTGAGTTATTCCTTTCCACCATGGGACGGGCAGCATGTCCAGATGAGGTAACTGCCTGATCTTGGGAGCTGAGCCTGCAATGGGATAGGGAGAGCATCACCTAGCTCTGCACGGTGGTGTGAACATGGTGTCTGTTACCAGCTACAGTAGCAGCAGGAAAACAACTTGTGTGCTGGGCTCTCCCACACTGTGGTGCAGCATGTGTCTACATTCGTCAGAGAACAGCCTCCTACATATTTTCAGTGTGCCTTTTCTCCCTGCATTCAGTTGTCTGACTGTTCCCTAGTGGCCCATGTCCTCTGTCACCACCTCCATGTATGGGCTATGGTGGGAGTGTGGTTTTGCATCATGCAGGCGCACTTGCAATCTCTTTGTAAACAAAAACTGCCCCTGCTGCTCGGAGTGCCTTCAGATTATTAATATTGATTCAGCACCGTTAATGATTAAATACAATGTTCTTCAAAGCCTGCATTTAACAGGAAGGCTTGATTGGATTTACCGTTTTGAGGGTGGGTGAGTTGTTTTCAGCTACGCTGCTGGGTTTTGATTGCTTTTTTTCGTCTTTGTGGAACATTGTGTCGTTTTGCAAATGAAGGATTACCCTCCTGCCCTTTAACAACATACTTCCTTCTCTGATGGATTCACATCCTCCTGCCTGATCAGGCAACTGATGTAGTGCACACCCCACCGTCATCTGTCCCCCACAGCCATCACAGGTAGAGCAGCTCCTGCGGGCTGAGCCAAATGTGCCCAGTACAGAGAGGGATAGAACAGGTCCCAGAGAAATCAGAGGGCTGCAAAGTACCTACCTGTGGATGGCCTCCCTAGGGCTTCTGCAGATAGGGGAGTAATAATTGCAAAGTCTGGTGCTTCTGCTGGAGAGAAGCTCATGCCTTTACAGAGGAAGGCAGAAGGCAAAATGCAGAATGAGGTGATTTATTCCTGATGTCCTCTTGCCAGTGACGGGAAGTTTTGCCTTCCAACAGTTCATCAAGAGTTCATCCATCTAAATGCTGTCCATCGCCGTGGAGTCCCAGCCTCCGCAGGAAGCGTCCAGACTTAAATCTGAAGGAGGAATGCGTTTGCATGTAGGACCAGCAGGATACAAGCACCGCACCTATGCAGGGCAACGGCTGTAGGTGAGCTGAGGCAGAGTTCCACCGACAGCTCGCTTTGTATTTGCTTCTTGTTCTTGAGACAGCGCATGAGGGTTCAACCACACAATGTGAGAATGGAAAAACAAGGAGAGAACACAAAAGTGAAATTACTGAGTTGCTTTTAGTTTGTGACATTTTAAAAAGATGTGAAATAAAAGATGGAGGAAAAAAAGAAGCCCTAACCCAGCAAAGCACAGAAACTCTGTCAGAAGCAGCAGATAGAAAACGTTGCTGCTCTGCAAGATGGGCCCATCACTAACAGCAGCAGAGGCCAGAATTTCTCAGGGCTGCACTGGGATGGGGACACACCACACGCTTCCCCAGCTCAAAGCTACGTGCATTAGCAGAAGACTGTTGTGTACGCGTGGGCATGTTTCTGCTCTCAAGAGAAGATGGACAAATAAAAGTGACCCAGAGGTCCAGGGCTACATCTGGTTAGACTCAATGAGATGGAATCCATTTTGGCATCTTTAATGGCCCTCGCCCTGTGGTGTCACACTGGTGCCAGGATATGAAGGGCACCTGTCAGGGCTATTCTAGGAAACAGAGGCCTCCTGCCTGGTGCCCCCCCTCCCCTGTGCACTGTGAGCTCATGGCATGTCAAATGAGGTCTGCTGGAGCAGGGCACATGGAAAATTGTGGTTTAAGTGCAAAGCCTGCATGAGAAAGTGGGTTTCAGAGTCCCCTTGTCACACACAGCTCCCACCTTGACTCTGTGGGTTACAGTTCCCTTGGTTTTGAGTGGTGTGGGATAAGCTTACCACAGGCATTTCTACGTGGGCAGAGAGCTTTGGCTCCAGCACAGCCTGCCCACGCAGAGCCGGCGGTGGCTGGTAGCCCCGCAGATACAGCCTGCTTTGCTTGATCCAGGATGACATGGAGAAAGCACCTAACACAGGGACAGAAGGTTTTAAAACAGACTACAAGGCAAACGTGTCAAGTGCTCTGTATGCAAAAACATGAAGAATCCATCCAGCTGAAAAAGGATCCCACTGTGATTTGAGTGTGAATTGAACTCTTCATGAAGGAAAGTAGGTTCCTCATCCAGTGAGAGCATCACACCGCCAAGAATATACTTTTCAGGATTATGTCGCAATAAATATGATTTCATGTCAGAGCTTCCTTTTTGTTCTTGTCCATTATCTCCCTCTCACAGCTTCATCAGTCCCAAACTTCCTGTTTAGAAATCCTACTTTCTGGCATGGAGGAAGTAACCACATGCTGGCAGCTCCTGCAGCAGCAAGTTATGGAGGCAAGGTCTCCTCTTGGCTCTCATGACACCAGATGCATTTCAGATATTAGCCTCAGGCAAAGTAAGAAATGGGCAAAGGAAGGAGTTAGTGATGCATTTAAGAGATGCCTGACCAGCTCAGATAACCTTGAGCAAGGAGCCCAGTTTCGATGTATGATCCACCTTTTGCTTTCAGCTTCCATCATTGTAATTGTAAATTCAGGTTTGTTCTTCTTCGCTCAGACTAGATACGAGGATGATGCTCCAGGTAGTCCAAGGAGTGGAATTTTTCAAAACCACCAGTGATTTTGGATGGGTAGATCCGGAGCACAGCCAGTATTTACTGATGATTCAGTAACAAAGCTACTTCCAGTGATGGCTTGATGGATGAGAGTTTCAACAGAGTTCTGCCTACCAGCCACCTAGCACAGTATTGCTGAGCTTGATTTGCAGCTCTTTAAAGACATCTGGAGACAAGCAGGCAATGAAAACTCTCAGAAACTACTTCTGGCTCTAATAAGATGCCCCTTACTGCACGGCTACAGCTCTCTGCCTCACTGCTCATCACCACATACTTGGGGGTGTGTGTGAGTGAATATTTTTTAAATCTCATATTACTGTACTGCTGCAAATATAAGAGCTGTTTGAAAACCCTCCCAGTTTCTCCCACCCTACTTTTTTTTTCTCTCCAAGCTCACCTTCTCTGAAAGGCTGAAGAATGCCAAATCAAACACTGCAGCCAGCATGAGCTTCACAAGCACCAGTAGCAGAGACATTCACATAACTATCCTCTAATCCAGACATGCAAGAAGCAAAGACAAATCACTCCTTCCTCCTGTAACTGCAGCATTTCCCTCACACAAGCCTTTGCCTCCGAGCTGGAGCCTCCTAGGTTTAATATGCCAACCTAGTAATTAAAGTACCTTTGTGGCTTCAGGAATGAGTCTCTCCTGAGATTTGTGTCTGGAATTACCTGTCCCCACCCCAGCTTCTGTGCAGAAGCCCCTGTCACGGGGGTAATGACATTGATTTCATTTACTTATGGGCAGGTCTGAAGGACCTGTGGGTCAGTTCCTAATGGAGTAAATGGTCCTCTTGATTATAAATTCTGTTACATCAGCAGAAGCATTTTATATTGCTGAAGGCTGCAATAATCAGTAAAAGACAGACATTATCTTCCACTGAAGTTCATCCCTGCACCTGAGCAGTGAATACAGACATCTCAGCCCTCTGCACCCAGGGCTAGAAGGAAATCACAGAATCATTAGGGATTGGAAGGGACCTCGAAAGATCATTTAGTCCAATCCCCCTGCCAGAGTAGGATCATCTAGACCAAATCACACAGGAACACATCCAGGTGGGTTTTAAACATCTCTAAAGAAGGAGACTCCACAACCACCCTGGGCAGCCTGTTCCAGTGCTCCATTACCCTCTCCCACTTGGAAATCCTGCTGTTTTCCCATGCTTTGATTTTGAAGGGAACAGGGAGGTCCACAAAACTTGATCTTTGTCTATCTGTTTCTGGCAGAAATCAGCAGGAGTTTTTGCTGAGTCTCCTGCCCCTTTGAGTGCACCACTCAAGCTGTGGGTGGGGAATGAGCACCTCTGCTCTCTCCAGGCTGTGACCCTCTGCTACCTGCCTCTGACACACAACACCAGGTTGCAGGCAGGCACAAAGGGCACTTCTGTCATCAAACAGGCATCTGTCCAAAGTAGGACAGAGTTAGTGCCTTTTCCAACAGGCACTGCCCTGGAGACATTAACCCTCAAAATGGGATGGAAAAACAGCTCTACCATGAATGCGCATTCCCTGCTAGCAAGTCTGGAGGGAAATCCAGCTGCAGGCACAGGATCTGGTGACTCAGGCTCCTTTTTCTCCCTTGTAACAATATGACCCCGAGAAGGGTCCCTGTGAGCTGGGACTGGGTTGTGTGAGGTCATGAGGGAGCCTGATCAAGGAAGGTTTCCAGGAAAAAGAAGAGCTTTAGTAACTTTGGAGAGCCTGGCTGTGTCTGAGCCCTACAGGGCTGGAGTGATGTTGGATTTACACCTCTGTAAATGAGAGATGACCCAGTTTGGATGTAGCTTAGCAGGAAACATCACTCCAATAAACAGGTGCATATATACATATGGGTGCAGCATCCTTAAAAGGAGCGCTCTTCCAGTCCACAGAGCTCCTGCATGAGTCCCCACATCAGAGTTTTTCCATTCCAGAAGATGACAAGCCAGACAGTAAATACCACGAAAAGCCATGAAGGATAAATTGCTGCTGCAGAAAGAAATCCTTTCAGCCTGGCAGAAGTTCTGTTTATCTCCCAATGACTAGACACAGTCTCTCCCAGGGGAACAGTAATGGACCGCCTTAGGAGCTCCCACGACAAACAGACCTTTGTCGTATGCCAAGAGGACAAGCAAGCATGCCATCACCCTGGTTCCCTTAGAGCTATGTGGGGATGCTTCATGCTGTAAATACCAAGCCAGGTGAAAACGTAGCAGTGCCACTGTGATCCACCTGGGCAGAGGGTGTACAGCAGGACTGCTAGTGAAGATAAAATCCTTCTCTCTTGAGGTGCTGTGGGCTTGCCATCCATATCCCTCTTTGGGAAAGAGGACTGGAAATGGCAGCCATGCTCCTGAGGCTCCATCTGTGCTCTGCATACATAGGAAGCACCATGGAGCTGGACGACACGTCTGTCAGTTGCCTTCTGTTCATCTTGTTACTCACTTTGCTGCCATGGACAGCTCCCCAGCTTTGAGCTGAGCAAATCTCAACACCCACTTCAACCTTTGTTGAAGATCTGCAAAAACATCTGCTAGTTGTCCCATCAGGCCTAGTCGTGCTCCATTGCCTACCTGGCATTTGTGGAAAACTGTCTTTCTGTGGTAGGCTCACGCTCTCACAGGGTAAGTTACTCAGCTATCGACTACATTCGTTAGTCAGATATTGACACATCATGCTGAAGAAAATGAGAACTGCTATAGTGACTATATTATTGCTCAGTCTGTTAAAAGAAAGCTGCTTCCCATTTGCCTCTTCCCAAAAAGCTGAGTATTCAAAAGGTCATAAGGATGTCTCAGCATGAATCAGCCAGGAGAGGCATGTCTCAGATCAAAAGGACTGTCAATCCAATTAACAGAAAGGGTTCCAGAAGCAGAAGGCATTCACCTATCAAATGCACTCTATTCCAGGTCTCCCTGGAAGTCTTTCTTCTCAAATCTTTTTTCCTATCTCCCAGCTATTCCTGAGCTCACTGGAGCAGTTCTGTAATCAAGAAGGCAGATTCCCTTTTCCTCACCTTCCCCAGAGATAGTAATTTTTATGAAGTTAATTAAAACTATCACTTTTTGATATTGCAGCTCTCTGCCCAGATCAGAGGGAGGAAGCTCAGCATGTCAAGGCTGTAGCAGAGGGCCAGACCCTGGGATCCAGACCATACATGGGACATCAGCTGAGCAACTCCCCCTTCCTCTTCCTGGCCATGCTGTTGGCTGTACTCAGCTCTGCAGAGCACTGCTCGCCTGGGCAGGGAGGATAACAGATCTTTACTTAACTGTACATAAAGACACCACAGGTCAGTTAAAGCAAAACAGAGAGATTAGCATTGGAGGAGCTAGAAGAGATGGGGCAGTGGTTTTGGATATCTGCAGGGGGCTGTACAGACACTGTCTTTGGGAATTGCTATCAGTTATCTGCTGCTTCAAGTGAGACCACAGCTTGGAAGAAGAGCTTGCTCAGAGAGTGTTAGACCCAGTGCACACCACCTGCATCAACTTCTTGGGGTAAATGAGGATGGGCCATTAACACTCTGCAGCTGGTTCCTTAGGGACAGCTGGGGCACCCACATTAATACCCTATGAGCACATCAGGGTTCAGGTGGGTGCAAAGGAGTTTGGACCAAAAGAATGAATAGTGATGAGGCCATTATTTTATTTGACATTCCAGAAATGCAACGTTCCCCATGCAGTATTAGCACAGACAGCAGCAGTGCTGCAGCCAGGCCAGGAGGACTCAATGAGCTGCTGGGACCTCCAAGCACCCAAACCTCTGTAGATACCAGGCTCTGAGAGACCAAATCAGCACCCGATGGGAGATAGGAAACCACTCTGGTGCTGCACGGAGGTTCCTCTCTGGACAAGGATGGTTAGTAGAAGATAAAGATTTGACACTACCTTTGCACGGAAGGAAACTTCCTGACCCTGCTAGTGGCACCTGGTGTTCCAGAGGAAGACGGGGAGTACACAAAGCCAGCCCTGGCCACATGCACAGGTTTTCCTGCTCCTCAGCCAAATCAATAATAGAGCAGGATTCAAACCCAGGGAGTCGCGATGTATTTTAAGCCGATCCAAATTCATTCGAGGGAGACCTGAGGCTGCACACGACGGGCTGGCTCCCCGGACACAGGAAGGCTGCGCAAAGGCTGTGCTGGCGGAGGGAAGCCCCCTTGCGTTGCTCTCTGATGTCCTCTTCTGGCTGAATCTGGAAGCTCAACCTCCCAATGGGCAGGACAAATCAAGCCGAAGGGGTGGGTTGTCTTCACCTTTTAGGACAAGTGTGTGGAGTTAGACAACACGAGTGCCTAAGCTGTCACTAGATGGGCAGGAAAAGACATGGAATGTTCTGGAAAATGAGCCCATGGAGAGGTAGAGACTGTTTCTTCTCACCAGCCATGTAGAAGACTGCAGAGATCAGTGCTGAGCTAGAAGGCTCCTTCTGCAGCCTGTAACAAAGAAATGGAGGTGCGGCTGGGCTTTGAGGTAATACATACCCCGCTAGAATAAGAACAAGAAGACAAAACAGTCTGAGGTACTTCTCAGGCAGTTGCTCCAGCAGGCAGCTACAGAGTGCCAAGCTCAGGGGAATTCACAGCAAAGGAAAAGCAGGCTTTCAAACCAGATTTACTTCCTTCAAAGTTATCCAGCAAGTGGTCTCCTATTAAAAGCAACCCTGGAGATGCAGCTGCCAGGCTGACACGGCATCACCCCAGTCGGCTGCACGGTCCCCAGCTGTGCCGCAGTGATGCTGCTCTGGTACATTCTGTAATTGTTAATCAGCACTATCCAGTGTGCAACCGCCCCAGGAATCGATGCTTAAATAAGCACAGGGAAGTCTTGGCTAATGAAATGGGTGTTCATTTCTATTCTGGGGACAAGCTTGTTCTGATTCTTGTTCCTAAGAAGTCTCCCGGATTTCTCCATGTGCTGAAGTGTGGCAGTTCTGACTCTCCAGCTCTGCATCTGCTGAAATATTTCCCTTGACACATTTGCAGAGGCATCTTGCAGGAAAACCTGCCTGCTCCTGTCAGGCTGCCAGCACTTCATTGCTTCAGAACTGCAAGGCTCAGGTCTAGCAAGAGTGTTAGCCATGACTTCTTCTCAGTGTACATCCATTGACCAAGTTCATCTTAAGAATACATTACAAAGAGGAAGAAAATGGGGGCAAAACCAGAACCATGGGCTTTCCCTGGGATTTGAGAGCAATTGCCTCAGGAGCGCTGCTTCACTTTCAGCCTCCCTGTGCCTGTTTTATCTCCTTGGGCCAATCCCAATGTCTTTGTTCCTCTCGCTCCTTTTGAGCAATCTTTCTGGCTGTGAGAAATCCATCTTAGCTGTTGAAGGGGCCAGAGGTGGAGATCACCTTATCTGTGTCATCAGAAACACAGGTAAGGCTTCAGGGCTCAGCATGAGCATCTTGTGGGCTAATTCTCCCCTCTCCCTGCAGGACCCAGCAAGAGAGAGGACGCTGCAGGCAATCAGGGCTCCAGGTGGCAGAAGAAGTGGCATGTTTGTTTGCAGCAGATGAAAACAACACTCTTTGAAAGCTTTCCAGGGACTTGCCCTGCCAGTGTATCTTTATTAAGGGTGTCAGCTTTGGAGCTCTTCTGGCATCCATGGATGCCACCATATGACCTGGCTCCTATCAACAAGAAAATCCACTCCTGTGAAGTTTCTCTGTTGTTCTTTTTTTTTTTTTAATCTGTGCAACAACTGTCCCTTTTCAATCAACCTCCCTGAACACAGAAAAAGCATCTTTTCCTCCTGCTTCCCTCCTTCAAGCCCACATCTAGGGTCTGTGTCTCCTGTATCCCAGCCTGGTGTAGATGCAGGATGCTGCTCAGCATCATGTGGATAGAGTAGCTTCAGCCTCTGTCCAGTACCTTTCAGCCATGCTGAGACTGCTGCAGACTTGCCATTACTGTCCCCATTGCTGTCAGTCTGAGTTCTGAGCATCCTCCCTTGGACCATGCTTGAGGAAGTTGAGGTTATTCCTTCCTGCCCCTCTCTGGGTCAGGCAGACCTTGTTGCTGAGCAAATCTGAGCCCTCTCTGTTCATAACAAGCCCAGCTCTTCTGCATTTGGAGCATGCTAATCCTTTCTGCCCTCAAGCACACTCCAAAAATAGCACTGAGTCCCAGCTGAGCACAGCCTCGGCAGCAACAGGTGCTGTCCTGGAGCTGCTGTGGTTGCCCAGGCTGTTCAGAGCCCACCAGCCACCCATCCACTGGTGGATGGAGTGTAGGCAGCTGTGTGAGAGGGCAAGCAGGGGCTCTCCCTTTCCACTCATCCTGCCAGAAACACAACCTAAATGATTCTAGGAAACCTGTTGTGCAGTGATGTCTACAGCCCTGCCAGTCTCATCTACAGTGCTGGGGCGACCCAGGGGATGTCGTGTCCTGGAGGGTGAGTGCAGTGTAGCTGGGCTGTGCAGCATGATGGTATCCATCACCTGGAGCTCAATCACAAAGTGTGATCCCCAGGCTATTTATCAAATTCAGCCAGAGTTCGTACAAGGACCAGCATGAGATATTCAACTACAGCCAGAGGATGGACAGCTGGAAGTTCCATTTGACTGCGACTAGATAAGTTTGGAGATCAAAGAGTCAGAATCCATCAAAACCATATTTTTCTCCAAAAAGATAATATCTGATTACACTTTTATGGGGGGATCTCTGAAACATGGTAAACTTCATTTTGGATTGATGCATTCATTTTGCTTTGGTTTTGATGATAAAAGGAAACTGAAAAATTCAATTTCCTCTTCATTTGCTTTGTCCTTGAAGGCACTTGTCTAGATGATGCAGAGGGTGCTCTCATTTTATCCCTCCCCCTCCTTTCTTGTTTAAAAAATAAATCACAAAACTTCTCAAACGGAAGGAGTGTAGCAGAAAGTGGAACAAACTGCAGGTCAGCGAACTCTGCTCGGCTTTAGAAAGGGGAAGGAGGTGGCAATGGAGATGTGGCTTGCTTTTTTAAAATAAACATCTGAAATGATATTTCAAAGATGTCAAATATACCCTTAACCCCCCCCCCCGAACCTTTCAAATAATCTGCCTTCGCAAGCTTTGTGCTTGTGCAACTGCTTTCTGGTTCTACAATTTTTGCACGTTCCTTGCAAGAAGCATCAGCTGATGCTCCATCCACAGCTGGGCATGTGGAGGGATGCAAATGGGGATGTGCAGTTCCCCAAAGCAGGGCATTGCTGTGTTCCTGCCCTGGGATGGGTGGCACTAGCGGCAAAGCACACCTCTGCCAGAGCCAGGTCACCATTACTATCGTGACACAGGGCCGCTGAAGAGGCTGTGAAGAGCAGAGTGAGTGGCCAGGATATGTCTGACCTAATGCCAATGTCTCCAGCTGAGCTACTTTTGCAAAGTGCTTTCGTGATCTTGGTAGAAAACCAGCCTGCCTAGGGAGATAGTTTATCCTAGCGTAGGATAGCCATAATTTCCCGGTGTTTAGCCAATGTCTGCACCACCAGAGGATAAATTTAGATGCTGTTTGCTATCCCTGGGATGCTTCTGACAGTCTGTTGTTCCCCTACATACCCTCTCCTGCCTGTTTAGATCTTGAGCTTTACAGGATCAGACCCTTTCCTACATGGCTGCTGAGACAGCCAGCTCCCCTCTTCGGTTGCCTGGTTGCTACTGCTGCTGTAAACACAGTGAATAGCCATCAGCACCCCTGGATGCCCACACAGCTTTTCCACTGGTTGAGTGGAAAAGCCATGGGCTCCTCATACCGGTTGCAGTGAAGACTATCAGCAAAATAGTTAATGGTTAACGAGAGCATTAGACACTTGGCTACTCTTTCAATTTCCAGCCACAGCAATCTTTCAATAAGCAGCATCGATAAACCTGCCTGGTGTTCTTAATGCTTGGATACATTTTGCTGTTATTTGTTGTGCTTTAATTACCATAATTTCCATTTCTAACACCACTTCTTCCTGTTTTTCATTTCCTGCTGTCAGATGACAGCTTGGTCTGTGCAGATTCAAAGTTTTATTATGAATGTCACTGACAGACACGTACTAAAAGAAAAGCAGACAAATAACCCAGCCCCTATCGCTTTGCCGACTGATGAGGTGAAACCATTTCCTTCTGCAACAGGATTCTGCAACGAAAGGATGACCCTGTCTATCAATTTCCATGGAGACCAAAACAAAGCATCTGGGATTTAAACATTCTCCCATAATAATCAAAATTATGGTAAATTACTGCCACAAAGTTATTTAATCCAGTGCTTACTGGAAATTTTACCTATGGAATGGAAGGCATATGTTTTTGGGAGACCCTGCTTGCATGGCAGCTAAGAAAACAACCCTAAAACTTGCAGCTGAAGCATACAAATTCCTCCCATTTTGCTGCTGGCTGTGAATGAAAAGCCTCTGACTATTTGCCAGGTAGCATGAAAAGCTGGCCAGATGTGGAGTTTTTTATTAACCTGTTTACATCTGTGAATTATGAGGCATCTCATCTGCTGCAAGAAGTGGTGGTGCCAGAGCCTCAAATGAACAAGGTCAGAAAACAAGGAGCAAGAAGTGAATCTGCTGTTTGGTGTGGGTGGAAAGGGGTCATTTGATTCCTGGAAGGATTAAACTGACTCGTAAAATAGCCCCATTCAGACAGCAGTTTGTGGGCGCTGACATCTTAGCTTAACGAGGTTGTTCTTTACCAGCCATTTGAGAAAGATTTTACACGCTGCTCTCAAGAGGTTTAAGTTGCCATAATTCTTGTTCATACCTCTAACCATGAAAGGATGAATAAAAAGTTTTATTACAGTTATGTGCTGCAATAATCTCACAGCTCTTTTCTCTGGATTGCCTTAAAGCTTTAGGAACTTGAGAAAGATATTTAGACACATTCTGGGGTGTCTGGAAACAAGTGTCTGACCCATAAGTGACTCTGGCAATGTAATGGAAAGTGGGGATGAGAGATGTTGAGTTTTTGTGGTTCATGGTTACCCTAAAAAGTAGAGGTTCTGCACCATGGAGACCTGCATGACCCATCCACAGGCTGTGAGGGCTTGCAATGTGGATGCTGCTGAACCACATGCTCACTGGTAGCCCAGGAACAGGCTGCTGACAGATGCCGCACAGCCACTGTCTTGAACATCTTTATGTATTAGGACATTCCAAGCCCTCCAATGTTTTAATTGAGATGATTAATTTTCTAATCATGAATTCTGTTGGAAATGTGTCATTATGATTCTTCCACTGTTTGGGGACCGGATTCATCCCCCGACAATTGCTTCTGAAAAGCTGTAATTTTGTCACTGCCACCTTGCCCCACGTCACTGGGAACAACTGAGACCAGAGAGGAAAAATTAAGGAGCTTCTATTTAATCACTGGGCTGAAGTTTGGGCAAAGAACGGGCTCTCAAGACCACACACTGTCACACAGGAGACTCCAGATTCCTCTGTTATCCTGTGAAACTGTTGGGGTACTTATCACTCTCTTCTGGTTTTTTTCCTCCTTTGTTTCTTTGACCTGTCCTGCCTCTGCTCTGCTCTCCAGCACCTCCAGGCATGGCACCTTGGACTACCTTGCTCAGCTATCCATCCCTGTTCCACAGCTCCATTCCTACAGTGCATTGAGGTATTGCAAACCATTACCCACCAGCATCAGTAAGCTTCATGGAGAGGCTCTCCAAGCTGTTCTGGTGCACATTGTTTTTGCTTTCCCTGGCTATTCTACCTGCCTTCAGCCTCTTCCCCAGGCAGCCCCAGCACCTTCTCATGAGCTGCCTTGGCATCCACAGCAGCACGGTGACATTTGCTCTCAACATCCAGGTGTAGTCCCCTCCTCTGGTGCCACTTGAAGAATAGCATAAAAAAGGAGAGTGGTAAGAGAAGAACTTTTCATTCTTTATTTGTAGGAACAATTTGTTCAGTGAGAAGAACAGAGCTCGTACAATAGTGCTCCAGCTGCATGTTGTACACAAAGACTCCCCGAGCAGACTCTCCACGTGTGCTAAGACTGCTGAACCCCTGTGCTGCTTGCAGGGCATGGGGCTCCTCCATGTGGAGCTGCCACTCCAACTCAAGGACATGATTTCCAGGCAGGACAGGGCACAGGTCCCTGATGCAGAACAGACCTCTGCCTCTTGCTCATCATCAGTACCAGGACTGGCACAGGCAATACTGGAGCATCACTCACCTTCATTGGTCGGCCTGGGCTTTGCGGAGACTTTGTTGTGTACTGTCCCTAGCAGAATATGAGTGCTCACAGCCAGTGCCAGCCTGCCGGTGGACACATCTCCGTCTGCCTCTTTCCTGCACCCCATGTGCTTTGTAATGAGGGACAGAGCAGGAACAGAACAGCTCCAGAGCCACTGGGGAGAACAGGCATTGACAGAACTGCACTGCCGGGTATGGATCCCTGACAAACTCTGCATGGATGAATTAGCAAATAGGTTCATTCTGTGCCAAACTACAGGGAAGGACAGGGAGCAGCATTGGGCAGGGAGACAGACAGATTCTCAGGGAGGAAAGAAGAGTGAGGGTCAAGTGGTAGAGCCTGACTGGAACATGATGAGCAGCAGGTATCTAAAGAGCAGCATTAGGAAAAATGGAATGAAGTTTTCAGGAGGAAATGCAGGTAGAATACTAACAGCAGCTCATAACTTGGACTACCGAGTGGTCTCCCGAAAGACAGCATAATGACCTCATGTCAGGACATTTAAAAATAGACCCACCACATCACCAGTAAATGTAATACATGGAACAAGCCTGAAGGGTCATAGGCAGATGTATTTGCAATACATCTACGTCCAACTCTTACAACTCTGCAAGGGAGCAGTCAGCAATAAGCAGATCACTGGTTTTGGGCCATACTGGCAAATTATTAGAGCAAGTGTATTCATGTCACTTACTGCAGCCTGCTCTTGCACATGAGTGATCTGTGAGAAGAAGAACTGCAACAATCCCATGCGTGTCTCTAACAAAAAAACTAATCCCAAAAGCAGTGTTTCCAGTACATAATAAGTGACTAGACCAAGCCAGGAATCTTCTGAGGAACAGCTTTTGGTTGAGAAATATTTCATTCAGCAGACACAAAGGTTAGGACAAAGCCTTGATGGAGCATCTCAGCGGGAAGGGTATCACAGAATCACAGAACATTAGGGATTGGAAGGGACCTCGAAAGACCGTCTAGTCTAAGCTCCCTGCCACAGCAGGATCCTGTAGACCAAGTTGCACAGGAACATATCCAGGCCAGTTTTAAACGTCTCCAGAGAAGGAGACTCTACTTCCCTGGAGCCGCTGGGAGCTCTGCCAAAGGATGGCCTGACATCCCAGCTTCCTCCTGAGCATAGAAGCTTTGGGACAGTAGCAGAGCATGGGAGAGGCCCCCTCTCTCAGAGAAATGCTTCTGCTTTCCATAAAATGGGATCCTTGACCATGAGCAGATGCTGCTGGTGTGACAAGTTTTTAAGAAAATGGGTAGGAATGGCTGAGCATGAACTGTTACAACACAGCTACAGCACTCTCTAGAGAGGCTCTCATCTGCGGTCTCAAAGTGCCTGTGTTAAATGGGTACTTCCATGGATATCTCTTTTAACAGGTACTAACCTCTGTGATCATGCTGGTGGGAACCTGGCCCTCTGAGTCTGGGTGTACACATAGTGTTTCACTACAGTTGGGAGCACTGGGAAGACAGGACGTAGGCAAGCAACTTGCACAGAGACACACACCCTGCACAAGCACAGCTGCCCTGAGAAAATATGACTAGTAGAGCACTGCAGAACTTATGCAGCCTACAGTGGTCCTGCTGTTCTTCCTAAAAACGGTTCACCGTGCCTGTTCTTAATTCTTGAAAGATCAACATTGCACAATCAGCCCAGGAAAAGTGTTTCTGGTTTAAGAGCAGCCTTTTCCTCCTGCCTCACATGTGCATGCTGCGTGCATAGCTGGATCCAGCCTGCTCAAGACTTAGACATGCCTCTGCCTGCTCCTGTTGCACAGACACACAGCACATGCTTCCTCTCTGTCCTTCATGGGGAGGGTGCTCTGTTAGCAGCTTTGCATCAAGCAAATAAATAAATAAATACAATTGCACATGAAGGGAACAGGTTTGTAGCTGGAAGCCCGAGAGACGAGGTCTGAGATGGGGCTCCCGGCACAGGTCTGTACCAGCAAGTTTTGCCCAGGCCTCTGGGAGCAGCATGGCGAATAGAGACTTGCAGCCACCCAGCTGGACGTGACAATCCGAATCCGTACTGGGACACCACCTGTACTTGAGAGGTGCACATTTTCCTATGGATTTGAAACAGTTCTTCCTACTATTTTCTGCCTAATCCCCCGTTACTCCCTTAATCTCTGCCTCCTTCTTTGCTTGATGAGTTTTCTACAGTTCAAGATACAAGAGCTGGGTGTGCAGCCTGCCATCATGCTCATTTCCACAGCTACACGAGATGGATGGATGGATGCTCTGTAACATTTTGGGGCTCAGGTGTTAAATTTGTCTGGTTGCACAGGCATGTGACTGTTTGCAAGTAAATGGATTGTCAGGTTCAAGTCTTTCTCCTGTCTGAAGTCCAGGTATTACAGCGGTAGATTTGTTGATGTAAGGAGCAAACAAAGGACACGTTGCACCTGCACCGTGCAATGTCAGCCCCATCTAGCAGCAGCACAGCCGTGTACTGTGCTAACACTTCTGCTTGTTTGTGACAGTCTGGGTCCCACATGCAGTACATGTAGGCCTAGAGAGAAAAAGAGGTAGACAGAAGAGACACCAGAAGGAGAAACAAGCGCAGAATAAGTCAAAGCAATCTTCCAATCTCTCTTGGTCTTGATCAGATTCCTGTCTTGTGTGGAGCCCCAGACAGCACATGGACAGGCAGCTGTAAGCACGTCCTACTGGTCTCCTGACCTGACAACAAGGCAGTGACCTTGCTGTGTTTCTTCCAAATCAGCCACTGGAAATGGCCACTTAGTCCTCATACTTGTTTCCCTTTGAAAATGCTTTCCAAGGATGCTGTGCCAGGGAAACCTCTTTGCACCTTTTGCGGTGATTTGGATGTACACCTGCTTCAGCTCACAGGGGTCTTGTAGCTTCTTTCCAGAGCTGGTTTCATAAGCAAAGTCCCTCTCTTAGTGCCGGTCCTCCATCTGTGTCCTCTGCTTTTCATCTCTGAGGGAAGTAGAGCTTTTCCTGGTCCTCTGGTTATTCTTCATTACCTTCTCCTTCAGGTGATGCATGATGGACTATGAGTTGGGATGAAGACATTTGCCAAGGCAATCACTTCCCACAGCATCCCCAGGCTCAAAGAAGCAAGGCCATGCTCCCACTTGATTTCTTCAGAGCCCTAATGAGCTCAGGATGGTGAGGAAGAGAGGTCAGCCCATTCAGCTCTCAACTACTCCTGGACATCCAGGGATCTCTGTGGGACACAGAAAGAAAGAAAAAAAGGAAAAAGCCATCAGTTTACCGTGCTCTATTATGCTAGAGATTTGTGTAGAGGAGAGACACTGCACATCTCCAGGGCTTATGGTCACTGCTTGGTGGCCACCATGTCCATTGTCTCTGTCTTAGCCTCCAGACATTCTCCCTAGCTGGTGTTAACTCCCTCATACAGGAGCCAGTGCATAAATGAGCCTCAGGAGCTGCCCAGTTTCTCCATGCCTAGTGGTGCCCTGCCCATACATGCCACCACATGCTGGGGCTGTACCAGGTGGGTGAGCTTCTGCCCCCACATTGTTCAGTGATGTTCCTACAGTGCTGTTGCACTTTTGAGCTTTGTGAGCAGGACAATTGGCTGAAGCATTCAGCAGCGCTCCCTGGACAGCTGCGTGCTTTAGTACCTGATCTTGATTCTCCAACAGTAGTTATCAAAAACCCAAACTTTGCATGTAATAATTGGAAAAAACAGGTGCTTCTCTGCATATGCACTCAGATCAGTTGCCCAGGAGATGAGAACACATTTCCTTCTGATTTTAATATCTGTGAATCTACAAAAAGGAAGAAACAAGCTTCTTCTTGATCGTAGAGATACCTGAATGACAGCACATTAGATAGAAACATAGGAAATTAATATTGATATGGAAAGGAACAAGTACTGGATATACCTGTGCTTCTATTTATTTGAAAGTGACATTCTAATTTTCAATAAGTACATGTCAAAGATTATGGTCTGTGCTTGTGTGGAGATAAAGCAGTATTTAAAACCTGAACAGATCTGCAGAAAGGAATAAAACATATCTGTTCTTTGGGATCACAGTGCCTCCCTCTGAAGAATTCCGGGTACAAAAAATGATGCTGCATTTCTTGCCCTTTCCCTTTCCCTTTCCCCCTTTCCCTTTCCCTGCCCCTTTCCTTTTCCCTTTCCCTTTTCCCCATTCCCTTCCCTTTTCCTTTCCCTTTTCCCTCTCCCTGCCTTTCCCTTTCCCTTTCCCTTTCCCTTGACCTTTGCCTTTCCCTTGCCCTTTTCCCTTCCCTTCCCCTTCCTTCCCCCTGCCCTTCTCTTCCCTTTCTTCTCCCTTCCTTTTCTTTCTCTCCCTCCTTTCCTTTCCTTTCCTTTCCTTTCCTTTCCTTTCCTTTCCTTTCCCTCCTTCCCCCTTTCTCCTTTCTCCCTTTCTCTTTCCTTTTCCTTTGCCTTTCATTTCCAACAAATGTCAAAACACACTGTTGGCAAGAGGAGTTTACTTTGCACAGAAGAAGGAAGAAAATCTGTGTTTCCTGCTCCTAAACCCCCTCTGAACTGCAATAACTCCTGCAGTTGCAGCCTGTGCTGTGAGCTGTGGGCTGTGTCTGGCAATCATGAAACACCAAGTGAAGGAGGAACTGATGTGCTAAATCAGGGTTTAGATTATTTTTCTGTCTTAACTGCCACTGTTCTGTACATGGGATACTGTGGAGTATCAGAACCGAAACCTTTAACCAAGAAATCTTGCAGATCAGGAGCTCTTTAGAAAATCCTTGAGATTTCCCCAGTGGAATAATAGCAGCTCTACAACTCCAGCAGCTTCCACAGGCAACTGTCCCACAGTCCTGCAGCACGAGACTGAGGACTTACAGTTTAAGCAGGGAGGAAAGCTACACCAAATATGAAGTAATGACGATGAAATCAGTCACTTTCTGCAATGTGGTATGATAAGCACACTGGAGTTTTTCCAGAGTGGAACGGGAATCTGAGTGAAGTTGCTTTGCCCTTTTCATCAGCCTGAAGCCAAAGATCTCTTCTTTGGCTATCCTACAGATGGAGCTTGTAAGCTTACATGGAAGTGAACCGTGTTGTAAGCTCCCAGGGCAAAGACACAACGCGTTGCACAGAGTTCCAGTGGGAAAGAGGAGGAAATTTTCTGAACAGATGTCATGTTTGCATTTGGGAAACAGAGCCATGAACACATCAGCATTATGCTTCTACACTTTGCATCCCGCAGTCACTGTGATTTAATTGCCTCCTTCTCTAACTGGAAGGAGCTTTGTTCTTTGTAGTGGTGCTACCACCCTCATCCCTCACAGGCCTCTCTGAGGTTCTGACTTAGTTCTTTCTATGAACTCAAAATAAGTCGATGTTTCTTGTTACCTGGTTATTTTATGACATGGTTATTAAAACAGTGATTTTCTGGTATTCCAAATCCAAGCTATATACATAAGCTTGGCTAGGAGACAGAAGTCCAGTGTCTTCTTCCTGCTGCCCCCTTGGATGAGCTTCATTCAAGCTCTGGTTTCTATGGCAAGAATCACAGTTGTTTCATGATTGGTAAACTCTGCTACTCCCTGCTAGCAAGGGCATCACACCAGCTACTCACTACTAGTGAGAACAAAATGGTTGGGAAAACTGGGGCCATTTTTCCCTAGCTCTCATTTTATCTTCATGGGGTCACCTTCCAGCCAAGTGTGCAGACAAGGAGCTGAGTGTGCATGAGGTACCTCTGAGCTGCCATAGGTCACAAATTCAGCCTGCCAAACCCACATCTGTTACTCAGTGCAGCCACTTGTCCCCACAGCTGTACAGTATGGAAGTGGAAACTGTTCAGCATACCCAAAAGACATTCCTTGGGGCTGGGAGCATGGAGAATGGTTTTACTTTTTATGTCAATGATAGGTGTGTCTGGACCTTTGGATAAGAAGTGGGAAAAGACGGACTGTGGTTCTTCGATTTCTAAGGTTGCACTGCTGTCTCCCACCTCTGCCAGTGTTGGGGAGGCTGAGGGAGGTAAAGCACAGCCATGACTTTTAAAAAGAGAAAGAAAGTAAGAGCTTAGTTCCCTGGGACACTCATGGCCTTGTTCTGCTCTGTGAGACCTCCAGGCAACCTGGTAGTTCACATGGACCTTGTTTCAATTCGCTGGCTTTAAAGCAGTTGTTATACCACACATGGCTGCATTTCACTCTGTGCAAACTGAGCCACTCAGTGCCAATGTGTGCAATTAAAGAAGAAAGTAACTTATAAACAGTTAACTGATTGGTTAGATGCCAACAGAAGACGGATGTAAATCAGCTTGTCTCTGCCTAGCTTTAATGGAGCAAGGCTGACCAACACAGATGACCACTGCACTCTCTAACTTCCCCAATCCTCCTTGCTGAAGTTTCTAAACAGCAAGGTTGTTTGGGAAGCCCTATAGCTTAAATCTGATGAAGTCACAGCAGAGCAGAGAGGCCAGCACCCCTTTTATATCCAGGCTTTCACTTCCAGCCCTTTAGAAGGGTGGGAAAATCTAGAGAAACAACTGAGTAAGGATTAACACCCTGAATGCTGCCAGCACAAAATGCCTACAACAACTGCTTGTGTCCTTTCAGAGGAGAAAAGTGCAGCCAGCATTCCCACCCCTCCAGACTAGCACCAGTTTTAAGAGCATCTCCTCCAAGCGTTCCTCTGTCTTCAGCTAGGACCACCAGTTCCTCTGTGGGCACCTGCCTGGTGTCCATCAAGACATAAGGACACAATTGTCTTGCTCTCCATCATCATCATAACACAAGCCAAATGGTCGGTTTCATCCCTGTATGACTCTCCTGGAACAGTTACAGGCAATGGCATTAACCATTTTGCACAGGAGCACTGGTTTATCCTTTCCATTCATTAATGACCCACTACATGGAGCTCTTTGATATCCAAACCGTTGTGAAGATCATAAAATCATAGAATCACTATGCAACTAAATGCACTATGCAACTAAGATGCAACTAATTTAATGACAATAACATCCAGGGAGTTGCTTTCCATTGGCCCCAATGCATCATCCCAAAGCAAACACTGAACGCTGTTCAGTAACTGTTCTAGGACATGCTGAGCCCAACTACTTTTGGTCTTGTTCTGGCATAAATCATCAGTGAATTCTGAAGTCAAGGGAGTCTAACTTTCATATACACTGCAATTACAGCGCTGACGTCAGTGGAGCGATTTCAGATTTATGCTACTGTCATTGAGAAAGGAATTAGACCCAATAGATTTACACCACTGTAAAACTGATATGCTAAGGGAACTGGGTTTGCAGCACACAGCCCTGTCCAGGCACTGATGGAAGACAGGGCTGGCTACCCAAACGGCAAAATCTGAAGAATCCTTATTTATAGTCTCCGAATGTGTGCACACACGTAGGAAGGAGGTTTGGAAGATAGCAATTAAAATAAACAGCAAATCACTTATCCTAAACATCTGCCTCATAAAAGCAGAAAATCAGATGTTGCCCTGGAACGCATGCTATTTGTTGCTCCGAGTAAAACAGAGAGAGCACAGCTTGCCTGACTTCTTCCAACATTTCCTTTGCCCATGAGATCTGAATTCCTCAGAGTTCACAAGCCAAAACATAATATTCAAAACAGAAGCTGTCTGAAGAAACCGTGCATCCTCTGCTCTTGACCAGTGCCTCTTCACCTGTGGGAAGCTTGCATTTGCTCACCAGACAAACATGGTGGGAGGGGTGGACCACCCATATCCCACAAAGCAAGACATATCTGGAGACATGCCACATTCATTCATCTTGCTAACCGCACAGCCAGCTGGCTATCACTCATTCACATTCCCTGATTTTGCTTCAGTACATCCCTAGAAGAAATAGACTAATGATGAAATCACTTTTAGTCATTAGTCATAATACAGCCATTCTGCAGAGTGAGGATCTGAGAAAGTAAAAATTATCTTGATCAATGGGAACGGACTGTCACCCACAAAGTCACAGTCGGACTTTGAAATGTCCCTTAAGACACATTTCAAGGAGATAAGGATGGCATGAAGAGGGAAAATCTCCCTCTCTGACCCTAGGTTGTGGATTGGCAGTAGATTGACTTAGTGTTTTGCTAAGTGATTTTGCAAACCATAGGAGATTTTCTTCACTTGAGATTTGTACAATCCATCTGAGCTAGTCATCCAGAGAAGTAGACTCCTCTAGGAGCCCAGTTCTCAGCCTAATTACTGTAGCCATCTGCAGGGTGGCTGAGCAGCTCTTCCCCTGATCCAGAGTGCAGTGACGACAGAGCAAACTGGCCTTATTCTATGCCCTGCCTGCACTCCTGGCAAACAAATCTGTCATATTTGCATTGTGCCATCCCTGTACTTAAACATGGGTCTTCCAACCTAGTAGAGATTGTCAGACTGTCTACAGATTGTCCCCTCTTTCCTTTCCTGCCTCTTAAATGTTTTCGACTGGAAACTCATGCTGTTTTATCATGTTTCAGCAACCTATCATCTACCATTTGCCAACAAATCTTCCTATAACCTTTCAATACCATATGTTAGAAGTGAAAGGTGTAAAACCAACCCTATGGTACAACAACATGAAATGAACAATCAGCTCTTTAGTCACATATCAAGGTAAAGGAAGAACCATTTAATGTGTGAAAAGAAGCTGAAGTGAGACACAAGGAACCCTGAGCATGCCAGTCCAAGAGTTAGGCTAATTTACCACTGTAGTTCAGAAAAAAAATACATTTCAGCCCTTCTAGTTTGCTGTAACCTAAACCCAGGGCATCTCAGTACTTGGCTCTGTGAGGGGATGTCCTGGGTGGCACATGGTGATACTACTTGTTTTGTTGCAGGTCTCTGACAGAGTATCTTTCCTCTGGTAACAGGGTTCATCCATGACTCCTAGGTACAATCACAGCCTCACAAATGCCTGGCAGTGCCTCTGAACACTTTATAATGCATCCATCCATTCAGGATATTTCTTCCCTGTCATCCTCCCCTGCAACAGTTTGTTCTTATTTTACACTCCTTCCCCATTATCTCTCCAGTGGGACAAGGATCCAGCAGCCAATGCAACAAAGTCAAACTTTGACCCAACTTCTCAGTGTCAGTTCTTAGCAGAGGTCCAGCTTGCTCCCACTAGTCAGACAAGAATCTGACTTCACATCTGAATCACAGAATCATTCTGGTTGGAGAAGACCCTTGGGATCATAGAGTCCAACCATTTACCCTACAAGTTCACCACTAAACCAGATCCTCAACACCTCATCCAAACGATCTTTAAACACATCCAGGGATGGCAACTCAACCACTTCCCTGGGAAGCCCATTCCAGTGCTTGACCATCCTTTCTGTGAAAACATTTTACCTAACATCAAGTCTAAACCTCCCTTATTGTAACTTGAACCCATTCGCTCTTGTTCTGTCACTAATTGCTTATGAAAAAAGACCAGCACCAACATCTCTACAGTGTCCTTTCAGAGAGCTGTAGAGAGCAATGAGGTCTCCTCTCAGGCACCGCTTCTTCAAACTGAAGAGCCCCAGCTCTTTCAGTCCTTCCTCATAAGGTTTATTCTCTGGGCCCTTCACCAGCTTGGCTGCCCTCCTCTGCACCTGCTCCAGCACCTCCACTTCTCCCTCATATTGCGATGCCCAAAAGTGGGCACGGTACTCAAGATGTGGCCTCACCAGTGCCGAATGCCCGTAAGCCAGCTGTGGAGCTGTATTACTAGAGTATTGACAGGGCAGCATCCTCAGTAAAATCCTATCATCTCTGCACAAAACATTTGTTGTGTAACTCTACACAAACATTTCAGCCAAAACTCAAGTCTTACAAACTCTGAAGCTGCTCAGGGTTTTAGAAGACAAGATAGATATGTATTTTTTAAAGCAAGATGGCAGAAAAGGAGTTTACAGAAGAAAGCCTACAATGATACCGAGGCACGGAGCAAGAGGTCTGTAAGTATTTACAGACAATTCTAAGTGCACAGGAGACAGCAGTTTCTTCTTTCTAAATTTAAATTGCTCAAAAAGATTATTAGAGTCAAATCTTAAAAATCATTTAACTGAAGAGCTAACTGTTTACATGGAACACTTTACATACATATGAATAAGTAGCTGGCTAGTTAAAAGGCAAGACTGTTTTAGGTGTGTACCAGTAACTTCAGTTTACTAGTTATTAGTTAGCAGCAGCATCCACTGACAGCTATGAGTGATCTACACACAGGATCACACAAGGATGCCCTTGCTGGTGTTGGTACAAAACTTCTCAATGATCTAAGTCCTCTCTGTCCTTTATTACCAGTTGCAGAACATAGATCTCCCACCATTAGAATAGCTCTTGATCTGCCAGGGCCTAGGTGAAGATAACTGGCTCTTAATTACTGCAGATGGCAGTCCTATCACTAAATCCCAAACCTGAATCTTCATTTACTTTGCTGAAAAATAATATCCTCTTCAAATTCTGTTTGAAGAACTTCTTTTTTTTCCTGGCAGAGGATCATCAAAGTAACTCTGGAAAGCAGCCAGAATATGAACAGCTGCAAAGCAACAGGCTTTTATAAGCTGTTTTATTTATCATTTGCTTGCCCCAGCTTTTTCTGAGAGGTTTGTTTCCTTTTTTTAATTTTAATTTTGGAGAAGTAGGAAGAACAAAATTTGCTTTTTTCCTACCATTTAACATATCAAAGGTGTTTCCCAACAGAGCAACTATTCTCATTGAAAACATTAGATCAAACTACTAAATCAAACTAAAGGAATTCTTGACCATCGGAGAGTTCATGGCATGCAGCAATTTCCTTTCCTTGGTGCGATGCCAACATAGTGTAAACTCGTCCTTAAGCTGGGCTTACACCCAGTTTCCTATGCAGTTGTTTCAACTAATACAGACCCAAGCCAAACAAGTTAACAATGAGCAGAACATCCTTCTCTCTGTAGGAACAACACAATACCCAAACAGCACCCTCATTCTTCCATCTGCCTCTGTACTCCACACCCTAACTGGTGCTGGGATGGGGTTTCAGCTCCTCTCCTCAAAGGACACAGCTCTGAGCAATCTGTTGTCACTGTCCCTGCTGTGAACCAGGAGTCTGGACAGGATGCCAGCCCCCACAGTTCTGCCATCCTAGGAAGTACAGCAGGCAGGAGCACTGCTGTGTGCCAGGCTCAAATGACTGTGCAACATGAAAAGGGATGTACATGAAGATACCATCATCTCTACTTCCCTGCCACCCAGGTGCAAAGTAGAAAAGACTACCTCCTAATTTTCCAGTGAAACACCAGGTTTCTGCCCACTGGACAGTGGGTTGAACTTGCTCAGCTTTAGAGAAACCTGTCTGCCCAAACGGGCATTCAGTGGCAGTTTCCTTAAACTCTTCAGGCTCCCAGTGAATCGCAATTGCAAGGCCCCTTCAGATAAGTGTCACTGGCTTTTGAGTGGCAAGATGTTGGCAACGTGGGTACTACCAACTCACATAAAGAACCACCACTAACATTTTTACAACTGTGTTTTTCCCCATTAGTTGAGAAGTCCTTAATTTTTCTGCTACGCTGTGATGTGCTGCTGTGCAGGCTACTCACAAATGGAGAATCAGAAGAACCAGCCATTGATGGAAGGTGCTAAGCTGAAGACAACCAATGCTCTTGCCACAGATCACAGCAGAATTGTTTCTCAGGTTTGATGATGACCCCACATGATGGGAAAAAGGGTCTGAAATGAGGCTAGACAGAGGAAGGAGGTGCTTTGCAGTGCGTGGCCAGTGGCTGCTGTCCCACCAGTGGCTGGAAGGAAGAAAGGAAGGCATTTGCCTGTTTATGTCTATAAGTATTTCCCTCATTTTCAAAATGGTGCATTTCATCTGATGATCTCAGAGCAGATGGGAAAGAAGAATTAACTTTCCTACCTAGCAGATAAGGGGTTAGAATCTGACAATGTTCACTTAGCAAAACAGAACCACTAGTGATACAAACCTGGTTTCCAAATCTCCAATCTTCTGCCAACTCTCTCAGAGTTCTGACATCCCCTGATGAGTATGTGAGCTAGCACTAATATTAGTTTATGACTAACATGAGTAATGAGGTGGTGCAGGTACTAGTTTACGCTTGGAAAGATAGTAGATGTCATTTAACTTACAAATGAAATTATTAATTCAAATAAATTCCTTCCTTTTCCTTCAAAGAATCTGCACTATCTGCCTGATTGACTTATTGTGACTGGCATGTGGCAAAGAGCACAGGATTGGGCAGCAGCTGCCCATAAGAGGTGGCTATGGCAGAAATTCAGTTTTTGTGATTTCAGATCACTCCATTGTGTCACACAGTTTCATATCTGGCAAGAGGATCCAGGCCATGGGACAACATAAGAGCTGTTCCTCAGTATGACTCTGGTGATGTATTTTTAAGCATCACTTTTTTGGGAAGGAAGAAGGAAGAAGTCGCCAGTTTCTGTTCTGCTCCTGTTCTGCTGGAGGGGGATCATATACAGAGAGGTGAAAATATTCCAGCGGCTACCCAGGGCAGATGGGGGGTGTTCAGGGGCTCAGGCTGTCTTTTAGCCAGGTTGTGGCAGGTGCATCAGGCAAATGGGAAACTGCTCTGAGGAATGGGAATCAATGCAGAAAATAAGGAAACGTTAACTCTGCAGCAAGCAGGAAGTGATTTCTCTCCTCAGGAGTGGTTACAGGGTTTGTAAAGGTCATGGTTTCTTTTTCAGAGACTTAAATTTTGATGACATTTGACCTGGTAATGCTGCTGCCACTGGGAAGTAAGAGATACGCTGGTGCTCCTTGGGATAGTCGCTGGCAGCTCAAAAACTTGACACTCGCACGAAGGTTAACGGCTCAGAAGGGAGCACGCAAACAGAACAGGAGAAAGCAAACAAAAGAGGGAGAAAAAAGAAAAGCCAAAGGTTTTTGAGGTTTTCTTAAAGCAGACTTTTAGGGCCAGGACAGTTTGTTAATGCCTGGGGAAAGGCCATTATGTAAGCGTAGTGATTCAGCATGTAAAAACCATCTGGAGACCGCAAGTCCTTCCCCTCCAGTGGCAGCAGTGACTGTGACTAATGGGGGTATAGAGGACGTAAAGAACACAAACACAGTATAAACTGCATGGCCACCCCAATACAGCCCTTTCTCCATAGCCATGCTGTGCAGGGATGATTCTGCAGAACACTCATAGCTCTGGGGAAGGTGGAGATGGCATTAACACTCTTAGTTGCCATCCTCCCAGACACATCACTAACCTGCATGGCACATGGCATTAAGGAGCTCTTTCCTGTGCTGGGGGTTCTTAGCCTGTTTTCTGCACAGCAGCAGTTTCTCACCTTTTCTTATGAAGACTAAAGAAAGGCTGGAGACTCTTGAGCACCAGCACAAATGGTCTGTTCTTGGCCAGCCAGTAATCAGTGAGACATCAGAAAAGGATGTGAATGTGGCAGAGCCATGTAGAGCTTCAGAGCACAACATCTAAACCAGACCTAAGATGGGTGAGTCCCCACGTGATGCTATCTCCCACTAAAGAACAAGTGGAAAGTCTTATTCTGAAGACTGAGCAGCATGTTATACCCCTCAGATATTCTTGCTATAGGCTATTTCTGAAGTGCCCACATGCATGGCTTCAGTGCAGAGCATCTATTCCCTCTCCTTCATGTCCTACCCCATGGTAAATGAACTGAATTTCATCTCACAGAAAAACAACCTAAAGCAAACAATTAATTTCACCATGTGTGTGCTGGAGTCAAACAAACAACTTGAAAGAGAGACTTAAGTGGCAGTTGTCTGAAATCATGGTTATATCACTGGTGTTGGAGGACACTGCTCTTGGTAAATTGTGTAGCTTTATCATCCCATTAAATCAGTGACAACAGAACTCTGTGGGTAGGGAGAGAGATGTAGCCCTTTGTTTCTCTCTTGAGCAAGAAATCTCAAGTAACTTTTTCAAAAGCAGTTCTGAAGCTTAAGTCTCATTTTCAAAATTGCCTTGGATAATTGTTCACTCAGTAGTAGATGTTATTTGATGTGAGTAAGTCTAATTCTTTTTCCCTTGTCCTGCTCACCCACATCAAAGGGTGGAAGATAGAGGTTTGTGCCAGGGCTGATTAATACTCCCAGGGTTTACATGGCTAAACCTGTGTGGAAAACACTCAGCCTTGCCACGGCTGAATTCACACTATGCTTTGGTTTCCTTCATCAAAGTGAAGCGTCAGCCTCCTGACCAGTGTCTGGCTCACCAAGATGCTGCATATAGCTGATGATATTGACGGCACATACAGCTGGCAGAGGCTCCATTCTGCAGTGCAAACAGCGTGAAGGTACAGTCAGGAATCCATGGGTGGAGCAGGCATCACACCTGAGTAAACACAAGCACAGCAAGAAGGCTTCTTTTCCCAGTGCCCAGCTTTGAGCTGGTGATTGCACCTCATGGGTTTTTCTGCTTTGCTCTCTGGCAAGCATCTTCTTCAGTGAGTGAGCAAATTGCTGGCATCTGCCATGGAGATATAAAAAGACTTCTCTACGAGGTAGTGCCTGGCTTGTTGATGATCTCATGGTGTCAGTCATGGTGATCTGCTGCACTTGATGGATGCACCCCTTCCTCCAGTGCCCCAGCCCTTGTCCTCCTTCATCAGCAGCTTCTGTCTCCAGTTGAATTTACAGCCAGGGAGGCTGGGATTGCCTAACCCACCCTTTCCAGCGCAAATCTCAGTTGTTCACAATGGCAAGACCTACTCTCTGGGTACCCAGAAATGGGGCTGGAAGTGAGACAATCCTTGTAGGAGTTAATCAAAGGAATCAGAGAATCATCATGGCAGAAAAGAGCCTCCAGGATCAAGTCCAGCCCTCAACCCAACATCTCTCTATCCCTAGACCATGACCTCAAGTGATAGGTTTACTCATTTTTTAAACATCTCCAAAGATCGTGACTTCACTTTCTCCCTGGGCAGCCTGTTCCAGTGAGGAACAGGAGAGGAAATCATCTCAAGGAACACGCAGAAGTGGAAGGGGTGAAACGTTGAAGAGACAGTGGCTTTTCATTTCCATCATTTTTTCACACTAATTTATCTGCTCTTTAGGAAGGACCAAATCTTACCTCACTGAACCATGACCCTGCAGCAATGGCAGGCTGTGCTGTGAAGCCCATGTAACCTAAAACCCTGTTTAAAAATGATAGTCCATCTGCAGGAATGACAGATTTCGTATTTACGAGGGGTTCAAGCAGCTCACCTACAGTCCTCTTATGAGCTGGTAAGTAAGGGCTTTCAAGATTATTATATGTTAAATCAGTTCCACTGAAACCTGAAAGCCTCCAACTTCTTCCGAAGAGTGACCATCAGCTATGTAACCTTGTCTCATTTCTCCACACTTGAACCCAACACACAATGACTCACTCAAATGGACAAAGGACAAAGCAGCAGGAAGGATCACAGGAGTTTCCAATGGTGGAATAGCATGTCCATAAGAACTCATGATGTGCAACGGAAGAGTGCTTTTTGTGGCATGGAAATACATCCTGAGTGAGTTTGTGTGGATTTCGTAACTGAACTTTTCGTAAATTACCAGAAGTCAAATGTTAACAACTTCTATGTAAAGATGATAAAAGGTGCAGCAGGTGAGGTGCACACGTACAATTGGCTGTATTATTCTCACCTCAAAACCAAGTCCAGTCAGCCTTTTAATCACTCAGCAGCAGCATTTGACTTCTCTGGCCTGATTTGTATTGATGTTCCTGAGGCAACTGCTTCCTTAGCCTGGCTTCTTGCATCACTCCCAGAGTAATGTGGAATCCCTGAATTAATCATGCAAGAAGCAGAGGGGTAGGTAGAAAGTTCTCTGCAAACACCATCTTTTCTGTCATCAGTTGAAGGAAGGAAACTGAATGTGTACTTAGGGTTAATGACACAGTCACTTTTAGATTAGGCAGGATGATTTTAGACAGGCAAACATAACATGAAACAGCTTTCTACTGCTTCTGGGAAAGGGTTGTTCTCTTGGTATAAAGGGTTGGTCTTATTCTGTGGTGATGTAGCTCTGGACTCTCACCCTCTCAGTGTTCACGTGAAGCATCATTATGACCTAGTTGTCTTACAGACAACCTCACACTACTCTTGGTAAGCTCTGGTAAAGTAACAAAAGGGTGTAATTGTTAAGTGAAATTGGAGCAGGCTGAGGTTCAGATCTTCTGCAGAAGCCATATAACTACAGTATCTAGCAATTGTGAAGCATCTTCTTTCCAAACTCCTGGACACCACTTGCAGAGACACTACTCTTCCAGGTACGCATGACTGGCAGGCTCCATTTTGCCAGCAAGTCACTGAGGCACTGAGACATGAGATGAGTCATGGCAGCAGAGCGCAGCCCTCCGTGATCTCGGTTTCTAATCTGGGTCCTGTGTCGTAGATGTTTGTCACTGCGAAACAGGGTGGTATTTTCTTCCACCAACTCAACAAGCACCTCACATAAAAGCCTTTGTTCTTCTGAAAGGATTGAGGTCTTGAGGAATTACATACAAAGTCTGAACAAATATTTTGGCACTACAGAGTCACACATGTTTCAGTAACAGCACAATCTCTACCCAGCTGCAGTGTAGCTCAAGCTGCATTTCAGGGACAGCCACAGACACTGGAGACTGGAGGTATCGCCGTGTTACTCCATGGCTGTCTTGCACAGCAGGACAACTCCAGCCGAGATCTGGACCATGGATAAATTTACACTCCTATTACAGCTGGGGTTCTGTGCTGGTCTCGCTTCCCCATGGGAGGTCTGACTGTCCTAGGGGTACAGTGCAGCTGCAGGCCTCTCTGCACGTCCTCAGAGCTGCTTATGACAAAAAAACACCTCAGCAAAGCAGCGCTGACACTAGCCACACCACACATGCTCCTGTTACCACAGGACTGGAAATAGCATGGCCTCAGCAAGGCAGCTCCGTTCATTGTGCTGACAAGTATGCACAATGAACGAGCCAGAAGAGGTGAGCTACACTGACCTGTCCCTTCCAACCCACAGCTACTGACTGGCATGTCTTGCAATGTGAAGATACCCCAAGATAATAAATAAAAAGCAAACTAAAAGTACCAAAATTTCTCAAAGCAATGCTCCACATCCATGCATCATCCCTCATGTTACCCAGCTACCCAGACCCCTTCCCACGGCTCTCTTGCTGGGAAAACCACTTGCATCTCACAGCTGCATCTCCCACTATTCACCAAGACCTTTGCCACACTGCAAAAAGAAGACGGCTGTCCTGATTTGTCTCCATACCTGTCAGACCCACTCACTGCGAAGGCACGCATGCCTGCAGAATGACAGGAACGCCTGCTCCACACCCTTCCTAATCGGGCTTTGGCAGGCAGCAGAGCAGCATCTGAGAAGGAAGCAAGCTTGCTCTTTTCATTTTAGAGGAAACCATTGCTCTACACAAAGCTTCAACAACTCGGGAAGGAACCTGGAGGCTGACAGGAAATAATGAATTATTGCTGTATATTTTGCTGCCTCACGCCAAGGATTGGGAGGGGACTTTCCAAATATATGGGCTTGTCTTGGTGTCTTCTAGACAAGGAAAAAGGTGCTCCAGGAAAGAAACTGGTTGCAGAACTCCAGCTCCTGAAGGCAAGGGATGGAAATAAGGGAAATATGATGTATTAAGGTATGGACATTAGGCTGTTCTCATCTGTTGTCCATCACTGGTTTTCTCTGGGCACCTCAATCTACACAGAACAGAAAACACATTAAAAATCTCTCTTTTTAAAGCCACCTTCTAATTCTATCAGCACTCGTAGACACTGGAAGTTAAAATACCCAGCTAACACCAGCCAAAGAACAAGCAGGCGCTACCCAAGCATGTTTCCAAATCAAGATGCTTCTCTCTCCAGCTACGGCTTTTATTCAAAAAGCAATGCATTTGGCAGGGACTCTGTTCGTTTGATTTGGGGCTCTTTGGGGGATGCTCACAAGCATTTAATTCCATCCAATACAGCTCACTCTTTAAAAAAATAAAAGGAGAAAATATCACATATTTACAGCAGATGTCTGCTGGGAAACTCTAATTTTGCCATGAAATAACCCATCTCTGAGCTCCTGGGTTCCAGATGAAGCTCTGTGAGCTTTGCTTCATTCCTACAGCGCATACAGGATTGTGTGGGTGCTGTGGTGCCTGACAGCAGTGCATGACTCTGAGAGGTTTAGGCCCTGTGGCCCTGAGCAGAGCTAAAGAGCCAAATCAGGCTGCTGGAGATGGCTCTTTGCCCTGACTTCATGGATGGAAGCCTGTCCTACTTCCACCACCAGAACACCTGCCCGGCTTGAAGAAACACCTTCCAGACAGAAACAGAAGAGTTTCACCAATAGCAGAGACTGCTTCTGTGCTCAGAGGTTTTAAGTTTCAATGCAGTGGGCAATGCTCATTGCCAGCCCAGGAAAAGAAATATATTCTGGTCCAACCTGCCATTGTGTTGCTCTGCAGAGTTCCATCTGTTCCTTTACTATGGGTAATGTTGCAGTTTATACATCCTACCACCAGATGAGACACATAAAAGTGAAGAATCATGTAAGTCATAGAATCATAGAATCATCAGGAATTGGAAGGGACCTCCAAAGGTCATCTAGTCCAATCCCCCTGCCAGAGCAGGCTCACCTCACTGGAGAAGCCATGGAACCAGAATCACTCAGGGTTGGAAGGAACCATCATCCACCCCCAGCACAGGCAGGGACACCCCACTTAGACCAGGCTGGCCAGTTCTGATGCAGAACTTTTCCTACAATGAAGAAAAATTAATACCGAAGACAAACAATCCAGCTGTTCATGGAGTATCTCATGTCTCTACGAGTTTCCTCTCATGACAAAATCCCTGGCTTTTCTTACCACTTGAACAGTGTGAAAGAGCCATAAAGTTGCTATGATGAGCCTGCTGAAAGTTTTGGCTGGCAGGGGAGAATACCTGAGCGGCACAGCACAGGTGTGACACACTCTGTGCCTTCTCTAGTGTCAGGTTAAAATGAGATGTGACTAGAAACCAGTTTGATACTTCTGTCTTGCAACCTCTGACCCTTAGGCTGGAAGACGGAAAAGGTGACACCCAGGTTGGATATCCAGGGCCGGGATTTGTTAGATTTTTACTCTGCAGGAGGATCACGGTCTCTTTTTCGATTGTCTCCAGTGGAAAACCCCTCCAGACCCCTTCATTAGGTCTGATTGCCCTGTCTTGATTTCCTCAGTCATCAGTAAGGACAGGGCTCTGCTTGCTAGCATATTTGAACACCTAACTTGGGACACCTACATCCTTACTTGCAGTTTGCAGCTGAACATTGCTTTTCCTTGCATACCAGTGGCTTACTATGAGGCAGCTTTTTCCTCAGCATCTCCCATCCCCAGAAGAAACCAAACCCTGCACAAGGCATTGGCAACAAGGGAACAGACAGTATACTGGGCTGCCTGTCTTCCCTCTAAAAAGTTCAGCTGAGGCAGTGCTCAAACCACCTCCCTTTATCTCTTGCTAACCCTCACAGTGATCTGGGGGCTTATTCTGGCTCAGGTGGAAAAACTCTAGCTCCAGTTTGTCACCGTTTCCCTAGCACAGTCCTGCGGCACAACCACCTGGCTCAGCCTGGTGAGGTCTTAAGATAACTGGCACAGTGTGCTCTCACTACACTCATTACTTGGATGATCTGGGTTTAAACATAGCTTCACTGCCCTGTGCCAAGACCTGCCCCACTGTCTGCCTGCTCCCTGCCTAGGTCACCTCAAGCTGCTGGCTTGCAAGGCCAGGGCCTACAGCACAGGATCCATCAGGCAGGAATGAAGAGTAAGGATATGAGACAAAAATATTTGATGCCACATACAGGTAAAAGCAGAAATGTTTTCAGTTTGGTTGGGATTGTTTTTTCCCTGCTTTTGCTGAAATGGAATCCCACTGCAGAAGTTAGCGTGATGCAAGGTGGAAGAGACAATCAAGAATAAAACAGCGCTCATCTTCCTTACTCTGTGAGTGTAAATTAGACTGGCCTCTTGCCTTGGACAACCCCCCTGGCACTTAGAACAAACTGTACATGTACTGCCTCTCATGGCCATGCTTTTTAACCCACAGTTTCCCAGGATTTCTGTATTACCGAGATACTGTCCCCTCTCCTTCAGTCCTTCCATCTTCCTTTTGCCAGATCTACTAAATCAAACTCATACCGGCAAAAGCAGACAAGGAACTGATGGAGAAGGAAAGACGTACCAGTCAGGCTGCCTGCACTGAAATGTAGATCCTGATGTCATGGCACTTTCCAGCCCTGTGTCTTCCCCTTCTGCAGTATCTCTCCAGCATTTCCCTCCTCTTTCACAGTGGATACAGTCTTAATTTCCACTTTGAGTTTCCTGCTTGTTCTTGAGCCGTTGTCCTTCTTAAGGCTCTTTTCTCATCTCTATTATTTCTTATCAGCTTTTTATACTCACCTGAGACTATATTTCACTTGGCCTCGTTCTTCAGTTGCCCCTAATTGTCCTTCAGCTATTCTCCTCTGAGCTCTTCTCTTTCTCTCTGCTTTTCATCACCAGTCCATACGGGATTTGTGGCAGTTAATGGAAGTCTCCTTACAGACACAGTCACTCAGTAAACTGCATTGTCCAAACCCATTCAAAAAAATTGGCCTGTCTAAACAGTTTTATCATTAGTTTCCCCCTCCCAAGTTTTATTTGTTATAACCAAAATAAAAAACAGCAAAACAAAATATCTCTGAAAACACTGAATTTGTTGTAAGCCTCTGGCTTGGTTTATCATGTCAGAAAGGAAAATTCACAAAGCTCTGCCATCTTACTACAGCAAACTACGATCCTATCCTACAGCTAAACCAGTGAGTCCAAGTGTGCTGCTCACCTGTGGCTTGCCCCTGGCATGGAGAGCTGAATTGTTTTAGCCAAGCCTCAAACCAACCCTGAGCAGAAATAATGCCAGCACTCCCTCTTGGG
Organism: Rhinopomastus cyanomelas; assembly: GCA_013400115.1. Lineage (NCBI taxonomy): Eukaryota > Metazoa > Chordata > Aves > Bucerotiformes > Rhinopomastidae > Rhinopomastus > Rhinopomastus cyanomelas. The sequence goes on from VXBP01008521.1 coordinate 370,693, forward strand.
GTCTCTCCAAGATCCAAGGAGGACACTGTACACTGATGGGAAAAGCTCATCGTGCCTCTGGCCAGCACTTCTGCAGAGCCCCATGCTTCTCTTCAACAATCCTTTCCCCTCTCCCCAGTTCATTTCTATGTCTCCTGGCCAACACCTTCAAGGCATGCCGAGAAACCACAAATACCAGCCCCTGCTGCCATCAGCTCTGGCTCAAAGGCTGCACACTACAGCTCTGCACCCTGACCTTTCCTTTCTGGGAACAGCATGCATCCTTTACCTCTTGCCACTTGACTCTCTCACCACTCAGTAAGGGGCAGCCCAGCTGGAGTGGCCCAACACCCTGCAGCTCTGCCTGCTTCCTCCCACTCCTGACAGCTCAGCATGGTGGCAGCCACTGTGTCATCACCTTCCTTGCCAGAAAGAGATGCCTGCAACTGTCCCTCAGTCTGCTAGCAAATGTCAGCAGGGTCCTTGCAAAAGAGGGGTTGGGACTGCACGAGGAACAGCCTGTACATCACTCTGCTGCTGGGGACAAGGAGATGTTCATTCAAGGCTGGAATACTCTCCTGGAGGTGTTTTCACACTATAAATAGCTACCTCAAGGATCTCCTTTTAAGAAGGTCTTTCTCTACAGCAGGGAGCCTTGCTGGGACAGGGAACCACACAGTCAGCTTTTAAAGGAGCTGGACAAATCATGTTATGCAGTTACTGAGGAATGGCCTTGTTCTGAGTCACAAAATATCTTTCTGTGGTTCTGCTTTCCTTTTTATCTCCCACGGGTCTCCCCATCTCAGCTCGCTTTCACCTCAGCTGCTGTGCTGAAGTGATATGAATGAAGTGCAGTAGCTGTGGATGGTACCCTCTGCTTAGTGCCTTCCCCACCCCCACTTCTATAACTGTATATGCTTGTGCTCTGTACCTCTCTATTTGTATCTCAGATGGACAAAGCAGGACCTCCAGGTTTGGATGGGATGTGCCTTCATGGTCTCTCTTCTGCAAGCACCAGTGATATTGCTCAGAGCTTTATGTCTCATGACAGGGAATGTGCCAACATCACCACTGTGCAAAACTCTGACAAGTTCACAAATATCTCCACTTTCACTTTCATGAAGCTGAAAAGAGGACAACCTGTGCTTGCCAGGAGAGGACAAGAGGATTTGTGTCTCTGAGCCACAGTACTTCAAAGGGCTGGTCCTGCTGAAAGGTAGGTCCTTACCAGCACTCACTACAATGCAAAGCAAGATGCCATTCATGGCAAGACTTTGCTCTTTTCTATCTGTCTTTGATAGAAAAATTGTCATGATGAATAACACCTACCCCTTCAGGCCAGCCATGAAAGCATCTCTCCCCTCTCACCTTTCAAACCAACAATTGCTGTAGGCTTTTGAGATCTTGCAGAGGTTTGACTGACCCCCTGCCACAAGTTATTTCATAAGTTGTCTTCCAAGTTACAGCACTGCCTCTGGTGTTGCAGTTCAGCTCAACGAGAGCACAAAACAGAGTACTGCATGTTCCGGTAGACAATCCGTGCCTGATGGCTTACAGCACAGACATCTTTAGCAAGCTGAGTGGAAAGAGTCCTGCTTGAACTGCACTAAATAACAGAGCCTAGCAAGGCACCTGGGAAGGTGCAGGAGCAGAAAAGGCATCGCAAGACCCAGTACTGTAATTCCCCCTGGAAGATCATCCTAAAACCCAGCCTAGAAAGTCAATATCTCTTCATATCAAATTACTGCACTGCTAAGAGGGTGTTTCTCATCTGAGCACAGAGGAACTTTTTCTTTCTCCTCTTCCTTAGTTGCAAAGCTATTTGTTCAACCCTGTACAGAGTTCAGCATCTCTGAACTCCAGCTTTTGAGACTAATTTGTCTCTGTAAAGAAGGTCCCTCGCTCAGCCAGATTTGTGCGGAGGCAGAGTATCACAGTAGCTTCTGGATTACAATAAGGAACTACCAATGACCTAGAGTCATGGCTGATACAGGTGTATATCAGCATTGTTCTCCTGTATGAGGCTGGCCACCATGCTGACACTCTTTCTCTCTGAAATCACCACCAGCAACAATTTATTTTTGTGAGACACAGACAAGGAAGGACAGGAAGCCATGTACAGGAAAAGAGAGGTGAGAGCCTGTGCCTGTTCCAAATCCTGCCCAAGCAGGACAGCCAGGTGAAGTGAATGGAAAGTAATAAAAGACTTGAACAATGATAACAGATCCCACAGTGAACAGCTACACAAGCAGCTCCTCCACCCTGCTCCCCTTCACACAGACATTCTGGGGCTTCCAATGCTTCTACATGCAAACTCATTTCCTTTCTCTGCTATGATTGTATTGGAAAAATCAGCATCTCCTCCTGAGCTGTTTCCTTCCTGGGGCAGGCAGCAAGAAACATATCTAGGGCTTCTGCTCTAGTTTTAACCTGCAGCACCTGCCGTGCATTGCCAGACAGAGTCTAACACAACAGGATGGGATTTTCAGGCTCTGGAGCAGGGACCCTGCAACTCAATGGATATTTTATACTCTTTCTGAAGGGTTCTCCAAGGCTGCCTAAACAATTTGCTGTCCACAGGCTGCAGCCCAGGGATGTCCATCCAATAGCTACTAAGGAGTGTGAAATCCTGTCAATCATGGTAAGCACCATTTGGTGCTTGGGATGGAAGAAGAGCAGTATGGCTTTTGGGGGTGATAACAAATGCTTTCAGCAGTGTGGATCTTGCTTGAGCTGAGATCTGCAAAACATCAAGATTAGGACAACCCTCACGCAGGGATGAAAAAGCATTTCCTTCACACAGAGAGGAAAAAAGATTAAAGAGGGATGTTTCACACTCCCATACACTTAAGAGGAAAAAAATATTTACATGAGGGAGAAAGGACTTGGCAAGGACTTCCCTGAAGCCATTTGCTGTTTGTGCATTTCTCAAAACTGGGTCACCGAGGAGGTGCTGCAAGCGGGGAGCTGTGTTCAGACTGCCTCTGGGGCTGGTGAGAGGTCCTCTCACCATTGCCTGTGTTGCCTACACCTGTAATTAAGTCATGTCTATGAGATGGCAAACAGCTCTGGTAGCAGCCACAGTAGTTTCCTAATGCCTTCCCTTTGCGTTGCTGGAGGACTTAGGTGGAGAGGGGCTGCTGAGAGCCTCAGGGCAGTCACCAAACACTGGGAATCAGGGTCTGGACTCTAAGCATCACATGGGACCAAGCACCCACCTTTCCAAGATGGAATATGAAATATTCTCTGGTCTGAATGTCCTGTTTTAACCGTGGGGGAGAGGGGACAGAGCTGGATAATAACTGGGACATCCCCCATAGATGCTGAAGGTCTGACTGATTCCTCCTTCTTCACAACCCCTGCAGTCAGCAACAGCTTGTCTTTTTAGCTGGGGCTCTCTATCCCTTGAAAACACAAAGCTACAAACCTATGAATGATTACAATTTGGACATCTGCCGTGTTTTGGAGGTGTCTGGTGTAATCCCTCCCTATCTAAGCAGCACAATGACACCCCACTGTTGTTACTGGAAAGGAAAAGCCTCAAAACATGCAGGGCACACACTGGTGTCTGCTGCCAAGCAAGATTTTCATCATGGTCTTAAGTGGCATAAAGAATGCAAAATACTTGTTATTACAACATGCTGGACTGGGATCCTACTTTATATTAACCGTGGTCTCTCTTTGCCCTCACCTGAAGCAACAGGAGCACCAGGACAATAGGGATGCAGAGTAGGTAAGAGAGAAGAGGCCAGGGGATGAAGACACTTTTTCAAAGACATACTCCCAGAAGCTTTTCCAGTCCTAATTAGAAGATAAAGCAACCTAGACATTTAATTTGACCCCAAGTGAATCCATTAACCTGAGTTAATCCCTTTTCTTAAGATCAGGATGTGACAAGGGCGGACAGCAATGACCTGCCACATTGTGCTCCTGTCAGCCCTGTTCCTGAAGGGTAAATCACCTGCTTCCAGCCCAAACCAGCACATGGCTTTTCCACTATGTTGAGCCAGGACAAAGAAGCCATGCAGTGTTCATCTCAGGTGAGGTAAAATCTTGCTCAGACAGCTGAGAGTGAGCAGAACCATCATTCACTCCTGATGAACTACCAGTGTGAGGACTCTCATTCCCCCCAGTCCTAATGAACACTGACACTGGTTACCAGCAGAGGATTAAAGCCTCTGTGGTACTGGTCCCTGCTTCTTGCTTCTGCAGCAAGTCTGCTCTGCCACAGGAACGCAGGAGCCATCTGAGACTAATACTGTTTCAAAGCCAAACAGGAAGAAATGTGTTTTAAAAACCACTTTTTGTGAGAACTCTGACATAAGAAGTGAAAACCAGAGAAGGCCTTTTACAGCAAGATGCCGAGCACTCACAACTTCTTGACCAGAGCTCAAAGGACTGAATACATTAATGAAATTCTCATCATTCAAGGAGGCTGTGTGTACCTCCCCACCAGCACTAGAAAAAGCAGGTGTTGTTTTATGTCAATGGAGGATTCACTGGAACAGTCTTGGAGAGCATGGAGGGAGTAGGGCCAGCAGGACAGCTTTACACAAGGATGTTTCACTACAACCAGACCATAAATACCATTTATTTCAATGGTGTCAGTCAGTGGGACCTGCAATAAATACTCAGTCTTTTGAATATACAGTTCATCATCTATGTAGCAAACCATCTCTATATTTCCTTATTTAAATAGAGATTGATATATCACTGTATATAGATACTGAGACAGATAATAGACCACTGAGTGCTCAGGCACTGGAACAGGCTGCCAGGGAGGTGTTTAAAAACCAAGTAGATAGATCTCTTGAGGCCATGGTCTAGGGGTTAGGGAGATGTTGGGATGAGGGCTAGACTTAATGATCCTGGAGCTCCTTTCCAGCAATAATGATTCCAGGGGGGTTGTCAAGTCTCCTTCTCTGGAGAAGTTTAAAACCTGCCTGGATATGTTCCAGTGCGACTTGGTCTAGGTGATCCTGCTCTGGCAGGAGCACTGGACCAGATGATCTTTTGAGGTCCCTTCTAATCCCTCATGTTTGTAATTCTATGATTCTATGATTCAATGATTCTATGAATGGAGAGAGACACCTTCATATAAATACATCTATCTGAAATTATACGCATTTGTGTAAAAATGACCTTACCAAGGACAGTAAACAAATATTTCCCAATACACTCTCACTGGCACTGGCAATATTACACAGAAATTAATCTAAATGTTGCAGCCATTGCAGGGTGAGAAAACAGGAGAAAAAAAAATGAAATGGCCTGCATGGAGATGCAGCAAATAACACTTTTTTCATTATGAAGAAAGTTTGTAAGGGTCGGTGCCTCTGAAATACTCTTGCTCGATTCTGCACCCTTCAACACAGCAATTCAGGCAGAACTTTCCCACTACTAAATCCAGAGGAATCAGGGCTGTGACCTGCTCTTTGAACTTACTAGGTTAGATAGAATAAAATTCCAAGTTCTATGTAAACTCCAGTTTGCAGGGTGCGCTGCTCTGTCCAGTCCCAGGTTGTGTCACTGATACCCCAGGGAAGTGCTCGTGCTCCCAACCAAGCTAGCTGTACTTTGTTCTTCAGCAAGCAAACACGATCCTTCGTCCTTTGGCCGAGGGTGCAAGAGGTCTGCCCGTCCACCAGTTGCAGCTTGGGCCCTTGAGGAATAGCTGCAGGACATCTCCCAAGAGGCAGTGCTGGGTGAAATATTGTTGCACTACTCTGTAACATCCCATAAATCACCTACTGGTTCCCATGGCAGCCCTGTGAAGCTGGTCACCCTGCAGGAATGTGTCTGATAAGAGGATGTAGCTACCTAAACTGCCAAATTAGTATCCTCACAGCTCAGAATGTGTGCTCATTGAAAAACATTATCTTTGCCCCTAGGAAGCAAGGTTAGGGCTCATGCTTGCTTTCAGAACTGCTCCAATAAAAGAATAACAAGGAGCAGAAATGCTGCTGGGATCAAGTCTCAGAAAGAGCTATGGTTTCCCATTGAAAGAGACTGTTGCACAGGGAGGAGATGCCCAAGAGAGTCTGCAGTCCTACTGCACGTGAGAAACTGAGCACAAGAATGAAAACAGCCATGAAAGGACCTCAATCCTTGTAAAACACTTGTCTCAGAGAGCTGCAGTCACATCACCTCTGCTGAAAACAATATCCAAGGCCAGGGTGGCTTTTAAAAAGTTCTTGCTCATCTGAATGTGAAGAACCTCTCTGGATACCAAGCACACTGCAAACCTGAAGCATACATGGACACTGATACAGATCTTACAAGTCAGCAAAAGATATATGGGTCAACTGAGGTATGAAGTGCTTCACCAGGGCCGGATGCTTTTGCAGAGGCAACTGGGGGGGGGAAAGAGTGCCTGCGCAGGCACCTTTCACTGGCTTCCCTTCCCACCCTCAGTGCACAGAGCCAGACATGCCCACAGTCCTCCTGAGAACCTTTGCTTCCCTGCTGCTTTTACAAAGGTGACACTTTCTATCTGCTGACAGAAAGCAGAGAAGGGAACATGCAAGAAAGGCCATCTTCCCTCCTGCCAAAGGAATGAGTGGGCTCATAAAAACCATCTTCTTGGGAAATGGATTCATCATACCAGTGAAAACAAACACTGGAGACAGAGGGCTAGGGCTGGCAAAGGAATGGGGACAAAAGCCCTTCCCTTAGCCAGTGGGGTGTTTGTGACTTCTGGCAGCAGGAGCATTGTAATATCAGACGGGCAAGAGATGCTGGGAGATAGACTGCAACCGGTTGTTTACTCCTAGCCAGCCCTATCAATACCCTCTCCGCTAAGGCAAAAACATGGCCCTTACAGTAAATAAATACATAAATAAATCCTTTGAAAATCCCAGCGGCTATGATCTGGGGGAGCTGAGGAGTGTGTTGTGTGCCTGTTTACACATCCGCTCATTCTCCAGAGGAGCCAGGCTCTCCTTTCTACACTAATCCCTGGCCTATTTTCAAACATTTGTGTGCAGTGGTGTCCTGAGGCAGGGGTCTCACCTTTACCTGACAGACCAGGGAAGGACCCAGCATCACAGACAAGGATGGAGCAGGCACAGCCAGGCTCTGTGTTCACTGTGACCTCCCACGCAGTGTGATCTACACTGACAGATAATGAACAGTTAAGAATGAGGTGGTCTGGGAATGGCCCATTCTCAAGAAATGCTCAAGTCACACTCCAAGTTGGGTATCTGCACCCAAACCCTGTCCCCTCTGCCAGCTCCCACTGTACTTCCACACCTCCCCAGTGCTGCAGAAAGCAGCAGGTTGTATTCCAAGGCCTGGCTTCCCAGAAAGCAAGAACTCTCCAGGAATTCTCCCAAGAGTGAAGGACTGACATAAGTCTGCAGCTCTCTATGCTCCTGTGATACTCTGCCTGTTTAGGAGGGCAATGCAAAGACAGTCCCTGATGTGGAAACTACAGCTGCCTGGATCACAAGCAAGACCTACATCCTAGGACAGGGTTCTGTAACAACACAAAAGCTGCATTTGTGACACTCGTTTTTGCTGAGTCTTTAAAAACAACAGTCTGTTTGGCCAAAGTGGCTAAAAGCAGGGAATGTACCACAAAGCTCCTGCTAGCTGTACACACTGGCACTGGGGGTGGACACTATCATGCTCTACCCACCTTTGCGGCAGTGGGGTCAGGTACAAACCATCAGCTCAGAAGGTGGCTGACTCTGACTGCAGTAAGAGTGTGGTATTTTGTCACTGTATTATTTAAATGAATGCATCACTTTTTTTATTAGATGTATTTAACCTGAGCCAGCTGTCTCATCGTGTAAAATTCCAAGTACCGTAAAATCAATTTGAACAGCTACTGTCCTGACTTCAATACTCTATTATTATATGACTATAGTTTATCTCTAAAACTATCTTTTTATTATAAAATGTTTTAACAGGTCAAAGAATTCCTTTACACAGCTTTTCTTTTTCAACCATGGAACAAGAAAGGTTTGTTGGTTTGTCTTTAGTGATGTCACAGTAATTTTTCCTTCAATGTCTCTGTTTTAGTCTCATCTGCTCCCACAATGATGCAGTTTGTATTTCATCATTTTAACTAATGCTGCCTTGGAGGAAATAAAACAATTCTTCACCACTTGAGACTTAACTGTAAGCCTGAGGTTTCCTAACACTGTGGCTAAGCGTCATAATACTGAGGTCAACTGCCCAGTACAAACAGCCTAACATCTCCAGTTGCGTCCACATTCATGTACTCTGGATGACATGGTGATTCTGCAATTAGCTACCCACTCATTTGTCTACAGCCACAGCCACAACATCTGAAGCATGAACACAGCCAGCCAAACAAACAGAGCAATTATTTGGACAGCAAGGTCCAAATGCAAATTCTCAATAATAGTAAAAGTACCAACACCAACAGAAATGGGGACACTAGATTCTTTTGTGCCAGAGGCTCTTGTCCCAAAGCCAGTGCAAGTTTTGCTGCTGAGCCTGCTGGAGCTGGCCTGGCCCCTAGTCAGGAGCTGGTTATGCATGTGGGACACCTCCTCCCTCTGTGCCCTTGCTACCTGCTAACCTACACTGGCCCTAGGCATTGCAAAATACGGCATGATTCAAAAAACAGGAAATAGAACAACACTGGAGATAGCTATCACTGTAATCAAGAGGGTAATTTTCACTCACCCCTGAATACTACTTAATCATGGTCCACAAGGATCTAAAGTAAGTGCATCTCCAGCCTGAGCTACGACTCCACAGCACATCAACCCTCACACTTCAATCCTTGTGCAGTGTGAAGCAAACAGCACCTGACTGTTGGTCCCAGTCCTGTGCTGGGTCTCCCTCCCCCTGCTCTGACAGCCTGTTAATGTTTATCTGAGGAGCACGTGTTTGTTTACCTGGGGCCTCACACACCACCTCATGCTCCCCCCTTTCACTCAAGTACCTCATGCTCAAAGGCCTTCAGGCACCACTGACAACTCCACCAGGGCAGCAGGTGAAGGCATGAACAGGCATCAAAGCAGATTTCGAGAGAGCTCTGGGGTACATTCCCTGCCTTTCCTGTAGTGCTGAGCTGGAAGGGCTGCAAGCGAAGCTGAGCCAGCAACCATCACCCAGCTGAAGGAGGAAAGGGCTCTTACAGCTCTTCTGCCTTTCCACCACTCTTTCCATGCAGGATCAGGACCACTTTGGGAAGTAAAGGAAGGAGTCTAGGAGTCTCCAAAACCCAACTCCACAAAAGTAAAGGCTTTGCCAGGCAGGATGTGAGGGCTCGAGAAGGAGTTTGCTGCTGCCCTACACCCCACAGCAGAGACAGCAGCAACCCCCCACCCCACATTGCCATGCCAGGGGGATTCCCCTCCAGCTTTCCCTGGGGCTGCTCCTTTCTGTGCCAGTGCTTGGGCAAGTCTTTCGCAGAGCATCCATGAGAGCCCGAACGACATGAGGACTACAAAGAGCTGTCGGCAGCCACAATCCCTGCTTCATCGCCACTCCCTGTGTCCGACCGCCTCAGCTTCTTTACAGCGCTGCCCCAAACCCCTGCCACCTGCCGCCTGGAGGACACCAGCACTATGGGACTCGGCTCCAGGTCACCTTAGGTGACTGGCCAGCCCGCTGCCAGCTCTGCTGGGTACCTATCGACCACATGTCCCCAGCAGCGGCAGCGCAAGCAAAACCTCCGAGGTGCAGACGGGTGCGTGGAGCTGCCTCGTGGGGAGAAGAGCCCAAGCATCCGCCCGCGGGACCCTACGAAGCTCCACAGCCCATCCGCACTGCTGCTCCCCTCCAGCTGGGGTCTTCAGGAAGTGAATCTTCGGCACCAGCGCCGTCCGCGTCCCGCGCCTACACATCCGCACCTGCCCGCCCGCGAAAGGGACTCCCGTAATGGGAAAAACCTCAACAACCAGTCAACAAACCGCAGCCGTCCCGAGCCCCGAGCTGTGCCTCGTCTGCCCCAGAGACCTAAACTCTGCTCCTGGCACCTCCCCGGCTCACTGTCGCTGCAGATCCAAACCGAACCTGGCAGCTCAGCAGCTCTGCTGAGAGCCTCAGCAAAAGGATGAGGCTCAAGCACCGCATTCCTGCGTCCCGCAGTCACGGTCCCACATTCTGGGAAAACAGTGTCGTTTGCTGCTGTTGTTATTTCAGCAGAAAGCCCTACAGCACTTGGCAGAAGAAAGAAAAACACAAACTTTCGCTGTTTCTGGGCGTTGTTTAAACCGTCCCGCTGACAGACACGGCCGGCGGCCCCGCACGGCCTCGCATCCCCTCAAGTGGGTCCGGCCAAGTGGTGGAACCTCCGCAAGCCCTGGGCCGGATCGCCCCGACTGCACTAGGAGAAGCTGCTCATGGCAGGGCCATGAGGTAGTTCAACACCGGCCGCCATAGAGAAGCTCCTTGGGGAGCGAGCTGTATGCACAGCCTTAACCCCCCTCACCTCGCTGCTCAAGGCTCCCACGATCGCATCCCTGGACAGCCAGACTGTGAACTGCCCCCTGACCCTGCCCGGGACCCCCACCTGTGCGTAGAGGGTTTGCTAAGCTCTGGGCTTGTGGAAGTAATGAGATTTTAGATTTGCTAAAAGCGGAAAGTTAGTGTCATTGGGGNCAATGTGTGCCACGCCAGAACCCGCCGCGTCCCGAAATTACCCGGTGGACACAGTACCTTTGCAGTGCAAAAAGTCATCGGGGTGAGGGAAGGACCCCTCTTCACAAAGCAGCTCGCAGGTTTTATCCGCTGCCAGAGGATAGCCGTTATCCTCTTCATTGTAGTCGCTCCTGCCGTTGCTGTTAGAGTAGCCGTTGGCATACATTTTCATGGCAGACCTGCGGAGGCACAGGAGCTCCTGGAAAGCATACCTGAAGTCCGGGCTCCGGCAGTAGATCAGAGGGTTGAAGGCAGAATTGACATAGCCCAGCCAGTTCAAGAGAATGTACACGTACTTGGGTATGATGTCGTCCTGGATTACGTGCACGATGTTGACAATGAAGAAGGGCAGCCAGCACAGTGTGAATGTGCCCATGATGATGCCCAGGGTCTTGAGGGCCTTGTGCTCCTTCAAGAAGAACTTAGAAGTACGACGATGCCCAGCTCCCCCTTTCTGCTCCTGCTCCTTGTTCTGGGTGTGAAACCTCCCCTCACTCTTGTCTATCTTCTGCAACTGCTTCTTGGCCACCTGGAAGACCCTGGCATACACGAATACCATGACCACGAGCGGCAGGTAGAAGGAGATGATGGAGGAGGCAATGGCATAGGCTTGGTTAGTGAAGAAGTCGCAACATGTGTCCTCCTCATAGCACAGGATGGCCTCGTCACGGTCTGCCCGATACCAGTGCATTTGGATGGGCAAGAAGGAAGTGAGGACTGAGACCACCCACACCACAAGGATGACCACACGTGCCTTGCTCTTGGTCAGCAGGCTCTGGTACTTGAAAGNCCTCCGCGACAGCGCTGCGCTGAGAACCGCGCATACGGGACAGCAGGTGCGGGATGGGCTGGGAATGGACCGGACCGGACCGNAAGTACGACGATGCCCAGCTCCCCCTTTCTGCTCCTGCTCCTTGTTCTGGGTGTGAAACCTCCCCTCACTCTTGTCTATCTTCTGCAACTGCTTCTTGGCCACCTGGAAGACCCTGGCATACACGAATACCATGACCACGAGCGGCAGGTAGAAGGAGATGATGGAGGAGGCAATGGCATAGGCTTGGTTAGTGAAGAAGTCGCAACATGTGTCCTCCTCATAGCACAGGATGGCCTCGTCACGGTCTGCCCGATACCAGTGCATTTGGATGGGCAAGAAGGAAGTGAGGACTGAGACCACCCACACCACAAGGATGACCACACGTGCCTTGCTCTTAGTCAGCAGGCTCTGGTACTTGAAAGGAGAGGTGATGGCAAAGTACCGGTCCACGGCAATGACGCAGAGAGTCTCAATGCTGGCTGTGACACAGAGCACATCCAGGGAGGTCCAGAACTCACACCAGAAGTTCCCAAACGTCCACATCTCCATGATGATGTGGCTGGCGCCAAAGGGCACCACGGTGAGCCCCATCACCAGGTCAGCGCAGGCCAGAGAGGTGATGAAGTAGTTGGTGACAGTCTGCAGGCGCTGGAACCGGGCGATGGCCGTGATCACCAGCACGTTGCCGAAGACGATGGCCAGCACGATCACCGACATGAGGATCCCCATGCCCACTGTCCATACGTCCCGCGACACCGTGGGGTCGGCGGCGCTCTGGTTGGCGCTGAGGTTGCCGCGGGGCAGTTCGATGCCAGCCACCACCCCCATGGNGGACCAAACAGGAGCACTCGACGACCCTATGCCGCCCGCCAGCCCGACTCACGGAACCCGTTAGGCGCGCGGAGCTTATGGAGACACCGGCCCGTGACATCAGTCCGCCCCAGCCAATGGCAGCCCGCGCAGAGCCGCGCGCAACGCCCTCCCCGCCCCCTTCCCCCCCCCAGCTCCCCCCCGCTGCCCCCCCNCGTCCCCGCCCAGGGTGTCCCTGCAGGCGGGAAAGTCTTGAGGGTGCCAGTGTCCGCACGGGGTCTGCCCGGAGTTTGGGCTTCCCCGGAGCCCACCCCCGCCCTCACGGATGACGCCGAGTGCGTCCCCGCCCAGGGTGTCCCTGCAGGCGGGAAAGTCCTGAGGGTGCCAGTGTCCGCACGGGGTCTGCCCGGGGTTTGGGCTTCCCCAGAGCCCACCCCCGCCCTCACGGATGACGCCGAGTGCTGGGATGGCACCCTTTGCCGCTGGGCGCCCTCGGGCACCCTAGCCAGCGCCGCGGGGTGAGGCCAAGTGCCGCAGTCACAGCCCAGGCCCAGAGACCCCAGAGACCTCCGAGCTGGTCCTGGGCAGACATCCCTCGGCTGACCCACGAGAGCTGCAGCACAGGCAGGCTTGTGATTGGTCCCGGACTCTGTCACCAGCATTTCCCTCCGAAGCAAACGCATCTGCTGAGTGAGGAAGGACTAAGGAACCCTGCAAACTTCATTTCAGCCGAGCAGGACATGGCAGGGTTTTAATCGCTGCCCATAGTCCTGTGCTGGCACCGTCCAGCCTGGCGCTGCTCCTGCAGACACAGTGGGAACGGCGGGGTGGGGACAGCAACTACTGGAGCTGTCCTGTGCCACACGGAGGGGGAGTACAAAGAGTAGGATTTACTTCCAGAGCACCGGCTGCACCAGAAGTAGCGGCAGGTCTGTGACTCTTTGGGTGCTGCACCATGGCCCTCCCACGACAGAGACACTGGAGTGCTTCTGCCTTCATCAGCGATTAAACATCTTCCAATGTTAAATCTTATTTCAAGCACATCAGCCACTGCAGTCTGATAGGACTTCATGATACTGCCTCGTTTTTCCTGGATGGCCGGGCCATGCTGTGGTGCGGGGGGTCAGCCATGAGTCCTGGGCAGCAGCGCAGGGCAGCCCACGCCGCAGACCCCAATAGGTGTGTGTGTGTCAGGCACTGACTGCATCCCAGCTGTTTAGAGAAGAGCCAGGTGATAAGGAAGAAGCTTTATGGTTTAAAACAGAGGGGCAAATGAGCTGGAATCAGGAAATGAGATAAAAGTTAATTTCAATAGTGTGAAGAGTCTGTCTACGCAGAACTTCTTTGACTAGTACCATTTCCATGGTCCGCTTCTGCATCCACATCCATTTCTCAGAAGTTTTAAAACTGAAGATATATGAACAGAAGGGAATCTTCTGCTGCAGACACTCGCATCCTTTGGAAAGCAGAAACACTGGGAAGAGCAACGTGTATAGTGCTAATAACTTGAGCTAATTATCAGGAGTTTCTACTTCCCATCCCTGAGATAAATGGGGCTGTATGTTTCCCTCACATACCACCACTAACCAGCCATTGTGAAGTTGCAACACTGCTGGCTTTCACAGCCCCCACACCAACTGAGGGTCTGCCCCTAATGCAGGCACTGGGTCAGTGAGAACTTGCTGGATGCAACTCCATACCCCAGCTCCTGTGCACACAGGCCCCCATACACTCATTTTTCCAGAGGGACCACCAGTACACACGTTGCAGCAAAGTGTGGCAAGAAGGTGCTGGAAAAGTAGAAATACGGATGAGATGCAACAATGAGGGAGCAGAGCAGAATGGGAGAGGAAAAGCAGAGTGGGAACTACATGTCATCCTCACCTTTCTGTTCCCCCTTCTTTTCTATGATCAGAAAGCTCTTTCTGAAGTGCTCAAGGTAAGTTTCTGGTAATAGCCTGCTGAGCCTGCTGTGCTGTTTCCTGTGGGTTAGGCCAACACCTGGGAATACTCCAACATCAAATCAAAGTGTTCAAAAAAGGTCCCCTATCATAAAATCCATGCAAATATTCATCCTTGCATGAAACACTGAGTCATGAGGAGAAGCAGTTTTGGGGACTTAGTGGGAAGCTCTGGGAGACTGAAAGCTAAGATTTCTTCTTCATAACAAGTGATGCTTTTATCAGGCATCTGCATGTTCTGCACATCCCTGGCAACAGACCTGCATACCTCTCCAGAGCCTGCTTCAAGGCTTGGGAAGTCTCTGGCCCAGCATGCAGAAAACAGCACAGCTTACAGTGAAATATTTTGTCTTTGTTGTTCTGTATTCCCCTTTGCTAAACACACTGTGATGGAGGAAGTGGAAAAAGGCTGGTTTTCTTCCTTGATTCTGCAACTCGCGCTTGTGTTGGCAATCTTTGCTCACCTATGCAAGGTGTATTGAGGTGGTCCCACAGCTTGAGCCAATTCCTGTCTTTGCCTGTGTGGTGACCCACAGCAATTTGGGCTAGTGACCACATACTCAAAATTAAGAAGGGAATTTGTCTCACATAAATTTAATCACCTGAAGTCCAAGCTGCTTTTGAGTTTTGCATTAATTTCTCTGTGCTTTTGAGTAATTAGTTTTCCATCATGATCAAGGCTTTTTATTTAAACAAATTTAATGCCAAATGTTGATGTTAGGAAGACAGTTACATTTGCACTTATTATGCTGTCTAAAGCATTAGGGAGAGCTTCAGTCCATCCCAAAATGCTTTTTTAGGGATTACTTGGCCTTAGAGGGTGTCAAAACCAGGCATGTCTAGCTTGTGTCATGCAGCACATTTATACCCCAGACCCCTCTGCTTTGTCATCATGCCAGTCTTTTTTTATAATTGGATGTGTGCTCCCTACTTGCTCTGTGACATTTGAAGAACGGCCTGTGGGATCAATGTAAAAGGGTTGGTAGAAAGAGGTAATCACTTTTATTAGCCCAGCTGACATAATTGGAAAAAACAGCCAGGTTCTTGGGTATGCCAGCCTTTCCTCAGGACTGGGACTATCTGGGATGCTGTCCTCAGCCCTGCCTGACCAGGTCCTTATCACAAGCTGGAAAGCTCAGAGTACTCTAATATCGAGCAGCTAGCCAGATCAGACCGTGGGCAAGTGCTCAGCAGTGACAGTCTTCCACACAGAGTTTGATGGACAGGAATTTGTAAAATTCAGATAACGGACAAATAACAGTATTTGTCTGGTATGTCACTGCGGGCGGGGCTGTGGAGCAGCAGAAACACCACGCTGATGCTGTGGAAGTGTTCCTCTCCCTGTGGGTGCCGAGTAACACTAGCCCCTGAGGCGAGAAGCTCACTCTGGTCTGAGCCCTGCCAGGCACCCTTTGGACAGTCTGGCAGTGCCTGCTTGGAGGCTGCATTCTGTTTTTCCATTTTTCTTTTGCATTTGTATGCATGTGCCTGGATTTGGCTGTGGGTGTGTTGTGCAGCAGTGCTGCAGCAGAGGGCTGTGCTGGCAAGTCCGTGGGAAGAGGTATAGGTATACTTTCTACGGGTCACCTCTGCCTTCCTCTGTGGGCTTTTGGCTTCCTCATTCTCTTGCTGTAAAGCAGCTTGGCTGAGCTCTGTGAGCTTTCGGAAGGTTGGCTCTGGAAGCAGCAGTCCAGCCTCTGGGCTCTTAATTTATTTTCCTCTCTTGCTTTGTAAGCCATGAGGGGGAGCCACCTGAGACTCATAGCTCCCTGTTAATCTCTCGTTTATGCTTCTTTGGAACAACACGGCATTAGAAAGTAGGGTCTGAGTGATTACCTTACTTTTTGTTTGCTAGCTTCTTGGAGCTCCCTGCACGGTCTGGTGGGAGCCCTCCATGCTCCCAGAGCCCGCAGCAGTGAGAAGCCCACCGCAGTCAGAAGCCCACAGGTCCCTTCGGCACCCTCCTGCAGCAGGGACAACAGAAGAAGGGACAGAAACATCCCTTTTTGGTGGGATAGATACTGCCACCTCTGCAGTTCTCAGCTCCAGGACCCCAAGGACCATGCTCAATGCCCTCCATGGTGGGATGGGGCAGTAGAGGGGCTCTTCTCCACTCTGGAGTGCAGAATGGTGCCTGAGACAGCACCCATCTGAGTGTCCCTGTTAAGAGAGTCTGTCCACACATCTTCCAATGTGAGGGTGCTATTAGCAAGATGGGGAAATCAACCATCTTGCACCAAAGCAGACAAGATCCTCTGGTCTTCTCTGTGCATCTCCCAGGGCATCTACTGAGTGTGGATATCATAGCTATTAACCTCTGAAGTACTGGCATTTGCAGAGATGTAAATAGTTTTAAGACTTGACCAAGTTAAAAGCAAACTGCTGAATATGAGCAATGACCCCAGTGAAAATTGAGATGCTTAATATGGAACATGACACTAGCTGGAACAGCTGAACATCAGAGATTCATTGTCTCTGGGCCAAATACTGAACTGCTCATCAGTAAATCAATACTGATGGTGAATACAGGTTACAAAATTGCACAACATGAGGGCAGCAGAGGAAACAGAAGAGAGTATCAGAATAACAGTTGGAGATAAAAGATGATTATCGCAACTTTTTTCCTTCTCATTACTGTTTCCCCCATAATTTAACATCATTTTTGTAAGCAGAGGAGATCACTGTATCCACCCCACATCTCCCTCTTGATTTGTCCTTGCCAGTGACCTCTGAGCCCACGCTACCAGCAGACTTTTCTTGTCTACACCTCAGAATCTTGTTTCTCTAATGGTTCAAAGCTGTAGTGTGAGGCTGCAGCAGGAGTTTGTCACACACTGGAAGTTTCTGGAATGCAAAGTGCACCCAATCCTCCAGGCATCATCAGAGGTGTGTTCTACATCATTATCTGCACCCAGCAGATCAGAGGAGATCCAGTAAGGTGCAGTAGGCATCCAGGATCATATGGAGGTGTCTTGCTTCTCAGTTTCAGCCTCTTTCTGGCCCTTGATCTTGCATGACAATTTGAGCTCTGCAGATAATGCTCAATATTAATTACACCAGGGAAACAACATAGAATGCACAGGGCTCTCTGCCATCTTAATTTCTGCACCATCAGTAAGAGTCTTTGGACCCCTAAGTTGAACCTTGGTCTTGGGGATAAAGTCCCCTGCTTGCAGTGCGGCCTGAGATTCACTTCTCATTCCTAATTTTAGAAGGTTACCTCAGAAGCTTATAGGAAAGGGAACTGTGTGTGCCGGAATATGTGCCCATTTCTACTGAGTCCAAGAGGAAATTTGTTTTTTCCTGAGAGCTTTCTTATCAAATCTGCTGCATATCAAACCCAAAATAGCTTGTATGGTTGCTGGTCAGACCAAGATTTCCCTCAGCTATGAGAGATAGTTCCAGAGCAAAAACATTCACTAATGCGCTGTTGCAGGGTGGCATGTCCATGGTGGGTGCTGTGTTCATGCTCTTAATTTGGTGTAAACCTAAGGAATTTTAATGTAACTACTTCTTCCACTGTTAACAAGGCCCTTTTCATAGTCTGAAAGCGAGTACAAAGTCTTGGGCCAAGGCAAGAGCTGGTGCCTGGAAGGGCAGAACTAGCTGTGGAGCTGAAATGTAGAAAAGAAGATGGATAGGTGGAGATGGGGCAGAGCTCTAGCCATAGCTGTAAGTGTAGCTAGGAGGTCAATAGCAGCAGTAGGGGTGCAGGAGAAAATGACTCAGCAATGCCAAGACCTTGGACAGATTTGAACAGCCCACACCAAAGATTGTGGCACCCTGTCTAGTGAGAGTATGAGTAGGTCAAGTCTGCCAAGCACACACTTTCAGCAGATGCCTGACCATCCTGTGGGCATCTTTCAAAAGTTATGCAATCCCTGTGAAGCTAATGTCTTATGAGCCCTTGGGCAAGTGCTTAGCATAGGTGGCTTCTGACCTGGAATGTCATACACACAAGGAGAATCCTTGGTATTTGGTTCCTAAATCACACAGACTGTTTTGGTCATTATGCCTTTCATTTTCTCTTTTCCCTCTCTGAGGCAGAATTAATTAATCCTTATTCACCCAAGCATTCACTAATGTCTGTTAGGTCTCCTGGAGCAGACTTCACAAGGTACCGCTAAAAAAATTGGTTTTCTCTGTGTTTACAACATATATGGTCCCACTCTTTCCTAACTGCCTTTCTGGGAAAAGGAAATCACAGTTCAGAAGTGGTTTAGGGTAAGCCTAGACTTGTCTCATTTCTTTGCAATGCCTCAGTCTGACTGTAAACATTACTCTTCTTGTTTTACACGGAGATTAGACATTTGCAGTAGGAATTGTCATGGAGATTTTGCTCTTAGCAAGGAATTGGATCGATGCCCTGAAGGAAGGGCAGTAGCCACGTTATGTAAGATTTGGAGGACAGGAGGATCCTTTAGAAGTTAACGATCACGCTGAGAGTCCTGGGCAGAAACACAACTTACAGAAAGATACTTATTTTGCTGGTTACCATCAATCAATTGTACCTAATTTGGGACCATTTGTAGCAGCAAGAAGGGTGGGAAGCACTATGATATCAAGGTGATGTGTACAACAGAGGCAGCTATGCAGAATTTGTTCTCCACAGCTTGCACATCTCTGCCCCCTCTCAGCTTGGTCATGACATCTGATGTGAACCTTTTAACTTATTCCCTAGCTCAGGGAGAATTTGCAACTCGTTTCCGACTCATATCATGTATCCCACCTACTGTACATCAGCGAATCCTCATTTTCTCTGCTCTTTAGTGAACTCGGGATAAATTCAGAGCAGCACACGAAGGGAAAGGCAACGAGTCTAGTGGCCAAGCAGACTTCTCATCCTCCCCAGCCCACTCTGGAATGTCAAAACAAACACAGTGTGTAACTCCTTAAACAATGTAAGTAATCGCTTTTAGATGGCTATTGTCTGTGGCATTCATCTAGGAGATGATATCTGTGAAGGGTATTTTGAGTTAGTGTATTTTAATAGCACGTGAGATTACATCTCTGGCTAGTGTTTTTATTTGCTATAGTATGATAATTGGGTGATTTTAATCTGTGGTAGAGGGTTTTTTTTATGTAGCAAGCCTTGAGGGAAATGGTGTAAGGCTGTCTCTTACTAAAATTAGCTTTGGCAAACTCAAATTCGCCCCTTCTGCCAGCTGACGGCAGAACACTTGGGATAAAAAATGGATGCAAGTCTGACCAGTTAAACAGAGAACCAGCAAGCCTGGTCTTTCTCTCCTGCTCAGGCTATTAACCACTTCAATGGAGGCATGGAGTACCCAGGATCCTCCCAAATTCCTCCTGTTCCCCAGAGAGCAGACATGTTCCTTTTCAGTTCATCAGGCTTAGTTTTTTGCGTCAAGAAAAAAGGTTGTGCATGGTGTCTGAGGAGTTTTTGGTTGCTTCCCTGGACATGCTGCTCCATCTCCAGCAGTAGTCCAACCCTAGCAGTCACTGCAAAAAGCAAGGTAGCTCTCCAGGAATCCTACCTCTTTGTCCATACTTCTATCACACATTCAGATCTGTCCATGTCTTTGAATACATACGGGACTCTGTGCCACTAGATACCCCAAGAGGACTTTTCTGTGACTACATTTTCAGTTATAAAAATATTTTCCCCCGAACATCTTTGACTTCCACACCACAGCTGAAGTGCTACCCAGGGCAAGGCAGAAGGCCAGGGCATGTAAACCAAGAGTCACAATGAAGATCTTAGTGTATGAATCAAGCATAACACGTTCTGGCTCCTTGCCTTCTCCCCAGAATGAAAGAAATTAATACAATGTTCCTGATGTGCCTGTAAATATTTCTGCAGTGAATTGAGCCCTGCCCAGTCATTGATTTCCCACTTCAAAGGCCAGAGTAATTTGGTTTCATAACCCCTTGTGTAACTGTGATGGAAGTGGAATCAGGGAGAGGTGTCCCAGAGACCTGTGGAAGCAGGTGGTGCAACAAGGGAGTTACTACATTTACAATTGCAAAGCCAGATGTAAATGTAGATCTGGGTGAGGATTAGGGAGGGGAGAAGGCAGAAATACCTCTTGTGCAGAAGTCCTCCCCCCAGGCCACAGTGGTTTCATCCTTGGGGTTTCCAGCCCACCTGACTCCCCTGCTGAGATGCACATTACTGTGAAAATCATGCTGTGCTGTCCTTCCCACTGTTGTTAGGTCCCTCTGAGTCAGGGGTTAAAGGATCTTGCCAAAAGGTCATGCCTGTGCCTGGCGGCTCTGCTGCTTATACAAACAAGAGCATGAGAGCATGCTGCATGAAGGTTGTGGAGTTCTACCAATTTTTTTTAATACCATAAATGCATTAGCTTAATCCTGAAAATAAAATATTCTTGGAGGGAGGTCCAGCAGCTGGAAGGACCTATGTACTTTTCTCCAGAGCACCTCAACGCCAGCAGAAAACTGGTGTGCAGTGTTGTCCTTGTCCTACCTCTTTTGCACAGGAGAAGCCCATGTGTTTCCCAAAAGGAGTACAAGGGGCTTTTATTCCAGTTTTTAACCTCTCTGCAAGTTACCAGGCTCCCAACTCCCTGTCACTGACCTGTTTGTTAGCCATCACTCTTGCCTTTGTAATGTAACCAGAGGAACCAGCTGGATCATGTGCACTAGGGCCCTGCGTCCATTTCCGTCTGCTTAGGACCAGTTCTGGGACAGGACCATATGGACTTTCCAGCTCCCTGTGGGTGCACAGTCTTTGCTTGCTCAGGGCACGTGACAAAGGTGGCTGTCCCTTTACCAGCACAACAACTACTTTTGCTTCTCAAGACTGAACTGTGGTACAGGACCAGCCCTGACATCCCACAGCCAACAACACAGGGCAGCACACATCAGGGTGGAGGTACATTGGTCTAGAAACAGGAACTTTTACCTGTCAACATCTTTAAAAAGACCATTGTTTATCACCAGATACTTGCAATTTAATTTGCAATTTAGGTTTAGTTTCTTAAACTACTCTTGCCCAGCTGAAAGAAACAGAATGAGATCACAGCAACCCAAGCACAGCATCTCTATTAGGACTAGGGTCACAAATGGCTTTGACAAGCAGCTGCAGACTAAGATGCCTCAGGAGCTGTGGTCACAACTAACTGAATGTAGCGTGGGGCTTTCTCCCACAAACAGGCAACTGGCTTCCTTTTGAGAGTCACTCCATCCTTTAAACAGTTTTCTTAACAAAATAGATTCTTAAATAGATTCCAAATTGACTGTCTAAAGTTAAAGACCATTTTAGGGACAAAGCAGAACTGTGGAGGAGACCTGGTGGTTTGTGGTGTCTGATGTCTGCTGCACCAGCTGTAACTGTTCTGTGAAGCGTATCTCAGGCTTTTCATCTGGAAGAAATATTTTAGGGTGGCTGTGGTTGATAGACTCTAGTAAGACTGAAACATTTTATAGGAAAGGATGCATTCTCTTTCCTTGTAAATGTAAGTTCATTCCTATTGCATGAGATAAGGCAGCTGCTGAGTCTGAGTGGGTGCAGTTTTGAAAGGGAAAATCCTGCCTGAAGTCCAAAATAAATAATAACAAACATAGCCAAGTGAAAAGTAGTTATAAGGCATTAAATAAATGAAAGTAAAATAAACAGCACCCCTATCCTTCACCTGCTAGCAAATTGACTTTAGCAGTTATATTGCCCAGCCAGGGTGGATGTGGATGGTTTATTGAAGCAGGTGAAGCAGTCCAGAGCATACAGAGCAGCTGCTTTGCCCTGCTGTCTGGTGCCAAGAGTAACAACCTTCTCCTGCAGGCTGAGCGTGGGACCAGGAGGTCGTGGGTCCTGACTCCATCACTCACTTCATCAGCCAAGTCACCAAACCTTTATTTTCCCCCAAGAATTTAAAGCTCAGTAACTAAACAACTCTCTGAGTCTGTGTTATTATTACCACTAAGTGTAAAGTCAGCAGCTTTTATGGGAGACTTGAGAGACCTCAGTTCACAGGAGGTTCACTGCGGGGAAAGAACAAAGGCATCTGGCCCACCCTTATGAGACCCAGCTCTGGACTCTTTTATGGCTGGTCACTCCTCTGAAGCTAAACTGTATCAAAGGTGAGTCCATGTCAGGAAGAAGAAGCCACACATTGAACCCCAAAAAGGCAAAACAGGAGACAAAAGTGCAGCTGACCATGGAGTCTGAAAGCCCTCTGTATGGCTGCACCACATCATCCACAGCCACTCCTCATAGGATCATAGGATCATAGGATCATAGGATGTTATGTCCCTCTCCTGTACACTGAAGTCCTTTATCAGCACTACAGCAGAGTCCTGCCGAGGTCTGGATTTCTTCAAATGCAGACCTTTTCCAAAGTATTGTTTCAAATTGCACTTTTCATTGATGCTCTTAGATTAGACCCAAGAATATAATGCCACCACGTGACCTCCAAACCACCTCCATACAATTTGCACTGCATGTGCAGTGCTTTCTCTATCCTATAAATGCAAAATCTTTGTTTTACTCATGTATTTACTTAGCAAAATAAAAGGTACAGGATAGCTGTTTAGTACTGGCTAAATGAAATGAAAGCTTGTTGCTTGGCCATTCATTATGTATATGCTAATTAAAATTAAATAATCCTTTAAGAAACAAAAGTACATGAGCAGTGAGCGTGTCCCTCCAGTGTGTCTGGGTGAGCCTTGGCCTAGGTGAAGAGGATGGGATAGATAGATGCAAGGATATTCTGGGACCCAGCACGGGAGCAGGGTCAGCAGAGGCTGTGCTACAGAACAGATCCTGCATGCTGAGCTCAGAAACCACACCAAACTTGGAGCTGTGGGACTTGCTACATCATCTGTGTCCAGGATGAAGGGCAGCCACAGAGGAGGGCAAGAAACAAAATATTTCTAAGAGAAGACTTCTGTCAGACAGCTATAATAACCAGTGCTGGGAAATTGAATAGGACAGGAACTTGGTTATGAGCCCTTCAACAATGACAAGGGGAAACATCTCATTAGTAGTTCTGGCTGCAGAGAGCTACTTGATCTGCGCAGTGGGCACATGATTAACCCCTTCACTAGAAATGTTCCCATTAATCCCCAGCTTCCTGTGCCAGCATCAGCGCACCCTGATCATGGTGCTGGGAGAGCCATGTGTCAGGGGCAGAAAAAAGGACAGAAAGACATCGCTGTCATCAGTTATGCAGCAAAGGAACTGGTAAAATCCCTCCATGTTCTGGGCCCCAAGGCTCTGACAGAGCTGCAGAGTGTAAGGATGTGAATGGTGGTGTCTGGCTGCCAGCAACACAACTGAGCAAGACTGAAGGCAATGGCTTGTCCTGCAACAGGCTACACAGAGCCATTTAAAATAAAAATGCCTCTGACTTCAGGAGTCAGGGTGGCATTGCAAGACTCAATAATCACAACTACTTATTGCTCTGAGCAGCTGCCATCTGCCGTGACTGGGACCTGCAATCTTGCTTGGAAACCTGTAATGAGAGGACTGTGGAAAGAAATGGCACATGTTTAATGCATCAGTGACAGCTCCCTCCATCTACTGGTGGAAGTGCTACTGAATTCTTATCTAGACTCTCAGCGGAGCCACATCATCTTAATCTATTAAGGGTCTGTTAATCTCTGGAACTTCCTGTCTCTTCTTACTGGATAATTTAAAGGACATATCCACTTCTAGGATGTTGGCTAGGTAGGTGAGTGCTTTATATCATTACCGTAGTGACTAGTGCAGCACAAACATGGCAAGCCATCTGCCACACAACCTATTGATTTGGAACAAGGAATGCAGCTTTCTTTTACCACTGTGTCCATCACTGTTTTCTTACTCATACCTATGTATACGCCCACTGCTAAAGCTCAAAGGATTCAACTGGATGCAAATGCAATTCATTTGAGAACAGGACAAAGTGCTTCACAGAAGAGAGCCCTATGTTAGCCACTATTGGACCATTCCCCAGAAACTGTTTTGCTAGTAAGGACAGTATCACAGCATCACAGTATCACAGTAATGATAAGGTTGAAAAAGACCTTAAAGATCATCCAGTTCAACCTAAATCCAAATAAACCAAGTAATCCTAACATCTAACATCTAGATCATGCCACTCAGCACCTCATCCAGCCTAACCTTGAACACCTCCAGGGACGGCGATTCAACCACCTCTGTGGGCAGCCCATTCCAAAACTGGATCAGTCTTTCAGTGAAAATTCTTTTCCTGAGGTCAAGTCTAAACCTCCCCTGATAGAGCTTCAGACTATGACCTCTTGTCCTGTCTCCAGTGGCCAGGGAGAAAAGACCGACCCATGCCTGACTACAACCACATTTTAGATAGTTATAGACAGCGATAAAGTCGCCCCTGAGCGTCCCCTTTTCCAGGCTAAATAAACCCATCTCCCTCAGCTTCTCCTCATAGGGCCCAGCTTACACCCATTGCCCCTCGTCCTATCACTACATGATACCGAGAACAGCCCAGTTCCATCCTCCTGACACCCACTCTTCAAATATTTATAGACATTAATGAGGTCACCCCTCAGTCTCCTCTTCTCCAAGCTAAAGAGACCCAGCTCCCTCAGCCTCTCCTCATAAGGGAGGTGCTCCACCTCCTTTATCATCTTCGTTGCCCTACGCTGAACTCTCTCTAGAAGCTCCACATCCCTCTTGAATGTCACATTCGCCAACTTCAGATGTGGCATTGTTCCCTTTGGATCCTTCACCCAAGGACAGAAAAATGAGTGTGTAGCTCCCACTGCAAATTATAAATCATGGGCTTCCTAAAGGTCTATTGGTAACCAGAGTTCCCCAGTAGTCTCAGATATTGCTGACAGCTCCTGTTTGTGCAGTTATTCAACAAAGGGTGGTTGGTTGTTCTGCTCTGTCAGGAGGGCTCTCCTTGGAAAACAAGAGAAGAAAATGTTCTAGTAAGAACTGCAGAGCTCAGCCCATTGCTGCTGTCAGCTGCCAGTGGAAGGTAATGAGTCTGATTTGCTTCTTCTAAAGACTATTTTCACATGGCAGAATGGCCTTTAGTTTCAGCAACACCTGCCTGGCACATGGTGAGGAGGAGATACTAAGCGCCAGTCATGAGGAGAAGGGCACGCTGGCAGCTTCCTTTGTCTCTGCACAGCAAAAGTACTGATAGCAGCCAAGGAAATCTCAGCTAAGGACACTTGTCTCAGTCTCACTTTCACCTGGCATAGCAGTTTGTAAAGCTATTGCCGGAGTTAAAGCTCTTTTTACTGCTGCTGTGACCAGTACTCATGGCTCAAAGATGACAACCATGCAAGGTGCTGTCTCTGCAGGGGTGACACCCAAGACCCATAGCCAGGCTCCTGGCAAAACTTTGAGAGCCAGGCCTTAGAGTACTGTACAGCACAAAACAGACAGGTTTCTAATCATTACACTAGTGGCTAGGAGAAGAACAGGATGCATGGAGATGTCTAAGGACTTATTCTTGCATTAAAACATGTTTTTAACTTCTGTTAGGACAGAAGGATTAGCGAGGGATTTTTTTCTATCTATTTTTTCAAAGATTGTGGTTTGGCACAATAGCTTTGTAGGTCTTTCAAGTGTTGAATAGAGCAGGTCAGTGTCCTTCATAAATGTGCTGTCATGAGCTGGACTAAGATCTGGAAAGTACTGAGTTCTGTCCAGGGGCTGATGAAGAGAGAGTTGAGAGTTTGTGGGTGTGGATTAAGGGGCAGGCTGACACAGGTGACACTGTCATGGTGCCTATTACAGGCCACCAGATCAGGAAAAGGAAGTTGAGATCCTTTACTGGGATTCATGGCATTCACGAAGTGTGACTTGGTCTGGGTGGTCCTGCTCTGGCAGGGGGATTGGACTAGATGATCTTTCGAGGTCACTTCCAATCTCTAATGTGCTGTGATAAAGCAAGTCAACTAGTGGTGTGTGGCATGAGCTGCTGCGGTACTAGGAGTGTTTTTCATGTATGGCTTATTTGAGATAGTTACTCTTAAAAAGAATCCTTGTAAAAATACATCCTGAAGTGCAGGAAGCCTGAGGGATAAGCTGCAATTTAAAACCCCCCCCGGATATGTTCCTGTGTGGCAGGGGGATTGGACTGGATGATCTTAAGAGGTCCCTTCCAATCCCTAATGTTCTGTGATTCTGTGATAAGGCATGCTACAGGCAGTTGACAGCAGCCTCACAGATACAGGCCCTGGTTCTCATGGGGCATTTTTTTAACTACTCTGATATTTGCTGGAAGACCCACTCAGCCAGCCATCCACAGTCCAAGAGGTTCCTCCAGTGCACTGGTGACAATTTCCTGATGCAAATGGTGGAGGAGCCCACTAGGAGAGGAGCGCTGCTGTATCCTGTACTCACCCACAAGGAGGGTCTGGCTGAAGCAGTGAAGGTTGAGGGCAGCCTCGGTTGCAGTGACAATGAGATGGTGGAGTTCAGGGTCTTGTATGGTAGGAACAGAATACCTAGCAGAATCACAACCCTGGACTTCAGGACGGCCAACTTCAGCCTTTCCAAGCAATTGCTAGGGGAAATCTCATGGGCAGGTAAAGGGGCACAAGATAGCTGGTTAACATTCAAAGGCCACTTTTTTGAAGCACAGCACAAGAGCATTCCAACAGGAAGGAAGTCAAGGAAGGGAGCCAGAAGACCAACATGGTTAAACAGGGAGCTGCTGGGCAAACTGAAGAGGAAGTCTACAGGTCATGGAAGGAGGGGATGGCCACTTGCGGTAATTATAAGGCTCTGGTGACAGAATGTAGGAATACAACTAGGAAAGCCAAGGCCTCCTTTGAATTAAACCTTGCAAGAGAGGTCAAGGGCAAAAAAAGGGGCTTCTTCAAATACATTGCAAGTAAAACTAAAATTAGAGGCAACGTAGGCCCCCTGTTGAATGAGGTGGGTGCCCTGAAGACAGAGGATACAGAGAAAGCAGAGATACTCAACACCTTCTTTGCCTCTGTCTATACTTCTGGGAGCTGTCCTGATATCAAGCCCCAGACTGCTGAGACTCCAGAGGAAGCCGAGATAAGAGAGGAACCTGCCTTGGTTGATGAGGACTGGGTTACGGATAAGTTGAGCAAACTGGATGGACATAAATCCATGGGCCCTCATGGGATGCACCCACATGTGCTAAGGGTCTGCAGAAGTCATTGCTAAGCCACTGTCCATCAGCTTTTCTAAGTCATCAGGAGAGGTGCCTAGAGACTGGAGGATAGCAAATGTCATTCCAATCTTCAAAAAGGGAAAGAAGGAAGACCTAGGTAACTATAGACCAGTCAGCCTCACCTCCGTCCCAGGAAAGGTGATGGAACAATTTGTCCTGGACACTGTCTGTAGGCACATCAAGGACAGGAGGGTCATTAGGGACAGTCAGCATGGCTTCACCAACCTGATAGCCTTTTATGATGGCATAATCAAGTGGATAGATGATGGCAAAGAGGTGGATGTGGTCTATCTTGACTTCAGTAAGGCATTTGACACAGTGTCGCATAGCATCCTCGCAGCCAAACTGAGGCAATGTGGATTGAATGATTGGGTAGTGAGGTGGATTGCGAACTGGCTGCAGGACAGAAAACAGAGAGTGGTGGTCAATGGGACGGAGTCTAGCTGAAGGCCTGTATCTAGTGGAGTCACCCAAGGGTCGGTACTGAGACCAGTCCTATTCTGTCTATTCATTAATGACATGCATGAGGGATTAGGGTGCACTGTCAGCAAGTTTGCCGATGACACAAAGCTGGGTGGTGTCAACAACACCCCAGAAGTCTGTGCTGCCATTCAGCGAGTCCTGGACAGGCTGGAGAGCTGGGCAAGGGAGAAATGTAATGAAGTATAACAAGGGTAAGTGTAGAGTCTTGCATCTAGGCAAGAACAAACTCAGGTACCAGTATAGGCTGGGGACTGACCTGTTAGAGAGCAGTATAGGGACCAGGGGGTCCTAGCAGGATGACCATGAGCCAGCAATGTGCCCTTGTGGCCAAGAGAGCCAACAGCATGCTGGGGTGTATCAGAAGTGGGGTTGTTAGCAGTTTGAGAGAGGTCCTTCTCCCCCTCTACTCCACCCTGGTGAGGCCACATATGGAGTATTGTGTCCAGGCCAACAACTAGAGCTCTGTCCCAGTTCAGTCATTCACTTCTTCATGTCTTGATGCATTACTGTAAGTAAATATGTACCTGTCGGCAACCAGATCAACATGCAACAACTTAGTATGGCTGCCACTCCCTGCACCTCTTTTTGCACCACACTTAGCATAGCTGAGAGACATTGATTAAACCCCCTTTTGCTTTTATAGTTCAGGATGGCAGAGAGAAATAAATAGAGCACCCAGTTGCCCTAAAGGGCCATTTTTTAAGTAATGGCTCTCAGAGTAGCCAGGATCTAAAATGTATAGAGACAACATTTAGGAAAATGAGTAATGCACCCAAGGATGGGTAAGACCTTACACTAGACCTCCAATACTTTGATTTGAAGGGGCAAATCAAATGATTGAGGATGCTAAGCACCACAGCCTCGATGCTTACATCAGGACTGGAGTAGCTGCCATGTACACTAATGAACCTGCTCTGTTCAGGAAGGGAAGCATCTGTGTCTGGGGATGACTCAGATCTCCTGATGTGAAGTACAATGCACTGTCTGTAGTAGCAGCTAGGGAGGAAAGACCTTTTGTTGTCTCTGCAGTGGTTCAAGAGAGAAGGGAAATGCTTGTAAAATTTGCTTTAGCATGGACCAGAGACCGTCTACAAAGTTCCTTCCAGAGTCTTGCTGACATGCTGTCAACAGGCTATTGAATACTGTAATTAAATTTAAAACATGCTAGTAGAGTAGACAGAGGACATAAACTAAACAGTGGCTGAAGAACTATTTTCACCTAATTCTAAGACAGGAGCATCTCTCTATTTCTTGGTGGGGGGGGGAGTTTCTTCCTCTCGGACAGAAGTTTCATTTATTTTCCTCCACAGCCTGTCACAGGCTCCATCATTTGTCTCTGTCTTCAAATGCACATAAGTCAGAGCAGGAACCCAGTGCACTGAAGACACTTATCACTGTGGTGGACAAATATATCACAGCATAAATGCAACCCAAAACTTTCGGAGTTTACAAATCACACACCAGTATTTATCAGGCAGGCTCTGGGCATGCTGGAAATGTGGACACACGCTTGTGCATAATCTGGATACCATATTGTGAAAATACAGTTGTGCTTGATGATTTGTTTTAAAGATTATGTTTGTTTCCTTATGACGTCTCTCCCTAATGTTCTGTGACTGACATAGACTTCTTTGGAAGAGGCTGCTTGGTGCACAGCTGCCACATAAATGATGCAAACAAAATGCAGTGCCGTGTGTTTGGGCATGTCCGAGTTGCAATGGGCCTCTATACTGGAACAAACAGGTCCTTTACTGGTGTCATCATTGATGTGGTTCTTCTTTAGTGCTTGAAGACAAAGCTTTAAATACAGAAAGGTAGAATGAAAGGAAAGAAGAAATATGCAATTAGAGGGTATTGTTGCAAAGATGAGAAGCAAAGGTTGCATAATAATTAGATTAATGTTTTAGAGTCCAGCCAACACCTAAAATTATAAGCCATTCAAGCTTTTGTTAGCCTGTACAAGCCTAACAAGCTTTTGTTGATGTTAACATGTTGTTAGTGACATGAACTGTGGCTCATGTTCTTGGTATTTCATACATGTGAACTGTGTGTTCTCTGTGCTGGATCCCATTGCACCTTGTTATACAGTATGAAACGGTGTCATTCTAGTTTGCCACCTAAAATCCCACATCACAGTGGAGCTCAGTTTGGCTCTGCACTCATAAATTCAGAGCTGGATTTAAAACTCCTCACATCCTCGGGGCATAGGAACTGCAATTCAGTTCATCCTTTTGGATTTCCATACTGTACACCATCTTCATGGGATGTAATACACTGCAACAGAGGAGCAATTAGGACATCAGCTGGCAATGCTCCTAGCAGTGAATTGTCTTCATATCTGACCATATAGGGTATTAAGTTCCACAGTGCAAAACTGTTTTAATAAGAAAACAACATGAAATCTATAATCTACATCCAGTGTAACTTTCTATTTGCAAGGAGTGAAATGTGCCTGTGCAGTGTACTGAGAAATTACTCCTTGCATTTTAAATCTTGCAAAATCTCACAGCTGTAACTTGGAGTAAAGCATGAAAGTGCCAACTAGGCTCTGTGATTACAGGTAATAAAAACAGTAATGTACTGCAAAATGAGAGGAAAGGACCTTTCAGAAACATTTCTCCTGCTCCTGAAGAAGACAAAGCACTTAACATAAAATATAATTACAGTAGGGATAATATAACTTCTTGTTTGCAGCAAGAAAAGCAAAACTGGTTGGGTTTTTATGTGCCAGGAGCAATATTTCATAATCTGACAGGTAAATCCATAAAAATTGGGTACTTCCTACTTTAGACACAAACCAGAGAAAGGTTAAAACTGGAGCACTGAGATAAGGTCTATTCTATATGGCAAGAATAGGTTTGTTTTCCGCGTAAGGCAACATTAAGAAGGCATTACTGATGTCTGGTTATGATAAGACTGTATCTAACTGACATGTAGGTGGAGATCAGTAGTGCTGACCTTCTCTATCCAAAACTCTTATTAAAAGAGACAAAAAGGGTTCTGTGAACAAAGCACAACTTCGGCTGAAGGCAAGTTTGAGAACATCAAGATAAGACTTTTAAACTATTCAGATTATTAGTAAAGAAATTGAAGTGTCAGTTCAGTGACAAGGATTTTTCTACATCATACTTCTGCTTTTCCTCTTCCAGACTATGGAGAGCTGAGAAAGGGGGTCAGTGGTTATGACAGCAACTGTAACAGGGTTATTAATCCTAAAAATACAGAGGAAAACAAGGAGCTTCTTTATGTTTTCCCCTCTGTGATTTGGTGGTGACATACATGATGAAGTCCTTCATGTGCAGAAGGGATGTTCCACTGATGTGTAGGAGGTCATCCCCAGTAGAGTGTCTGTTTCTTTGTCTCCTAGATTTTGAACACATACATCTAGTCTGGATATGGTTTGGACGTGCAGAAAACTGCCGTGTTTGCACAGTACATTTGGCCAGGACACTGGACAGTTGCAGAAAGTTTAAAATTCTTCAGAATTTGTACATGCTGATGTTAGCTGAACCTCTCACTGCAGAAGGAAAGCTGAGGATAATTTTTGGCACAATTTAGAATGGTACATAATTTTGTGGTGACCTATCCATAGCCAATGCAAAGTTCTGTCTCTGCCTGGCACCACGTTAATTTTTTGGTGTGTAAATTTGAACTGATGTGCAAATTAAAAAGCCTCATGGAGCAAAACATACAAGCCACCTCTGAAGGTCTCCGCTCTCATTGCTCCCTGCAGAAGCAGAGAAATAGTATTAATACTCTTTTTCTACAATCTAACATAAGGTTAACTTGCAGAGTTAGGTTAATATTTGGATTCGATTTTAAAGGTTTTTTTCCAACCTAAGTGATTCTATGATTCTATGGAAAGATTGAGTTATCAGGGACATGCAGGAAAACAGCAGCAAGCAATCTCTTTTCCCAGATTCTCTGCATATGCCCATAAGGAACGTTTTCTCCCACTGCTGAGGTGGTGGTGGTCTGCACCAGCCACATGCCCTGTTGTTTTAGTTTGCTTCACAGACTGGAGAAGAAAGAAAGTGCTGTAATTTAGCAGCAGTCTGACAGCAGTTGACCTTTACATGACAGGCAGTATTCCTCAGCAGCATGCAACAGACTTTGCTTTGCATTTATTTTGTTCAACTTAATCTCCTGTAGGCATCCAAAGTGAAGCAAATTGGATTAGACAGGCAGGATCCCTCAGCATCTTGAAGTAATCTGTAAGGAACCTGCAGCATGATAGTCATTAGACAGCAGTTGCCGCAAACAGCTTCAGGGAATTATTCTTCACTAGAGAATTGTGGTGTCAGAGGGAGAATTGGGAAAGCCTCAGCAAACAGGGTTTTGTTTGTCTTGGAAGAACTTTGGGAAATCACAGGGAAAGTTGGAAGTGACTGGTGGAAATGACCCCATCCAGCTTTTTACATGAGCCCCTTGGAAACTGTCACTTTTCCAGCTTCTCTCCATCTCCTTTAACTAATCCTTTGCTAAAAAGTGAAGTCATACTCCATCTCTGCTACATGAATCACAGCACAAAGCATGTTTCTTGTTGTAAAAAGATGGCATTCCACCAGAATCAGAGCATGATTTAGGCACAGGGTTACAAGTCAGAAGTTCTATCAGGGTGTTTTGCACATATGCATTGACTTGTTCAGACAGAGACCACTAAACTGTCTTTGAAAGTCTCTAAAGATAACTCAAACAGGTAGCAGAGCTTTGTTTTATAGTGAGAGCTTGTTGAAGATGATTAATGTTGAGAGGTTAAAAAAAAGGAGAAGAGAGCAGATTACAATCTCTTAATTTGCAGAGTTTCTTTGCGTTGGCAAGAACTTACATTGCATTACAAAGCCTGGCTGGGGTTATTCTGTCTTGTCACTTGCACAGGTGGACAGGCAGACCCTTGGCATCTTGGCCTTTGGAAACAGCATTTTTATAAGCAATTGAGAAGAAGCAGTGATGGGTCAGGCTGCTTCTTGGTCTAGACTGTTCTCTACAAAAAATCCAATAAATCACGTCATAACTGTTTTCGATTGCTCAACGAGTTCAGCTCTAATGTTAGGACAATGTGCAACAAGCAGGCCCAGCACTGGGAATGAGACATACATTACCAAAACCGGGCACCAAAACAATCACAGAAAGTTATCCTGGTCCAAACTGTTTCCCCAGTGTTTGGGTTAAAAATCTGAGACTGATTTCAAGATGAGAATGTACTTCTAAATTTTGTCCATCCCTTCTACTCACATACACCTGTATTACTGCTGCTTGCTCTTTGGTTGATAGAGGTGCTGGCTCCATGTTCCACTGTTGCTGGATTGTCACAGGGTGCTCATGGAAAACCTGCATATGTGGCCCTCAGTATTTTGACAGGATCCACAGGGGTATGCTTGGGCTCCCACAATTTCAGAGGGTCAGAAATGTGCATCAGGCCTAGTCTTGAAGCCTGAAACAACATGGAGGGACTTGAGGAATTTTGGAAAATTTTGGGATACGGACCTTGGAACATCCTCACACCCATCCACTGTATAGAATCATAGAATCATCAAAGTTGGAAAAGACCTTCAAGATCATCAAGCCCAACTGTCCACCCTACAACCTCTAACCACTAAATCATCTCCTGAAATACCATGTCTACTTCTTTGTTGAACCTCTCCAGGGACAGTGCCCCGACTCCCTCCCTGGGCAGCCTGTTCCAAGACCTTGCTACTCTTTCTGTGAAGAAGTTTTCCTGAATATTCAATCTGAAGAAGTTCTCCAGACTGAACACTCCCAGCTTTCCCTGGTACAGCTTGACCCCACTTCCTCTTGTCCTATCACTGGTCACTAGGGAGAAGAGGCCAACATCTGCCTTCCTACAACCTCCCTTCAGGTGCCTGTAGAAAGCAATGATGTCTCCCCTCAGCCTCCTCTTCTCCAGACTGAACACTCCCAGCTCCCTCAGCCTCTCCTCATAAGACCTTTTCTCCAGAGCCCTAATCAGCCTGGCTACCCTTCTCTGCACCCTCCCCAGCACCTTGATGTCCTTTCTATATTGCAGTCCCCAAACTGCACTCAGTACTCAAGGTGTGGCCTCACCAGGGCCGAATATAGGGGCAGGATTATCTCCTGTATGAGCAATGTTCTTCAACTGGTTCCTGTTGGAAAGACATTTTCTACAGTGCTTTTCCCTAAAAAAGCCAATACACAAAGAAGAATATTTGTACAGAGCAGGAACAAGAGCTGAAGCTCCATCCCTGACTCATGCCCAGATGGGCTCCTAGTGATAGTGCCTTGCGCTCCCGAGCAGAGACACTAGCATTGCACTGAATCTTAGAATCATGGAATCATAGAATCATTACAGATTGGAAGGGACCTCGAAAGATCATCTAGTCCAATCCTCCAACCACAGCAGGATCACCTAGACCAAGTCGCACAGGAACATATCCAGGTGGGTTTTAAATGTCTCCAGAGAAGGAGATTCCACAACCCCCCTTCAGCAGCCTGTTCCAGTGCTCCGTTACTCTCACTGTGAAGAAGTCCCTTCTCATATTTATATGGAACCTCTTTGCCTCTTGTCCTATCACCAGATGGCACTGAGAAGAGCCCAGCTCCATCCTCACATATTTATAGACATTCATTAGGTCACCCCTCAGTCTCCTCCAAGCTAAAGAGACGCAGCTCCCTCAGCCTTTCCTCATCAGGGAGGTTGTTCTATGTCCTTCATCATCTTCATGGCTCTATGCTGGACACCCTCCAGCAGCTCCATGTCCTTCTTGAACTGAGGGGCCCAGAACTGGACACAATATGCCAGATGCGGTCTCACTAGGGCAGAGTAGAGGGGGAGGAGAACCTCTCTCAAGCTGCTAACAACCGCACTTCTGATCCACCCCAGCATGCTGTTGGCTCTCTTGGCCACAAGGGCACATTGCTGGCTCATGGTCATCCTGCTGTCCACTAGGACCCCCTGATCCCTTTCTCCTACACTACTCGCCAACAGGTCAGTCTCCAGCCTATACTGGTACCTGAGTTTGTTCTTGCCTAGATGCAAGACTCTACACTTACCCTTGTTATACTTCATCTTCATTACATTTCTCCCTGCCCAGCTCTCCAGCCTGTCCAGGACTCGCTGAATGGCAGCACAGACTTCTGGGGTGTTGTTGACACCACCCAGCTTTGTGTCATCGGCAAACTTGCTGACAGTGCACCCTAATCCCTCATGCATGTCATTAATGAATAGACAGAATAGGACTGGTCTCAGTACTGACCCTTAGGGGACTCCACTAGATACAGGCCTTCAGCTAGACTCCATCCCATTGACCACCACTCTCTGTCTTCAGTCCTGCAGCCAGTTCACAATCCACCTCACTACCCAATCATTCAGTCCACACTGCCTCAGTTTGGCTGCGTGGACTCATCTTGGCCCAGCCTTATCAGCTTCATCACCAAGATGACTCAAAGGAAATACCAGCAGGCTTTGAAGCTGCTGAAACAGGCAGCCAAGTCCTGTCAGCTCGGCACTATCCCAGTCTCAGCAGGAAAAGAGCATGAACATTCTACCATACCCAGGGTAACATGCTCTTCCAGGCATTAGCCTCTGCATTTGTTTTCATTTTCTGCTGTCAGAGCAGGACAGCGGGATCTGGCCATTTGTCAGAGAGGTTGGCTGTATTTTATGAGATTGCAGCTTCCTGACCTCAAAAATCAGTCATGCAATGATTTGGTTCCATGGGGGAACCTCTAAAGAGAGTCAATTCATCATCTTAGTCCCCTGGCTTATCAACACACTATGCAGGTGGGATAATGGGATTGGTGAAATAGTTTTGAGTGGATTGTTTAAGAGTAGTGTCACTGTTGGGACTAGGACCAGAACACTGCCACGTTACCCCTTGCACGTCTGGTGTAACGGTGAATAACGTACTCAGGACATGCCAGGAAGACATTCTTCCATGTCTTAAAAGCAGAAACTTTTGTAGATCTTAGAGACCGAATAGTGCAGTGATGAAACTTAAAAATCTTTGTATTGGGCAGTATCCAGTAGCTTTTGGCATTAAAAGAAGAATGAACAGAAAGACTGTGCAAATAAAATTTAGATGAGGAGGCATTTTTGATTTAGATCTAATTTAGAACTCACTGATTATAATCAGAATATTACATGTGTGCACTGACATTAACTAATATCAAGGCAAAGTTAGCATGCAGATGCCATCAGCAAAAGGTAGATATGGACTCAAATGTACATACATGAGCTATTTACCTAGACATCCACAGGATCCTCTGCATTCACATCCCACTCTAGCCCAAGCCTGCAAGTTCTGATTATATGGCGGGTGATTTCCCACATCAGCCACTATCCACAAGATCAATATCACCAGTTCTGCAACACCTGTAAACTAGAGGTCTGGAGTACAAGTGGTCCAACTGCTCTGCTACCCTACACTGTAGCACCATTTCCCACAGCTCGTGAGCCTTCCAGTCTCTCCATACATCATGTCCCATGTGATGCTAACTCATTCCATGCAGTCTTCCCCACTCTGGCAGCACAGTCCCCATTGATCTTGATTGGCTGTCAATCCATCTCTTTGAATTTCTGCTTGTGTTCCCACTGTGAAACAATTTTACATGTAAGCAGTTGGCCATCTTTGATCTAATTGGACTGAACTGCTCTAGGAAAAAGCAAACCAGGATTTACTGTGTGAAGCAGGATGTAGAACATAGAGTTTCAGGCAATAAAGCCTTCATCTCCCCTGCCCATCTCACATAACAAGGTACTTGCTTTTCAAGAAGAGGAGCAGCAGGCGGTGACAGGGCAGTCCCAGTCGACAGGGCTGAGTAGATCCTTTCAGGTAATGGAGTAGGCAAGCATCCACTGAGCTGCCCCTTGGGATGTCCCATTCAGCTGTGACCCCATAGTTTTCCTACAGCAGAAGATACCAAAGTCTAACTACCAACTTTACATGGATATGTATAGCAGGATAGATGTCATGCCTGGAGATCAGTAACTGAAGTGCTGGATTATTATTTGCTTCCCTCTGAGCTCAGTTGGCTTATTTTTATCTAGAGACCTTCCAAGGGATTTGTACAGGGGCCATCTCAGTGGGCCTCCACCTCACTCCTAGGGGATACTTTCCAACTTAGCAAATGTTAAGTGAGAGAAGATTCAGCATCTCCATTGTGGTGGGACAAAACTCCCACTGAGTAGGTTTGATACCAGCAACAGATCATTGACACATTGGATGGTAAAATCTAGATGTTCTTGTCCTGTCTGCTCTGTGAGCAGTCAGCGCCAAATGGCTGGATCAACAGGCCCTCTGCAAATGAGGTGGCGCTTCTTCAGCCTCTTCATGCTGTTCCTCATCCTTCTCCACTCCTAAGATGAAACTTACCAGTTCTCTGAGAAGGAATTCAAGAGGGTTGGATAAGTATGTCCATGGGGAAGACTTTGCTGAAGCTCAGCATTAGTTGAGAAAATAAATATAGTTGGGCAAACCATCTACCCTTAGAGAAGATTTGCACACCTTTCAGAAATGGACCTTTCTGGTGATGTCCCTTCTGCTTCCTCACCACCTTAGCTGCATGATGTCTCTTTGTCCTCAACACACAAAAAGGCAAATTTTCTCCTGTGGAAAATGAAATATCTCTTAGGGAAACAACAGAAAAACTGCACTGTTCAGATCAAGAGTCAAGCTTGACCAGTATTCTGCCTCCAGCTGTGACCACCTGAGGCTGATCAAGGAGAGATAATCAGCAGCAGAACAAAACTTGCACGAACCCTTCCCTCAGAGGCACTCCCACTTCTGGCAATCAGCAGCTGAAGCTCTTCCTGAGCCAGAGGTTGCATCCAAATTACAGATATGAGCAGTGGGGACACACTAGAAATAACAAAATCTCCAAACTTCACTCATAATGTAGGATCATTGCAGAGAAGAACTAGTTGTTCTCAAACGAAACAAAGACCGACCTTTCTGGATAGCCCATCAGAGGAGCCCCTGCTGTTTAGTCTTTCCCTGTACTGTGCTGTGGTTCAGGGAGCCACTTGCCTGATAATGTGTCTCTAGAAGGAGGACACATTCACATGAACTGTGGATGCTATTGTGTGTTTTCTCTTGTATTTTGATGTACTTTGATTTTGTATCATTCAGGTCCACTGCTGGCAAACAACCCCTCACTGTGTTCCTGCCACATGTTTTGCAGATTTAATGAAGATTCATTTTTGTTGAACTGCTTATTACTGCTTATGTGGTTCCAAAATAGGAGGAAGAAATGGCAGAGGACTTTATCAGAACACGAGTAGCTAACGAGTGATGCATTCACCACCAGCCATACTGTGCAGCAAATAGACCACCTTTGCATAACTAAGCCCCTCTTTATCCAGGGGCATGAAAGAAAATATAACTGGCATTACCAACACCATGACAGGTGGGAAACTGTAGCATGAGATTATACAGACTGTTATTGCAGTGCCATGGATGTCAGCAAATACAGCAAATCCACATTTCCCTACTATTCACTGACCTCCTGCTACATATTTCGTCAGGCAGTTGCAAAGTCCATCAGTACCAAAGTTCATCTCCATGCAAAACTTCCATCCCCAAAGACTTTGGGAGACTAATGTAGCCCTGTAGCTGTAATGTGAAAGGCATGAGGAATGTCAGCAGCCCCATGAGTTTGTAAGCAGCACAATTTTGTTTCCAGATCTTTAATGCTGAGTGAGCTGGAAAAAAAAACTCTCACATGCTCTTTGTTCCCAAGGCAGACTCTTGTTTTTATTAGAACATCTTGGACAGAATCTTGTCTCGGTTACATTGATAAAAATCCGGTTATGCTACTACAGACAACTGAAGTATTTCAGACACATCCTGGTGTGGCTCAGGGCGGAGACTGTCCCTGTACTCACAAGGGACTCCCCGGGGAAGTTAATAAACAGTATCTGGAAGCACAGGAATCCACACTTTGGTTTAAACATTCTGCACAAATTTTGTATGTCAAGCAATTTACATCACCAAGATAACACAAGATTACAAGTTTGGGGAGACCTTTTCCAGTCCATGGTTGCATTTATCTTGCTGTAGAAGAGCAGCATTTTGGCTGGGGAAATGTGATAGAAAATGATAGGGGATTCTGAGTAGAAAATAACTGAATAGCCACATATTGAAACTCTGGCTAGAGTCCAACATTGGTAAAGTAGGTTTGTCATTGTGACTATAATTCATTTTTAAAGGAAGGAACAGAGGTAAAGTGGCTAAAGGCTTATGTATTCCCTGGACTGGACTGCTGGAGCTCAGAAAACTGTAGCATGAGTGCTGTTACCACCACTTATGTCTTTTCCTGAGAGAAACAAGATGAAAACTGAGGAATAGACCACAGTTCAATATAGACTGCAGTCTTCACCTAAATTTCATTGCAAGGTCAGAGAAGCTGAGATGCTCAGGAATTCAGAGGCTACTGCAGCCCATCTGGTACTTTGACCCTTGTCTCTGCAAACTGTAGGAGGCAGGAACAGACATACCCTAAGCTGCTTTTGCTGCTGCTATGTCATGTAATCATGGCTTAGCTGAGACATGGTGACTTACTACTTCAAAAGATACTGTCAAAGAGATCAGCAAAACTCCAAAGGTAATTTCTGGATATGTCTAAACTTTGCTAACATGAGACTGCAGATTCAAGAACTAAATATAGTTTTAGGGTGCTTGACCAAGTTTGAGAGTCTGTATCCTCACACTTCAGATCCTTGAACTGGTCCAGATTCACTCTGCCAGCCTAAGTTTGTTCCCAATGCTGAGAAATTAGGATCTGCTTATCCTGGCAAGCTCTGCTCTATCACTTACCATCTACCCTCCTTCAGCCAGTGCCAGCACCATGTCCTGTGCTCTGGGTAGCTCAGCAGCATGCTTGGACACAGCCAGGTCCTGTTCCAGGCACTGCGCCAGGCTGGTGGCTGATGACTGCACGACCATGGGCTGCCCTGGGCAAGACTCCTAGAGACCTCTCTCCATGCTTTCTTGAGGATCCTGAACAAACAGTACTAAGGCTCAGCTGTGAAAGTTAGGAACTGTCATCTTGCTGAGGACAAAGTACACAGAGACTGCACTAAAACATAAAAGCATTTGAAGGCAGAAATAGACTGAAAATTTAGGATTTATTTTTCTTTTCACGCCTGAGTGCCGGCAGACAGACCCATGTGATTTTTGAACAGATACACACAATTATGGTAACAGAGCAGCTGGACAGATAGTCCAGCCAGCAGTTTCCCTGGTACTCGTGCCCACATGAGAGCTCAAAAAAACCCAGTCCCTCAGTTATTCCAGTGAGACCTTTCCAGGAACACTGCTTCCAGACTTCCAGACAGGTACAATACCAGGAAGGCTGTGGCTGGAGGAGAAAGAAGGGGAGAAGGAATTTGAAATAGCTACAGTGTTTCAGAAATGGCAAGTGGGTATTTCTGAGAGGTCAAACATGGTTCCTTGAAGGGAGGTGCCTGTGCCAGGAGCTGCAGCTGCTTTGGGCTATTCCTCTGCTAAACAGCTTCTCCTGATGCAAATGAAATGCTGATATTGAACTCCAGTCTAGATGATCACTGCAGCAACAGCCTCACAAATGTTCCTTGTCAGTGCTGAACAGAGCATGGAGAGGGTTAAGTTACAACTGTCCCATAGCCTTGGCCAAGGCCAGAGAAGTCTTAACCCTCCATCAGACTGCTGCAGGACACGCAGCTACCTTTTCTCTGTCTTCCCTTACACTAATGAATCAAGGAATCCACTTAGGACAAGAATTTAGGACAAGAGAGAGGAGCTGGCCATAACACATCATCTGGGATCCCTGGGTGGAAGTGTTGTTTCTGTGACACTGCAAAGTAGAGGCGGACTATCCTTGGCCAAATCAGCATGACTGCTCCTCAGGTGAAGAGTTGACTGGTTCAGGCAGAAGAACCCATTGAAAGATCAATTGGGCAGATAACCTACTTCCTGCTGAAGAGCTGTTCGCTCTGCAAGTGTTTGTGATAGGCTTCAGGTTTACTCATGGCTATCAAGATGGGCTGAACTGAAGATTTCAAGAGGACAGAAAGTTCAAGGCCCCCTAAGTATAACAACCTGTCATTTCTTAAGGGCTCAGAGTTTTGGTGAGCCCAGTGTAGCCCTTGTCCGCTGTAGTGAAAACTCATGCCCAGACAGAGTGGGGGAGGACATGGCACAGATACATGAGCAGAGGTGAGTCCACTGCTGAGCGCTGCTGTTCAGTATCAAGAATACTTGTAGCACCCAGGGTGCAAGATGTTGAACAGACATCTATCATGTGCCATTCTCATGCATTTTTTCACAGGCAGAGGCTCATTTCTGAATGGGTGATCCAAGAAGTCTTCCCCAGTGAAGCAGATGGCAGTGCTGTGCAGTGCTGGGCAGGTGCTGTTGCTGAGTGAGGACTTATCTAGTACAGTCCTGTGCAGTCTTCGCATGACTGGTCTCTCAACACAAGCATTCCAAAATTACTTGGGATTTAGAAGTCCCAAAGGATCTGTAGAGAGGCCAGAGCTTTTTTCCCTTTATTTTAAATGCTTAATGTAAATTACTTTCACCTCAAGGCTTTGTAGCTGTCTTATCTATGCTATGGAGTTAGTAGCACACAAAAAGGGATGTAATCATCATGGCCTCCCAAACTCAGTCAAGGTCTCTTGCTCCACTAGCGTAATATTCCTCATTTGTAACTTATGACATCTGTGACTCATTTATACCCCCAAGTTATGCCTTTTCTATTCAAAACTCATTTAAATTTTACAACATTATCCCATAAATCAGTGACAATGAATTTAAACTCTGAGGTTATAAGAAAGTTACTCTGCATTAAAAATGTGAATCATAACAGAAAGCAGTTTGAGGCACCTGGCAGGACCTACAGCAGAAGGTCAGAAGAAGGTCCATATCCACCATTGTGTTAGTGACCTTTTTCTGTTTCTGCTCTGGCTGACTGGAAACCTTTAACCTTTCCAAAGAAGTTATACAGCTACCAATAAGTCAACAACATCCGATCTGGGAAAAACAGCCTAATGTTAAGTAACATTAATTGCCTCTTTCTATGACATGTGGTGAGCAGAGCAAAGTTCACCAGAGCGTGGTGGGAATTATTCTGGGGTAATTGTCAAAGCACTCTGTGTGTGTCTCTGGTCACACACCTTCTCCCTTGTCACTGATGATTTAGGTCTCCACTTTGTCAGCATTGGGAAATGCAAGGCACTTTGTGAATCAGTCCTACAAACAGTGACACCTCTGTATGTACCTCCTGGAAACGTCTCAGTCAACATTTACCACTGCTCCAAGTGACACTGACACTAGTCCGCTAGGCTGAGGAGACTGGGGAAAGTATTGGCAGGTTTTAGAAACCAGCCAAGACTTGCAGAGTGGTCCTGTGTTTGTAGGGGATAGAAGATCTAAACAAGAGGGTTTTTTCTCTTGATACCAAGTATTTGGATATCACAAGCATTATTGTGTTTCCTCTATTACTTTTCCTGGTATTAGCTCTTTTGATGCACACACAGAGGAGACTGTGTGATGTGTGTCATGTTTAACCAACTCCCAGTGCTCCTCCATACTATCCCTTCACCTAAGAGTGGCACTGCATGGACCCAGGCAGGTGTGTCAGAGTGTTTTCCCTGTAGCACTCTTTTCTGCCAAAGTTCTGCGCTTCTTAAGAGGCTGGAGAAAATTCAAGATCAACAGAAACACTGCATTCTGGGCTACCTTTGTTTTTTTACCAATTATGTTTGTATCTTTCCCCGGAGCTTATGATTTCACAATAACAAGTTTTGTCAAGAGGCCATCTCTTTTCCTGCTCCTACGGCACACTGTGCTTGCTGGGGCTAGGTGGTACTGCCAGCACTGTAGGGACATTGAGAAAGGAATGGCAAGCGGAGGCCACAGGGCACTGTCAGAGCTGAAAAATACCAAACCACTCCTCCCAGACAGACAGTAGATTCTTAGGCAGTTTGAGAGATCAAGACAGCACTGATCACGGGAGTAAATGAATCAGAAAATGAATGTGCCTTCCAGGGTGGACAATAAAGATAAAATAATGATTTGAAGTTGTTCAGCTTTTCACTCAACTTCAAGAGAAGTAAGGGTTGAGGCAGGGTTTCAGATCTTTCTGTTGTTCTTTTATGAAACCAAAAGGTCTGTGTCTGACCAGCAGTTTGAAGTAATGATGATTCCTGTGGCAAAGGCTGGCTGGAAATTTAATGGTGATTTATAGTAATTAGCCTCATTTTTACTGTTAAAACTTTGCCAAGACCAGAGGCTCAGGCAGAATTGGCTCTGATGCTGGTCTGTTTCCAGGCCTGTGGACCTTGGGTGTTTGATTCTGGTTTGAACACCTCAGGAAATCACATTTGCATTCTTCTTAAGAGATTGTTCCACAGACCAGCTCAGCTCACAATTAGGAATTATTTCCTGACATTCAGTTTACACTTTCCTTCAATTAGTCATTCTATTTCTCTTAACTATACCCATAATATCCTCCTAATTGCTTGCCTTTTTGTGTTAGTGTGTACACCCTTCTTGTGTTTGCAGACGGTTATAGGGTCTTATTAGTCACTGGTTAATTTGTACCTCTTCCCTTTTACTTCATGTGTCGACAGCTTGAGGCTTTTTATTTGTTGTGTTTCTCTGACTTTGTTCTCACTGGAGAAAGCAGGCACAGTCCCACAGCATAGAGCAATTACACTACCTCAGAATACAGCTCAGCAAAAAGAACAAACATCTGGTCTGAATTTAAGAAGAACTTAAGAGATTAATGTGGATCTTCATACTGGCAAGAATGCAAGACATACTGTCTTGCTCATAAAATACTTGAAGGTAAAGGCATAACAGCTCCAAAGCTGTAACATGATGATCTGAGTCATCATCAGCCCTCTTTGGGCTCTGTGGCCTCAGAAAAGGTTGCAAAGCAAAAAGCCCTTCTCAACCGTGGAAAGATGGTCCACAAAGGCACTCTGAGGGGCAGCATAGAGTAATTTGTGCTTGTGACTTAAAAGCTCAGGCTTGCTTGAAAGTTTGCCTTCAGGGTAAAGTCTGATGGTGTCCCACTCCCTGGTCTCATACTGTTTGTCTTGCTGCAGCTGATCACCTTTATCTTGGATAATGACAGGGTAGGGAACTTGTGAAGACTCTGTGGTCTTAAAGTAATGGTTGTTAGCAGCAACATACACAGGTATGGCCAAGCAGTAAGATTGGAAGAGCATCATAAATCCTCTTGAAGCCACAAGCAGCTCAATTTACCCAGAAATTGCAAATTGTCTCCCAGGGAGTCTCTTCTGAGCTGTGGTAATT
Organism: Rhinopomastus cyanomelas; assembly: GCA_013400115.1. Taxonomy (NCBI): domain Eukaryota; kingdom Metazoa; phylum Chordata; class Aves; order Bucerotiformes; family Rhinopomastidae; genus Rhinopomastus; species Rhinopomastus cyanomelas. The sequence continues at coordinate 414,755 of VXBP01008521.1, forward strand.
CTGGCATGGGCAACAAAGACAGACTAGTGACCCAGCCCAGCAGTGACTGCACTTCACCAACAGTGAAGAACTTCCACGATTTGACATCCTCAGGCGCTTGGTACGTCTGCAGCAAGACTTCTAGTTTTGGCTGCAAGCATTCTGCTCACAGTGAGTTGCGTGTCATTACACTCAGTATTTGACAATTGGAAGGCAATCCTAAAAGACAGAGCATGCTGCCTTTAAGTTCCGAAGCCACAGTCTGTAAAGAACACATTTGCTGCAGGACTTTCATCTGTTTGATCATGACTATGGGGAAAAAAGTCCAAATTCAGTCTGACAGGGAGAACAAAGCTTGATGATGCTAGTAGCCCACACTTATTGGGTGCTATTGTTCCTGTGGTGCTGAAAGAAAAGGATCACAGCCTGAAACAATGAAAATCTCTCCTGGATAGATGAGATACACCTTTAACTAAGCTGAAAATGATCCAAAACTCAGTGACTATGACTGGTCCAGTAGCAAATCCAGACAGAGAGACCACATGAGCGGAGGAAGAAATAAAGCATCTCATAAATCACAACTGCATCCTTCAGTAGTTGGCATAAGAAAAGTAGACAGCAGAATTCTCAGCCCTCTAGTCTTTCTTTAAATAACCCAAGTGAAAAAAAGCAATTCTCTTGTTCATATTGTTTCCTTGGACACCCTGCTGTTGAGAGGAAATGTTGGGCATACACTCACAAAAGGTCTGAAGGAAAACTCCCTGGGCAGCAAGATAAATTACTTCTTCAGCACCCCAGCACTGTCCCACTGTCATATCCCACTGTCAACACAGCCTCAGTGACACCCAGAAATAGCACTTCCCAGCCTGCGATGCTCTCCCATAAAGACAGGACTGGAGCTCTCAAGACCGTTTCCATGCCCCACTCTGAGTAGACATTGTGAGCAATTGGTCTTGTTGATGCAACCCAGGGATGGGCCCAGGTGGCAGCTGCGATTCACCTCGGCTGGATGAAAATTTTGCTTTCAGCAGCTAGCGCAGCATTACAGTTGGGCAGAGAAATGAGGTGTGATGGCTTCTGAAGGGATGGTGAAGCTGTTTGGCTGAGTCACTGCTAGACAGTTCTCACAGGTACCATTCACAGAAACGGCTCCCTGACGCCTGGAGTCAGCCACTGGAGCTGATCTCAGCTAATCCCTAAATCCAGCTACACCCAGATACCAAAGCACAGTATTTTGGCATGTGCCCACACCGTTAACTAGTTTCTGCTAGGCTCTGTTTAGCTTGGAGAGTCATTGGTCTTGCTTTTGAGAAATTTCACGTGTAAGGAGTTCATAACACAAGCAACTTCACCCTGGAAGCCAGCAAAAAGCTGTCTTGTCGCTCCTGAGGGGATTTGCATCGGTGCCTAAACATGAATCCAGGCCCAGCCTGGGCACCAGAGACACACATCCACTCTTGGGAGAGACATTAGGAGCCCAAACATAATTTTGGAGCATTTAACCCTGGGACATTCCTAAGCCTGTGGTTAATAAGGTGCCCGGTTTCAGAACAGCTCATAGAGGAGGGAGGTTTATCACACAGGCAAGATCCCTTGTTTTAGAGATGCAGCAGAAGGTGGGTTGGGACTGTCACAACCAGCACTTTTCCAGAGAGGGTCATTTCTATGGCACGAGGGAACGTGGTTTACTGGACATGGTGGCACTGGGTTGACGGTTGGACTTGATCTTGTAGGTCACTTCCAACTTTAACGCTCTCTGCATGTCCTCTTGCACCCACCCTGCTTCTGTTTTGCAGTGTTTCCTCTCGGTCTCATAATACTCTGTCTCTAATTCCGGTATGATTTAAACACGTATCCCTTGTCCCCCTTTCCAGGGGCCGAATAAATACCCTCCTTCCATCTATGACCAGAGGCAGTAGGAGGCTGCATGCCAGTGACCAGTGTAGTCGGGATACTGTCAGCTGGGCTCATTGCAGACTGCACAGCCACAGCTCTAAGCATTAGGTCTTCTTCCTTCTCCATGAGGAAAGCTAAGAACTGGAGCAAAAGTGAAACAATGCAGATACAGAAGCCTGAACAGTTAACTAACATTGGTATAGCCTTTTCCTCTGAAGACAAGGATGCCATTATCACTTCAGAACTGTTCACATGCTTTTCTTCTTGCATGTTCCTTCCTCCCTTGGTTGCTAAGCACAGTGTGCAAGTGCAGCCACATCATGCAAAAAAAGTACGTATCTCCATTAAGAAATGTCTCTATCTTCATTCTGTTTTAACTAAATCCATACATGGGCAAAGCTGCAAAAGAGCAGAAGTGTGAAAGAGAGGTAGCAAACACATGGTCAATAAATTCCTCGGTTGTTGCCCATATCACATTCTACTCATTCAAATTTTATTTTTTAAAAAAATCATCTCCTAAGTGTGTGAAAGAGGGAGTGTTTCCATTACAGGAGCTCTGCTCTCAGAGTGTTCTCATATTTACTCGCACCTCTGACTCATGAGCTCTAGAAGCATTATCTGTGCTGACTTAATCCGTTACCACCTCCCCAGGAGAACCTGCAGGCATGAACACTGCATGGTGACGTTTAAACCACATCAGCTAAAAGTAGCAGAGCTGTGAGTCAGAGCCCCCAGCTTCCCTTCCCTGAACCCCATTTACTTGTCCCTCTGATTTGGGATGGTAGGCCGGCCAGCAGTTGGAAGACACTGCCAGCCCTGACTACATTCAAGAGTGGTCCATTTGCACCGTCCCAGCTCAGCTATCTCAGAGGGTTGTTGAGTGGCAATGGTTGGAGAGATGATGGATGGTGCACAGATCACAGCAAGCACACTGGTCCTACCAACCTCTTCACTACTGTCCAAGGAACTGGATTGCTGAAGGACATTTTTATTTTAGTGTTCAACCTTTTCTGTTTCATATGCTTATTTAAATTATCACAAGCACTGGCGGACATGACGTTGAGCTAGAGTTAATGCTTAGGTGCTGAACTGCAGATGAAGGAATAGGTTTGACATCCTTTCTTCAGGCCCAGAGCAAACACGAGTGGACACATGGCTGACAACCCTTACATCTTTCATTGTTCCTCTATGCACAGCCCAAAATAATGAGTTGACAACCCTTTCATCTTTCATTGTTCCTCTATGCACAGCCCAAAATAATGAGTTGAAAACCCCAGGGCACATAGGCACGTCATTGCAGCTCTACAAGTTGCTACGCATCAGTGGGGTGATGGAATCCTGTTGTGAAAGTACGTGGAGCAAATTGCATGGTGGTAGCAAAAAGTGTTGGCTTCAGCCTCTGTGAAAGCCGTGGTTTGCTTCTGCACTGCTTTGCTTCTGCACTGCTTGATTCAGTTCCTGAATGCCACTCCACCTGCACACATCTTGAGAAAATTAATAATTTGTGCTGCCATTAATAAACTTTTGAGATCAGTACATTTTTCCATGTGACCACCATCAGGAACCCTGAGAGTAGTGTCAGCCTAACAATGGCAGTGTTTTTTAATGTCAGACATTTTTTAATGTTCCAGCAGTTTTGAGCTCCTAATTTCTTGCACAAATCCATTCTGTAAGTGCATCTTTTCAACTGTCCTCCAAACTATCTTTTTTCTGTGTTCAGCTCCAGTGAAGCTGCAGAACGGCTTTGAGGTACCATTTGCAGAGATGTGTCAGCAATCTGGGAGCTCACAGCTCAGGAGTTTAATGTATTTGGGGGCTGCTGCACTAAGCGCTCACATCTAGGTAACTTCATTACTTTCCCAAAAGTAATAGAAAACAAAGTTACATGTAGGTCAGCTCTTAAAGTGGACTCATGCCCTTAAGAAGAGATGTTCATGCATTTGGAAACTCATTTATCTGAGACTTTCCTGTTTCTACAAGCTCCACTTTTACAGGTGCTCTCTTTGTAACACTGACAGTTTTCAGCAGAACCAGATAATGCAGTTTTTCCCCTCTTAATTCTCACACTTGGCTCCCAGCCACCACGAATACAGCAACAAACTGCACTGGGTGTAGCATGGAGCTTTGAAGTCCAGAATCCAAATGACTTTGTTTTTGCAAAAGTTGCGTTTCCTTTTGTGCTGTTAGTGGATTGCCTGGAGTCTTCCTGCAAGAGAGTGAAATACCCTTCATCCTGACCGTCTGGACAGGAGACTGTGGGACCCTCCCTTCAGTCCCTGGGCATATGGTAGATCCTGGGGCCCCAGCCAACTGACTCAAATGCAGTCTGCTGACATTTTAACTCTTTTGGATGCTTCTTTTCCTAGTCAAATCCTTGTTGGCTGTGGCAGTATCTAAGGGGACTCGGGGTTAGAAGCTTTGTTTCCCCTGCCACGTTCTCCTAGGCTAACCCTTCCTTGTCTCTTGCTGTTCTACCCTTACACTGAGCACACTGTTCGTCTGGTCCCAGCTGTGGTCCTTCCTTTCTTCCTCATTGTTCTTTATAGCCCTTTTTTCTGACCAGCCATGTCTCCTGCGCACCACCATGGTCACTCTCAAGTCCTCTCCCTGTGCATCTTCCCACACACACTGTCCTCCCATCAGTCACTGCCTCTGCTGGTAGTTTGCAGACTCCTGCTATTAAACCCTGAGTTAGCACCAGCCTGGGCTCCTTGGGGTGTAGCCATGGTGCTGGGCCACCACTGTGGTTGGAAAAGCAAAGTGTGCATTGCAGTGTTAGTTATGAGGATTAAAAGTCCCAACAACACTACGGAACACAGCCTATACAAACATTTTACACCTGTCTGGCAGCAAGGGCTGGCTCCTAAAATGGGATTTTCTTTATCTTATTAGGAGGTTTCTGAGAGCCCCACTTCCTCTCTGTTCATACAGATTGTCCCTTTCATTCCCACATGAAGTGAGGTGCTAAACAGCGCTGACCGTTCTCAAGCCAAAAGTCAAAATGCTCTTCTTTGCTTCTCCTTAATATTTTATAGTCAGGCAGCTGTACAAGCTCTGGGAACATTAGGCTCCAGGGCAGAAGTTTATGTCAATCTAATACACTTCGCAAACAAATGATCACAGTGTATTTCCTCCCACTTCACTGCTCTGCAGTTTTGGGGGTGTATGTTTGATAAAGGCCTGAAATAGAAGTCAGTCCTCTTTAATAACCTTTTTCTTAGTGCTCTGGTGAAAAACATCACACTGATTTTGGCTGGGGTTTGCAGAAAGCAGCCATCTCCCAAATATCTCTGATAGCCCCTGCCTGTATTCCTTTAAAACTAGGCTCTTGCCCTCTTCTCTCCCTGGGCAGGGTCTATAAATAGCCTTGAATGTCTGGCTTCTAGAGTGAGGTCCATATCTCAGGGAAGGTGTATACAGTTACTGTGTTCAACTTGACTTCTTAAATTAGCTCAGCCATGAGAAGGTACAAAGGAACAGAAGTTATGTGACTGTTGATGTTTATTCCTGGGGAAATAGGAGGGAGGGGTGTTTCATAAGCTGTTCATGTTCTTTAGCACTGGTGGAAATGAAACTTTGACATCAGCAAACAGCAGACGACTGAATCGTAGCTACATCAATACAAACTAACCCAGTCCAGGGCACTCATAGGCTCCCCACCCTTTGTCAGTGCTCCCCAGCCACTATCAACTTGTCACTGTTCCACATGGCCCTGGAAGTGGACCTGCATCTCTGTCTGGGGAGTCACCAGCTCTTTCCAGTTCTCACCATTTCCCAAGTGCACATCAGCCAGCATAAAATGCCTTGACCTTTTCCTTGCATAACTCACCAGTTTAATCAAAATGTAGTGGTAGTGATCAGTAGGAAGACATTTGGCACTTTTCTTCCCCTGACCGTTTTCCAGCAAGCATCTCTCTTCCTTAATGGAGTAGGGAAACATTAAGCAGTATTAAGGCTGAGCAAGGGCCAGCAAAACTTCTCACATCCCAAAACTTCACGAGCAAGTATGGTATTTGTTGTAGGAGAACATATATTGGTAGGTAAGGGCTCCCTGCTGTGTTATGGGGCATGTTCCAAAGTCCATTAGAGTGAATGGAAAAGCTCCTGCTGGTTTTGATAGACTTAGTAGGAGGCCTTATTAGAAGAAATTTCACAGTGAATCCTTAAAGTTTTGCCTGGTGTCTGACTCTACAGGCAAGCTTATGTGCTTTTAAATAACCATGACTCACATTCTTAAATAATGTACCTTTGTATTTCTGGGACAGAACAAAAATTGAAGGCTGAGGATTAGACTATAATATGAGCCCATGCATCTGAAAACAAACCCATGAAGGAGCAGTAAGTGAATTAGCCTGTTGAAATAACTTTGACACTGAGCCTCCAAATACCTGCACAGTATTTTCAGTCTGAAATCCCTTACTTCCCCTTCTTCCACCAGCTATTGATGAAGAATGCATTAACCATAAGCTTCAGGTCAATTACTCAGTCATGCACTTTACGGCCTCATGAGTCTCTCCTGAACTTTTTTGCTCCAACAATGAAGTAAATTCCTTCAAAACAGTCAGGAATTTAGCAAAAGCCTTGCGAGTGGGATGCTAGTTCCAGAAATTTCCTGAAGAGACTTTCTGAATCCTGTATCTCATGGATACAGCTCATGAATGTCACAGAAATGCATCCACAGAATCATAGAATCATAGAATCGTTAGGGATTGGAAGGGACCTCGAAAGAACATCTAGTCCAATCCCCCTGCCACAGCAGGATCACCTAGATCAAGTTGCACAGGAACACATCCAGGCAGGTCTTAAACATCTCCAGTGAAGGAGACTCCACAACCCCCCTGGGCAGCCTGTTCCAGTGCTCTGTCACCCTCACTGTGAAAAAGTTCCTTCTGATATTTATGTGGAACCTCCTATGTTCCAGCTTACAACCATTCCAGATCACATTCCAGATCACAACATTCACAGATCACAATCCTATTTCTAATTATTAAGACTAAATTATTTTAATCCTGAGCTGGACCGCATGGATTTGGTGTTAATCCATTGTTGCCTGAGCAGCATATGAATAATCATGTGGATTTGAGTGAGCTGTTCATCTGACAAAATAACTTGATCCCACATGTACATTAGGTGCTTGGCAGACACAAAATAACCTGCCACTTTTTGGAATCTTCTGCATGTAAAGGTGACATTTGCTCCACAGCAGATGAGGCTGTGAACCAGTTCCTGGCTGGTTCCACTGGTGATCTGGCAACCCTGATGATTCAGAGAGGTCTTAGAGAAATCTGAAGCCTTGCATGGTTTGGCTGCATCAGGGCAAGTAGCAGCCAGAAATCAACCATGTCTGATGGACTGTTCTGTTGGCTACCTGATGGCACATGCGGTTTTGGACCAGGCCCCAGATGGCAACGTCAGCACACAAATTGATCTGTGCAATGGGCCCAAGAGCTGAAAGGAAATGTGTTTTGAAATAAAGATTTGGAAGAATAAACTTCGGATGTCAGACTTGTTAGCTGAAAATGAAACACAGCTGCAATGATTTCAAATGGTTGAAAACCACACCTGACATTAAACAATCCAGAAAACATCAACTTTAAAATAAAAAATTTTTTCTTTTTGCTGGTTATTCAGCCAGTACCAAAGCCAGGTGGGAAGATTTTTCATATCACCTAGCTTGTGATTCTCCACTATTTGCATCTCAGTGTCACTTTGCATCACATCTCAGTTGAGGACTTAGCCCCAGGTGGTGAGTGTGTTTGGGGCAGAGTGTGCCACATACCAGACTCCCAGGGTGTCTGCATCTTGGTGCATATCTGATTGTTTTGCATTTATCTTCTTAAAATAACACACACGCATATCTTTTCCTGCAGCTCTCCGTCCTTCAGAAGAAAAAAATCCTTTCTACCAGTGTAAGGCTCAATTTTTTCTTTCTGCTTTCCCAAGCAGATGGAGATATGGCTCAGTACTTCCTCTTGGCCTCTGCCCTGGCCTCTTGCAGCATCTGGAGGTGGTCCCTCCACCAGTTCCTATCTCAAGATGAGCCCAAGGCTCCCTCAACCTGAAGACAGAGCCTAGAAATCACAGCTTGTTTTGTTTAACTCCATGGCTCCTCAAAAAAGACCTAAACACTCATAAAGATTGAAGTCCTCTACTGGAGGTTTGGCAGTCAGTAGGGAAATGTGTCTGAGTGACAGGGCTGTATCAGTCAGCTGGGCAGAAAAGCAAATGTCCCCAGGCCAAAAAATCAAAGTCCAAAGAGTTATTCTGAGTGTTAGCTGCTCTTTTTCTCTCTATTGGTTTTCTTCCACAAATCGCCTTTTTTCTCCCACGCATTTTCTCTGAATGGGCTGGAGGATGGATGGGATGAAGGAGAAGAGTGTCCTGACTCAATACTATAAACAATGGGTTTGCCTCCCTTCTTATGTCTGCAGTTCTCCCCCTTAGGCCCACAGGACCCAGACTGCCCACTGGACAGTGGGAAATAGAAGTAAGCACAGCACATAAAACGTGATTCTGTGATTCTGTGTTCACGCACTTTCCCACAAGCAGCAATGTGAGCATATCCTTCATTTGATGGGACTCACTGCAGGTGTCTGCTAGAATGCTGGCATGGGTTGGTGGCCTCCAGCACTTCTGTGCAGCTCTCATCTGTAGGTGACTCATGAGATTTCTTCTCTCTCCATAAGAGAGAACTATTGTTATTACCATTTTCTATTTTCATTCAATAATGCCTAGAGGCTCCAGACGGGATCAGGATCTTGCTTGTGCTAGGTGTTGCACATCACAAGAATCAGTCCTTGTCCAAAGATTTTGAAATCTAAATAATTGAGAAAACAGATAATAGGAGAAAAATCTGAGATCTGGAAAAGAGGATCAGCACTCCCAGGGATGGAGATTTGGGGAGCCTCTTGTTCTCCCTCCTGTTGTCCCTCAAGGGAGGTGAATGACTTGGACCATGGGCAAGCTTAAAACTTACAGTTTTCATTATTTGCATTACACTTGAGGAGCATTTTGTGAAGGACCAGCAATGTCAGAAAGCCCAGGAAAGACGTAGCAATAGCCATATGGGCAAAGCAACCTTGCCAAGACTTGCACGGAAAAGTTTTTTGCCTGTAAAGAACAGTCTTGTGTCCAAAGCAAATCATTCTGAGGCCAATTCCTGCCTTGACTTTGAAGTCAAAATTAGGGTAGAGCTTCCATCTATTAACCCACCTTACAAAACTCATATATTTGTGGTAGCTCCTGCTCCAGAAATGCACAACATTTGACTAGGGGGCAATCCCTCAGTCGGAAGAGACTTTTATTGATAGAACACTGTATGGCTCTTGCCCAAGTTGTCTTATGGGCTATGTTTTGTGCTCTCTAGGGCTTTCCTCAGGTTGCTGAGATGCTGAAGTCAACAGGGAGTTTTGGAGAATTAAAAGGTAAAGTAAAAGGTTGACTAATTTGTTGTGCCTCAATAGAAAGAAATATAAATAAAGAATGGGCAAGTACAGGGCAGCTGCTCCCCAGTTATTGAAGGCACTGTACTCTTGGACAGGAGAAGCACTCCACATTGGGCACAGCCTGTGCCAAGAAGAATTCACTCTGTGGGCAAGGAGTTTGCCTTTTTTCCCACAGCAACCCTGGGGAGCAACAAAGCCCTGTTTAAAGCTGGCAGAAGACATTGTGGGCACCAGGCTCTTCAAAGAGCTTCCCAAGCAAAGAAAATTCAGAACACCAGGAAGGGAAGAAAATGCCCCATCATATGAAAAAGTCTCTGACAGGGGCTCCCAAGAAGCACAGTAAGCCTCTGTTGCTCAGCAGTGATCTTTTCCAGTTTCAGGCAAGCAGCTCTCCTCAGTGCCAAGGCACTTCTGTTTCCTATTCAGAAAGTGCTGATTGGGAGTCCCAGGACTTGGAGCCATCTGCACTGGTTCAAAAGTTATAAATGAGGGCATGTCCTTAGCTACTAACTGCAGAGAGACCTTTGCCATGGGACTTCTCCTGCTGTTGGATACTATCTGTGTCATGTGCTTCAGAATATCCTCCAAAAGCTTTGGGCTACTGCTAGCACCGAGGCGGAACATTGAAATGGCCAAACATACTCAGCTGCTGGAAATTTGTTTCCATCATAATCTGGCCATGAATCAAAGTGGTGGCTATGGAAATTTTAGTGGAGGTAAGTGGCCCCCTGTTCCCTTGGCCACTGCAGCATCTTCTAGCTCTCCAGGCTCCAACCATCTTACTTGCAAACTTCTGTCATGACACTGTATCCCCTGTCTCTCCCCTGCTGTAAAGCCTAGTAACCAGATGAGATGCTGATCCTGGCACAACCCACCCAGAACACCTTGACAGCAATTCCTGTTTTGCAGAGGCTGGAGGACAGAGCTGTGGCTGGGAACATCTCAGACGTCAGCAGGGCCACTGAGCCTCTGGCTGGCACTGCCACCTCACTGCAAGAGGAAGGGGAATGGACATGGTGAATCACTGCTCACAGGACAAGATGCCACTTTTGGCAAAAAGCATGCAAAGGAAATAGAATGTTGTCATGAGAACATTTGGGCCATACAGCTGTGGTTTTAATTAAGAGGCACAGGGACAAACTGGGTGCCTTGCAGAAAGTCGATTTACACTCACTAAAAGGCAATGTTATCTTAAAGACCCTTGGGAAATTATTGTGTTTATCCACTATAAAATAGTAACACATGGTCTATGTAGCCACTGCCAGTTCAGGATCCTGGAGCTTTCTACAGCCAGCAACCAGCTCATTCTCATAATACCCTCAAGGAGAAGCTAATATGACTGTTTCCACTTTTCCAGATGAGAATAATGAAGCAAAGCAAGGGGGAAATTACTTGCTTGGTGTTATCAAAGAGCTCTGGGTTCTGGAAAGAGCCAAGGATAAATGCCCTGAACTAGAATATAAAAGGAGACTCAAACCTGCTACTTTGCCTTGTATTTTGCAGAAAAGTAACCAGACCTCATGTCTGATAAATGCATTTCCACCTATTGCACAGGCATCTGAAGTGGCTGAATGCCTAGTGTGGACCATGTTCTTCAGATGATACCATGAGGACATGACTGACTGATGACTGGCACATGCCCAGCAGACACAGCCATCTGCCACTGCACTCTCAGCTGTGAGGTTACCCTCTGCTACCACAACAGTCCATCTGAGAGTGTTTTTGTGCTGAGAGAAACAGAAAAACAAAGTAGCCCCAGACTGTAACACAGCTTGTTGTCATAGCAAAAATGGGGGAAATGAAGAGTTTTCTTTTTTGAGGGGACATTTAAGGTGCTCAGTGGTTTTAGGCAAAATTGACTTGAAACTGTTGGCAGGAAAAACAGTGTGGCAGCTTACATAAGTACACTGTATTTTGCACTATAAAATAGGTGAATGTTGTTTAACAGACCTACCTCTGGTACTTTCAGAGAGTACAATGGCAGTGTTCCAGTCTCAGTCAGTCTTACATGACAGTGCACTCAGCAGAGAAACAAAGGTCAAGACTTGTAACCAGCAAAGCCATGTTTCTGTAAAAAAGAAAACTTAACACCTAACAAGTCAGACCCCACATGCAGGGGTAAACAATGGACTGTTTCACTGAGCAGAAACTGGAATTCTGAGTGTTGTACATGATTTGTTGGGTTTCTTCCCTGGGCATCCCTTCTCATAGGAAAACGTAATGGTGGAGCCAAGCGATGTGCAGAGCTCTGCATATAGCTCACACTTCTGCCTAAGTGATCTTTGCAGTTTCGGGTAAAGGAGAGGGTGTTGGGTGTTCCCACACTTCTCAGTGAATATTTTTGCCCCCAGCAGGGTGAGACTGCAGTTTGCTCAAGGAATGTGACAGTGCAGTGCTTCTTTGTGCTGGTTTTCAAACCGAAGTGCCATTTTCCATCTCCTTGAAATCCTCATGACACCTTCATCTGCAAAACATGGAGAATGGCGGGAAAGGTTGAGTCTTCCTGTTTACAAGCAAAGAAAAGCCCTTCCTGGCCAACTCCTGTTCCATCTCCTGCTCAACGCAATTAACATTCATAATTGTTTTTCCAGGCAGAAATGTAAAGAAAACATTTTTCCTACTGCTGAAGACATGAAAGGCAGGATACAAAATATGAAAAAACATTTGGATCCACTCCACTTCTTCAGACATAAATTGTCCTTCTCCACGTATATCACAGTACAGGTTCAGTTTGTACCACTGCTTCAAGACTTTCCCTCTGATCTTATTCATGATGCAGAAACAAATAAATTAGCAGCAACAGAGCTGGCAGCCCCACGGCAGCCCCAGAGGACCAGCTCCTTCTTTGCACTCAGAGCCTAGAAAAAAAGATCCTCCTTGTGAGTGGTTGCTTTCTCTTGTCCCACTCTGACTGACCACAGGAGCCTCCATGACCTTGCTATCTAGCTCTTTGCTATTGCAAAATACCTGAGATGTTGGAGAGGACTGAGCCTGACCCTGGCTGCAGTGGAGACCATACAAAATCCTCTCCTGTAATGCTCTGCCAAACCATTGCATCCCTGGCCCTCTGCCCTCAAGCTCTAATCTCTGCCATGCTTTTCAGACCTATGATGATCCCAGCAAGACCATGACACACAGCCTTTATATCTGAGGTTTGCTGCAGTGTAGCTCATAGTTTAAAATGCTTCCGAGTGAAACCAGCTTTCAATGTGAAAGGTAGCTCATTAACTTTATAGCTGCTCTCTGACTCTTCTTTGAAGGTTCCCATCTAGATAGCCCCCATTTACCCAAAGAGGACTGAGGAGGATCAGTATTACATTTCCCCTCTAGGAAGATTTGCCTCGGGGTATTTTCCATTCAATGAATTATTTCCAAGATTTTTGCAACTGGCTCAGGCCTATTTTCATTTGTTAACTAGCTCTCTGCTGATTAAACAATACATTATAGCTCACGGGGCTTTTTATTTATTTATTAAATACACTGAATACTGATGAGGAACAGAAATTGTTTTCACACCAACACAGCCTCCCACACACATCACAAGAGCCAACCTTACAGCTTCTCTGCAGCATAGGCAGAACTTGATACTAGCTGCCCAAGGATGATGAGTTAAGAGCTGGTCAGGATTGGGTCATTCCTTCCCAAGAAAGAAGAGAAAGAAAAGCCCCTCCTGACCAACTCCTGTTCCTGTTCCTGGTCAACGCAATTAACACTAATAATTATTTTTCCAGGCAGAAATGTAAAGAAAACAGAAATGGGGAGAAATTTGGAGGGGGTGTGATGGCTTTTCCCAGCCGAGCAAAGTCTGCCTCCTTTCCCCTGTCTCTGGCCAGACTTGCAAATGCTCACAGAGGACAGGAATCTTGAGACCAGCACTGTGAATGTTTACCTGCCCTGTGCACAATATGGTTCCAGGCAGTGAATGATTTCTATCAAGTTGGCTGGGAAAACCTGAATGCAGACAGTAAAGCAGGGTCCAGCCAGAGCAATGGAGCTGCATGGGTGGATTTGCTTACAGCTCTCAGGACTTGTAGCCCAGACTTTGGGTTTCAGAGCCTGGGACTCCACATATGCCCAGTCCCAGCTGTCACCCATTTTTATGGTGTTTGGACTGTAAAGCCACTATCTTCCACAATTCCTCTTCCTATTTCTACCACAGCACTCTGTGACAGGTCTGCATTTTTCTGCTGGGAAATCTGCTCATGCTGCATCTCACCCATGTAGTAACTGAAGAAATTTGGGGTTCAGACAGAGGATATTCAAGGAGTGGGACAGAAAAGTCTATTTTTGTGGTTATTTCCCAGAGTGTTTCTTTCCCAGATAAGTTTCTGACTTATCTGGAGCCCTGAAGCAGCTCTGCATGGGTGAGCTAGGAGGAAGGGAAGGGATTCGGCACAGAGAGGGAGATAAGCATCCTGATAGACACTCACTTATGATAAATAGTCCCTGTACTTGATTATATGCTGTGAAATAATTTTTCATTCTGCTTAAGAGACTTCAGAGAAGGTCTGCCTGAGAAAGGGCTTTCCCCCCCTCACCAGCTTCTTGGCATTTAATTTTGTTCATTATATGAATTTGGGCGCTTCTGCAGATCCCTGTGCTTCACACTTTTCACCCTGGAAGAACCCTCTCTCCCTGAAATGCCTTATCTTCCCTAGACAATGTTCCTGAGGATTTTGAAGCTTTACCAACCTGATTATCTTTACTGTACCCTAGTTAGGGAATCTTTCGCTTCTTCGACATTTCTTAACTGCCATTCTCATACATTCCCAAGCCCCTGGCTACTTGTTGAAGCATTGCCATGGTCCAGCTTTTGTCTGTACTTCTTTAATGAAAGGTTTAGGAGGTTATAGCTTGTTTCTTTGAGTTTCAGGTGGATTCTGATTAAACCGTTCAGCTCCATGTTCTGTTCACAAGCACCATCAGGAATGAGCTTGGTAAAGGCACTGTAATCGAAGTAGTTTTTAGTCCTTTTTCTGTCTTCAGTGAATAATTTTACAAAAGGTTGCAACACTGAGCACCCACCAGATTCTCTGCTAAGGCTTTCCTGCACATTTTTTGACCGGAAGAGCCCTGAAGTAACATAGAATAAAATGAAAGAGCCTGCTGATACTGTGTCTGACCCTTCTCTTCGGGTATATGAGGGGAAATGAGAGAAAGGAAAAGCAAACCTGCACTAGGAATAGCTGTCAGAGAAGCATCAAGCAAGGATGGACTCCAAGCACTCATGAAGAATTTCAGCCTGAGTCCAGAGAGCTATGTCTACTCATTAGGGGATTGCATCCAGAATTATGCCATTAATAAAGAAAGAAACTCATTTATGGACGCAGACTGCCTGATCATCCCCTAAATTGTCAGTGATGTGAAGAGCAGAGTGCACTGAGATCACAAAGATAAGCAACAAAGCTAATAAAGTGTCTTCACAATATCTACACAAACAGAACATTTCATATTTGCAATAAAAGGGGTTCTAAATTTTTTTTTTTTTGGCTGACAGTTAATCTATTGGGAAGAATAACTAACTTTTAAAATACTTACTTTGGTTCTCATGAAACAGAAGGTGTGTTAGCCCTGGCTTGAGATATTCATGAGGCTCTCCAGCCCATTCCCACTGCACTGCCGAGCCCTGTCAGTTGTCAGTAACACGGGTCACCAGAAGTGAGGTGCACTCTCCCAGGGAGAAGGGACATGTGCACAGCCCTGCTCAGGTCCCTTCCAGCACTCACTGTAGCAGCTCTGCATGTCTAGACTGGATGTCTCTTTGAAAACGGAGAGATGTTCTTTTTATGTTGTAAAGGGGTAAAGTCTGTAAGGACTGAGCCAAAACTCCAGCTCACTGTGAGTGAAAGACACTTCTGCATTTGAAACACAGAAAGATTTCACCTTCCCAAAATGAGTCCTCTCATCTTTGATATTTGTATATTTTAAAATACAATGTTACCTGATTGCCAACTAATTAAATAAATCAGTCAGGCTGCCTTTATAAATACACTGTTGGTGAAGAACCTCCAGTTCTCAATTAGTAGAGAAAATACTGGATGTATGGGAAGTTATCTGTGTATGCTAATGCTGCAGCTAAACATTGCTGGGGAAAATTTATGCCCATAGCTGATTGCAAGCACAAAATTAGAGCTTGCTTTATTTTTGTTTAAGAATATGAATGGTGTCCATACATTTCAAGTCCCAAAGTTTAAAAGTTAGATAAATGTACAGATAGAAAATTCCCAGTAACAGGAAAACAGGCTGACAAACCAGTTTTGCAGAGTGGAATTCTGCTATGATCACTGGTGACAACATTTTCAGCATGCTGGCCATTGGCAAACAGTAGCACTGAAATGCCAACAGTAATTATAAATTTTATTTCCTCCAGTGTCCCAGATTATACTTGCTGGGATATGTTTCTTGCCATATGAACATCTCACCAAGGTGAGCCAAAGCCAGATGTGCAGGACATTTGCTGGCTGTCTCAATTTCCAAAAATGCTTATAGTACAGTTTTATGTCAGCTAAAGCACTGACGTTTTGAAATGTCTAAGGTGGCTGTAACACCCAAGCACTGACCAAGTAGAGGTTTTTATTTGGACATTAGGTCATTAGCATAAAAAATTCTTAGGAGAGTTCTATAGAGTCTCCTCCTCTATATTTGATTGATGCTCACTGAGTCCCAGTTCTGGCCAAGGTCTCCTGACCCTTGAACACACCTAACAACATATGCACGCCACTAAACCATGATTTCCTACTACCAGCTGGTGCCCTTGCTTACCTGATGTCCTGTGTCTTACTGTACCATAGTCTCTTTGTGTTTTCTCATGAGTGTGACAGAGCACTGGAACAGGCTGCCCAGGGGGATTGTGGAGCCTCCTTCTCTAGAGATGTTTAAAACCCACCTGGACATGTTCCTATGTGACTTGATCTACCATGATCCTGCTCTGGCAATGGGATTGGACTAGATGACCTTTCAAGGTCTCTTCCAATCCCTAATGTTCTGTGATTCTGTAATTTCCCTCACTCATCTGCTAAGCAGCACGGAATACCTTAAATAACATCCTCACCTCCCATAAAACAAGTTGGATGTCAGAGCTGGGGGACAAATGTTTCAGAAGCCTCCCCTGTGCAGTGGTCTTTCAGGCCATAGCTTCAGAGAGAATATAATTGATGTTTGCATGAGGAGGAGTCACAGGCACATCTTTTTAAATGGTTTTGAAGCCTCAGTGATTAGTAACAGATTATAGCATATCTCTCCAGAGAGCCTGTGCTGCATATCTGCATCAAGCACAAATGGGCTTGAATTGCATGCAGGCAGGAGGTATTAATTAGTGATTTACACCCTGTTTCTCCTGGGGACAGTCTGATTGCCACACGCCTGGGAATCAGGACAAAAGAATGTGGAGAAAGCCTGCCTTGATGGAACTGGAACGTTGTTCTGTTACTGTTGTAGCTGCAGCCATGCCTTTTACTGCCGGTGAAAACAGCCACCTTCTGAACTATGCCAGGAGATGTGGGCAGGACTCACAGCCAGACCTGCCTCTCTTTGTGGGGTGTCCTTTCTTGGCTACAGTGGTTAATCCATCTTGCTGCCTGCCATTTCATTTGTGGATGCCTCTGCAAATAGCTAAAGTGCTCTTAGCAAGCTTTTAAAGCAGTAAGGGAGCATGGCATCACTAAGAATTTTCCTGTCTAGGGTAACACACCCATAGGATGCAACTGAAGCTTGTGCAACTTATTGTAGAGCATTAACTTGTTCCCCAAAATAATCATAATTAAAGGCTTAACCAGTGGCTTTGCCAGGCATTCTCCATCATTCAGGCAGAGAATTATAGAAACATTTACATTGGAAAAGACCTTTAAGATCATCAAGTCTAACACTGAGGTTTGTATTTTGTTGCTACCTGAAACATGCGGTCAAGTCCTTTGCTCCTTACTGGTGCAAGAGACAAGAGGCTGTGAGGATTTCCAAGGTCATTTTAGGCACAGCAGAAGGAACGAGGTATGGATCCTTCACAGTGTCCTCACCTTTTGTGGCAGTCATGGACTACAGATGTTCCTTTTTAAAATATCATTTTCTAGTTGAAGAAGAAAGATAGTCTTGGTGAGAAACTCTGGTTGAGGTTACAGTCTAGGCTGTCTTATGTGCTATACATCAGCATGATATGCACAGGGAAGAGCCTGGAGAACCGTGTTGTTTGCTCACTTGGGCTACCTCAGAATGCCAGCAGTACTGTTTTGTCTTTTTCTGCTTAACTGAGCAGCTGTCACTGTAAGTTTTAACTTGTAGCTAATGGTAGACCATGGTCATGTCATGACCTCAGCATCTTGTAAATGCTATGTAAGCAGCAAACCAGCTGCAACAGGAGTCTTGCTGGAGGTAGTCAGGCTGAGGGTTCTCACAGCTCATTCAGGAGCACATTATCACTTGGGGATGCTTTCCCCAAATTCTAATGTATGGATGACCATCCAATTCATCTGCTGCTCCCTCTTTCCTCATGTTTCACCCTTGTTTCTCTCTGCTTTCTCCAGACTCTACATTGTTGAATTACAATGTAAGAAATGCACTTACTATTTTTCATTTATCACCTCCATCCTCACTGAATGCTTCAAGCAGGGCTGCTTCAGAAGGCTGGTTCACACTCCCCCTCTATGCAGCAGCCTGGTGAGATTTACCAACACTGAGTTTATGCAGAGAGAAAAAAGTTCCCCAAACACTTTTCCCTCCAGGGTCGTGATCCTTTCCTGGCTCACAGCTCTTCCTCACCAGTCACAGCCACAAATTATATCTCTTCCAGCTCCCCAAACATTTATTCAAACAGCCAGCTTTAGACATCCATAGTACAAATTACTTTTTTCATCATTTACCTTTTCCCCCTTTTTTGTCATCTGTGTTGAGTATCAGGCCTGCTTGTGCAAGCAGTCGGTATGTGTATTCTGATGAGTGGAGGGTGTGAGGAACTGCACAGGTCTTAAAATTAGTCATTGCTCCTGCACCCTTTAACCTTTACTAGAGCAGGAAGGTTTGCCAGATAGTGGTCAAGAAGTGTACTGAACAACATCTGACTGGAAGTGGTGCTGAACAGCAAATGGCCCCACGTTAGGAACTGAATTCATCAGCCCAATATTTGTGTTTTTGCAAAGAATACTTAAATGGGAGGAGCTGGAGAAATTAAGCCCTGATGAGAAATTAATTACTCATTGCCTTCAAAGTTCTACAGCTAGAACAAGGACCTCTGGAATCATTACAAGAGTCCCATCTCCTCAGATGTGAGAGCAAGCACTATTCCTCCAAGAAATGCAAGCAGTTAGGGGTCAGGCAGGGCTTCATAAACCCCTAGCTTTGTCTGGCTTCATGTGCATCCCCTTGTCCAGCAACGATGTTAAATTCAAATACGGTTTAGAGAGTAAAAATTCTCTTTGGGAAGCAGAAGAAACTGTAGGAGAATAGATTGAGCAGAAGGCCAGGGTAGATGTTGATTTCTAAGTGACATGGATGCATTGCTGTTCTGGTTTTGCCTGTGCTGGTTGCCCTTACACAGGAATGGGAGACTGAGCTGGCAACAATGCCATTGTGCTGTCCTGGCATTCCTACTGGGAGAGAGAGAAAAGCCAGTTGAACTCAAATGGTGCCCAATCCAGCTCCATAAAGTACTGAGAATTTATTTTTATGACTAATACAATTGCAAACATCCAATCCACTTGATCTCATGCTGCCGTCTCTACTACAAGCATGTGAGCCTGCTGCTGTGTTCAGGGGTGGGAAGTGATCCTATTTGACATGTTATTATTGGCACAATGGAGGTGCCACATTACTGGCCCAAGCCACAGTAAATCACTCCTTGCTGTCCCAGAAGCATGTTATACCTTCCTCAGCAATCAGCCTGTAGTACCCCTTCTAGCCTTGCTCAGCTCACGAAGGAAACTCATCCTCTTGAATCCAAACTAAAAATGGTGAGGAGGAGTTGTTTTGGTGTTTTTTTAGAAGGATAACATTACTCTTCCAAAGGAAAGTTTGGAGAAGACGAGTGTGAAATCTCTTAATCTTGCTTCTGCTCTCTACAGTGCTTTCCAAAGCAGGTTGTGGTTTTCCCTCAGGACCCCAAATTTGCCAGGTGTATATTTGTACAAATGAATGCTGTCCATTAAAAGCAAGTAGGTAGATCAGCCCTCTCCAGCTGAGACCACCAGGACAATCTTATTGGTCAAATATAAGTTGTCTCCCACTGATGTTTGAATCACACATCCCACCTCTTCCCTCTCTGTATGCCTCCATCAAACCACAATCTCTTGTGGGAGCACAGGGAGCTCTGGCACCACTTTCACCTTGCACACAAAGGATCATCCTAAAGCAGGAGCTGGTGGTGTCACCAAAAGTGGCCCATGTCAGCGTGGCCCAACCCACCAGGCAGACCAAGGTGTCAGATGGATCCATCCTGCTCCAAAACATTTATTTTTTTGCTACTCCCCTTCACAAATTCCTTTTCAGCCACAGTTTCCAAAGTAAGGCAAACAGACCTTGCACTGGGATGTCTTCCAATGCAAAGATGAGACATGTTGCTTTTCTTTAACTGGTTTGTTTAAGATATAGAAGCCAGTTCCACAGTGGGACTGGGTCCAAACAGGCAAACAGGCCAAGTTCCCTTCCCCTAATAAGTCATGGGATGACTTGTAAGACTGTGAAATACTGCTGCAAAAATACCATTAGCCCAGGGACACACTTCTCCCTCCCAGCATTTTCACCCAGCTATACCCCTGTGCCTTGAAGCAATGGCCACTTCATTAACCTGGTCACTGAGCATCCCCTGTTGCACCCAAGCAGGCACAGTCATACCACCGATGCCCTGGCGCTCCAGCATCTTACATGAAAAAGCCTCCAGCTAAAACAGAAGCTAGAGGTACTGCCAAGTCTCCAAAATGCTCCTGTGCTATATATCACATGGAAGTTTGCTTCCAGCCTCACGGCAGCCTCCTGGTCTCCTGCAGTGCCAGGAAAGTGATTCTTCCTGGAAGCAGAGAGGTTAGATAAACTTGTACATATCCCATACTAAAGGGAGGTGCAAAGTTTCTTCCCCTACAATGCAAAACTATACCACACAAGAATCTTATAGTACAGACCTAAGTAGCAAGAATACAACCCTAACGTTCTGAGATGCAAAAGAGGGAAGAGATACGTTTGTCTTGACTCTACTCAGATGAAATGTGCCTTAAATATCACCCAGCTCACAACACTGAAGCATTAAAAAGTCCTGGCCTTTCCCTATTTTTTTGAATCTTTCCCTTCCTCTCACAGGTGAAGGTCTCCAAACTGACAGCATCTATATCATCCACTCAGGTCCCTGAATATGCAACACTCTAGGTTCAGTTATTTTTAGCATAATTTTTAACAAATGATGGAAATTTTCTGTCATTTGCATAAACAAAATAATTTTGGTCAACGACCAAATATTTTTGGCTTCTTATGAACTGTCTTCTCAACACCGGCCCCTGTAGCTTTAGTTTCTTTTTTTGTTGTCTGCTTCTTCAAAATTCCTAAGTAAGGAAGAGCATTTCACTGCACATGGTTAGAAACTGAAAGGGCAAGACAAGTCTCAGTGCTCTGCTCTGCTGTGAAAATGCAAGACAGAATGTGGGAAAACAGAACTGTCCTTCAAGGTCAATGGTCAAAGACTGGGAAGGATGCACAGTCCCTGGATGCACTTTATTTATTGCAGATGGTAGGGCCAGAGGAGAAGCTCTGCCACAATCTGGAGAAACTGGACAATATTACTGAGTAACAGACACTTTGAGCCCTATAACAAACACGTTAGATAAATACAATGTTATGCAAGAAGTTCCACTACCCTGAAAGTGGAGTCATTTGCTCTTTTTACTTTCAAGATAGCTTATATCAAAAGGTTTTACTTTGGAAGTCCCTTTCAGATACGTTCATTGAGAAATTACTCTGGAGTATTTATTCACACTGATAACACAGAGCATTGGCTTCCAGCCTAAAAACACTCTACTTGGTAATTAATTTAGTGATAATCTTTATTGGTCTGTGGTATACAAAACAATAAACCTCCACTGCAAATAGATTAATAGCTGCAGTGATGGTGAGGCATTAAATCAACCTCAAAAAGCTGTTCAGGCCTGTATCTTTCTCAGCCTGTAGGAAGGCTTACAGAACTTGGGCAACAAACCTCCAGAAAAGGAGAGCTGAGTTGGGAACGTGGAAGCTGAAGCAACTTGCAGCACAGGCAATGCTGGTGGCTTTAGTGCTGAGCTGTGATGGGGGCTCAAGGCCAGCTGCTTCCCAATGGATTGGCTGCTGTTGGCCAGTCCTTGGAGATGACTCAACCCTGGAGATGAGCTGGTGCAGATCCTTGAAACAGCACATATAGAAATCATACAATCAAAATACTTCTTTCCTCTTCACAAAATCACAGAATCACAGAACATTAGGGATTGGAAGGGACCTCGAAAGATCATCTAGTTCAACCCCCCTGCCAGAGCAGGATCACATAGATCAAGTTGCACAGGAACATGTCCAGGTGGGTTTTAAACCTCTCCAGAGAAGGAGACTCCACAACCCCCCTCGGCAGCCTGTTCCAGTGCCCTGTCACTCTCACTGTGAAGAAGTTCCTTCTGGTACTTATACAGAACCTCCAATGTTCCTACTTACACCCATTGCCCCTCATTCTATCACTAGATGACATTGAGAAGAGTCTGGCTCCATCCTCCTGACACCCACCCTTCACATATTTATAGACATTAATGAGGTCACCCTTCAGTCTCCTCTTCTCCAACCTAAAGAGACCCAGCTCCCTCAGCCTATGCTCATAAGAGGGACGTTCCACTCTCTTCAAACATGATGTGCTTCCAGTGTTGATCTCAAAACCCTAATAAATGCCTGGATACAGCTCCGCAAATGCCAATTCCTGCTGTGGTTCAGAGACAGCTCAGGGAGCTGGTGTGAGGACAGCAGAAAGTCTATGATTTGCATCTTGCACCAGAAACCAAATTCCAGTGGTGTGCAAAAGGGAGAAACCATGACATTTTGGCTTATTTTGCCCAGCTCACATCAGCCACCCCTGAGGATAATACCATGGCAGAAATACTACTTCAACAAAACAGCTGGGAAAAACGGAATCGATTCCATATTTCTTTTCTCTCCAGCCACAACGTATGTATCTGCAACACATGTATAAACTCTTTAGGGAGGAGACCTGTCCCACCATGAACATAGGGGTTTGGATCATAGTAATTTGGCCTTTTTTATGTCATACATTTATGGTGGCTTTCTTGGGATTTCTTTATGACCTGGAAACATTTTCAGTGGAAGAAGAGGTATTGGCCCATATTTGTTCTTTAAATCTATTTTTTTATTTTAGAAAAAATATAGTTTAATGAATTGATTAATTAATGTAATAGTAACATGATAATGTTAAAAGCACATTTTCTGCCAGTACCACGTACAGGTACATAACAGTGCTGTAGATTTTCCTAAAAGCCCCAAATGGGACTAAGACTTTTCTGCCTGCAGCAAAGTGCTGCTTCTTCACTGACACTTCTACTCTTTGCTTTGATGCAATTGTTTGTTAACTGATGGAAAACATTCTTAATGTGGTGGCGTTTTTAAAATTTCCTGGTATTTAATGAAACAGAACAGTGGGAGCAGAGGAAGAGCTCCCTGTTAAGCCTGGATGTAGTGCAATGAAAGAAAAGTTACAAAAAAGAGTGTCTTGGCACCAGCATATTTTTCTGCCCAGACAAAAGTGATGATTATTCAGAGGTGACACCTGCTGTGCGAGTGAGCATCTTCACCTGCTAGAAGATTTAAAGTGTTTACTAAAATGTGAGAAATGTCAGATTCAGAACATTTCTATTGAAATAATAGGGACGATTTCCTTCTCCTGAGAGTTTCACTGATGGCCACTGGCCTGTGTGCAGGTGAACTTCAGTACATTGTTGCCATTCCAATAAAAACCTGTAGATCTAATAGTATCTACACCTGAGGTTCATTAATATGCTTGGAGCATTTTGCATAGGGGAAATGTGAATTATCTTTCTACAGCAAAGCTAGTT
Organism: Rhinopomastus cyanomelas; assembly: GCA_013400115.1. Taxonomy (NCBI): domain Eukaryota; kingdom Metazoa; phylum Chordata; class Aves; order Bucerotiformes; family Rhinopomastidae; genus Rhinopomastus; species Rhinopomastus cyanomelas. The sequence goes on from VXBP01008521.1 coordinate 438,126, forward strand.
CTTAAATTAATGTTCCTTCTTCATCTCCCCCATGCAGTAATTTCACACTTGAGGGATAAAACTTCCCTGGTGCCAGGGAACTTTGTCCACTATGGAGCCCAGCAGAATACTGAATTTATGGCAAACCAGTGCCCCAGGAAAGTTGACAATTGACATCAAACAGACTCAATACTGTGGGACAGTCTGTGCCAGCATCTCCCTTTTTCCTCTGTGGACAGCCTGCTGCCAACTGCTCTCCAGGCTCTGAGGCAGTGATGTGTTGCCATTCACCATCTCGCTGTCTGAATTAACTACAACAAATAGAGGCATGTCTCTGAGACAGATGCCTGCAGACAGTCACCACAACTTTCTGAGGATGATCAGAGTTACTGATCTGTACCAAAGCCAGAAAATTATACTGATGATGTAAAGATTAGAACTCCTGGAAATGTATTCCCATTGAAAAAAAAGCCAAATTATGCTCTACCCTTGGGATGAGCCCCTCACTGACTCGAGATGTGGGGCAGTGTAAGACAGAAGTGGTTTCTGCCTCTTTCAAGGTGCCTTTTCCCAGGCTGCAGCAAGAGTAAAGGAGAGACTCATCCTTTTCAGCGCTCGCACAGGAGAAATCTTGGCTCCTTCAGAGCAACTCATTCCAATGTACTAAACCAATCCCATTAAGTTTTAATTTAAGTGGTTGTGTAGTATCTTCTCTGCAACTGTGGGATATACTGTCTGAGTTAAATCTAGCGGACTTGTCTCAAAGCTCATCCTTCATGCGAGCACTGCAGCTTTCCTCAGCAGTGCAGAGGGGTTTCACACAGTTTTTCACCACTAAACCTCAACCCACTTTACTAAGGAAATTGCTTTCATTGTCCCCATGTAAAAAAAAATTTCCTCACAAGTGTCCATTAATAGCAATGCTTGTGACACAGAAATACTTCTGAAAATCTAACTGACCTTCCCATGTTACCTCTCTCTGACTGCTTTTAGTACTCTGTCCTGAACAATGAGATTGGGCAGGTTCGCTTTGCTTTCTGGTCCATCTCACTTTCTTGTCCTGAGCTTCATGGAGACAGCAAATATAACAGTGAAAGATTGGCTCACATGGCCTTATCAAATGACTGTGCCAAATAAAAAATAAAAACCACTTATACAACAGCACTGCCAATATAAATTTAAAATGCAAAGTTGAAGCCAAGCCTACCTCCTCTCCCTACAATAACTGAGGTCTGGGATAAGAGTGGGTGACAGGTTGTGATGTTCAGGCAGGACACAGCAAGGCTGGGGAGATATCATCTCCTGATGCCACACCTGGAAAGACACTGTGCTATGCCATGAGACCAAGGTGCTGGCACTGCTGAAGCAGTGATATCATGCACAGTGTCACCCACCACACCCTGGAATAATCCAGGTCTTTTATTCAACTCTTTTGGGAGAAGAAATATAAAAGCTTCTACCTATCATCATGTATGTCTCAGGCTGAAGGTATGGACTCCTGTGAACATGCGTTTCTTTACCACAGAGACAGACACTACAAAAATACAAGACAAAAAAAAAAAGACACTACACTATAGGCCTGTCATTAATATATTAATAGATATTAGTTTCCTTCTTTGTCCTTGTGCCCTACCACATAACATTTTTGTGAGGGTTACGAGTCTCCTGGCCAGGCTTAGATGCATCTGGGATTGTATTGGAAGAGAAGAGGGAAGGAGATGCCTGGGAAATTTTCCACCACACAGAACATGCAAATGACACTAGTTCCTTCATTCTTCAACCTCACAAGTGCACAAAGGTGCATTCAGCAGGACACAGAGTGTTGGGGGTGAAGTGAACTTCCCACTGTCAGGTGCTATCCCTGTTTCCTATAATGCATCTGGACAGGGACAGGGTAATGAGAATAGCTGGTTGGATGGACCAGTTGCCAAACCCAGGCAAATGCTACCCTGCATCCTGACCCATCTTGCCTTACCTGAATTCCATTGCCCTTCTTCTTTCCTGACATTTGTCTTCCTGTTTAATTGCCTTGTGTCCTCCTCTGTTTCAAGGTGACTGGCAAAAAGTCACCCATGGGCAGACACAAAACAGATCACAGCAGCCATGTCACTCAGCTGTTCCCTGCCCATAGCACCAGGTTCACCCAGAACTGGAGGTCTGGCAGAGGTGATGGGATTTCATCACTGAGTGCAGGGTCTTTGTCCTCCCAAAAGCTGGTCTCCATGTGCAGTTTGACCTCTGATCATTGCATTGTCTAAGCTGCTTCCCTTATGCTGGCTGCTGGCTTGCCAGTAAAACAGTTCATCAATAATGAAATTTTTTTCTTTCTATTTACAGCACAGGAGTAGAGTTTTCAATGGCCTTTCCAATGAGAGAGAGATACAATCAATCATGGACAGATATTAAAAGGATGCCAGTCTGATTTAGGCTAATAAAGAGCATCATGGAGCTAATGAGATTAAAACTTATTGTTCATGCTGTCCCTGCTGGAACTGGTGTTCCAGGATAGGGACTACAATGTTCCTTGGACCTGGGGAATTACAGAGGAATTTCACCATGGCACAAAAGCAGTGACCTGATTCGTCTGCCCTCCCACACCCAGAACTTTATAGGTTCATTAGCAAAGATTAAGATAACAAACTGTTCCCTCCTCATTTGCCCATCCATAGACAGAAATCCTCAGGCCATTGATAAGACACCCCACTGGTCTTGTCTTTGGAGAGACCTATTGGGCATGTTCCCAAGGGTGGCAGCTGAAACTATACATTGGTACAGAGGAAGAGGAGGACACCACCTAGATGAGAGGGACCTCTAATCCACCTTTCCTGGACTATTGTCAGTAACACAGTGACTTGCAATACCTACTGGCATGTTATCAGTTTACCAAGGCCTTGTGATATGCCATCAGTTGCACCATGAGTTCAATGCTCCAACAGTTAAAGGAAGCACTGGCTGAGAGCAGATAACAGTGGAAAAGACTGGGTTATTCCAGGCTTTCTCTGAAACGGCTCTCAAATCCACTCGGCGATTTAGGAAAAAGAAAAGTGCTCCTTTGGGAAATGGCTTAGGACTGTGAATGTCCTCTTGAGAGGATGTGCAGACATGCTTAATACCTTTCTGGGGAGGCTGGTGGAGCCCTGGGCAGTACAGGCAGCACGGGAAGAGAACACTCAGCACTGTTCTAGAGCTGTACACTGGTTGTGGCTTGGGAGATGAGAAGCAGCCAGTACATTGGGCTGTGGTATGGAGACTGCCTTCTAGCACTTGTCCTCCAAGCTAAACAGAGGAGACTGTCCTCTCTGTGTGCCTTCCATCCGCAACATGTCCCCCTGACCAACCCACAGACACACTCCATCACAAACACAACTGGGGAAGTGTGGTGGGTCTTGTGGCTGCTGCCATCCCTCAGCAGGACCTTGGGCTTAGCCGAGCTGGGTGGGATGGGATAGGAACCTCTGGCTTGGCAGGTAACCACAGGAAGTGTTGTACTACTGAGCTCATTTCCACCAGGGCCAAGGGTTCATTAGGAGTAAAAATAACTGGAAAAACAGAGCCAAAGCCCTGTCATGGAGTCCTTCAGTTGCTTGGGTTGTTTCTTGATCAGTCCAAGCTAACCCAAGGGCCCTCCCTTCCGCCCTGCCTGCAGAGCCCATTCCTTCTTTTGCACCCACAAGCATGATGATATTACCAGGACTACAGGAACCACTTATCTCACATTGGATGGTTTACATTGCCCTGCTTAAGCCTGCTTCTTAAAAAGCAGTCTGTGTCCTTTCTAAATCATGGTCACTGTACTCCTCTTTTGCAAGAGGTGGAATTTTACACTGAAAAATGAGAGAAATGCTTCTAGACAAAATGTTATCCCCTGGTACTGTTCTTCCTGAGATGCCTTGGATATTTGTTACAGTCTTACTGCTTGGATAAGGAGCTTTTCCAGCTCATTTGCAAATAGAGCTGTAGGAAGAGTTGATTTTTCAGTTTAGTTGGTGAACAAAGAAATGAGAGAAAAACGAATTAGTTCAACCCAAGCAGAACCGCATTTTCCTCCCAGTTGTTTTGCAAAACAATGACAGAGAAGATGAATGAGACCCAAAACAGGAGTCATTTTGGTTCTTCGTTTTCACTCTTTTTCTCAAAAAAGTGGGTCGTTAAAAAAAAGTGGAGATACTGAAAGATCAGACTGAATGTCTTCTCTCAAAATGCCCAAATGAAAAACCTCAGCACCTTTGGGAGAAGAGAAATCTTGGAAGGAGGGAGTTTTTTACAAAACTTGACTCAAAAAGTGTAAATCATTTCCTTCTCCCATGAACTGCATTGTCCACCAAATCTATAATCCACTGAGGACAAACATCCAGTTGCATAGTTAGGTCTCGTCTGCAGTGCCACCCTGCAGGAAGAGATTAATCTGAACAAAGTAGAAAGCCCTTAATAAAAAGACATGGAGATGCAGAAGTAAAGAGTGCATCCAAGAACAAGGCATGGAAGAACTAATGGCAGAAAACCCAATTCCTTCTAAGTCAGGCGTTACTGATCTTTATGTGACAGCAAATATCCTTTGATCAGTGTCCAGGAGTCAGTGATAAGTGTGGAGGGTTATTACTCACTCTGTTTCTGATAAGAAATGTTCACATGCTCCCCCCAGAGGAATTAAAACATAAGAAACCCAAATCCAGCAGAGCTTAGTTCCACTCTGTTGTGCACAGGGAAAATGAAACAACTCAGCTCAGCCTGTATCCAGTGATTTATTAGCTCCTGCATAATCACTGAGCAGTGCCATGTGTTACATGTGTTCTCTAATGTGGGCACACTTCCTGTGGATGAAGTCGCGATCTGTCTGTACATTGCTACTTCTTCTGTCTCATATTAAATATTCATGGAAATATCAACTTTGCAGAGCAAAAACAACCTTTCTCACAATGAAATAATATTTTAAAGAAGTCTCATAGAATAGATGACTCAGTTCTCCAGAAGTATCTTCATTAGTTAGCTCATGTCCTTCACTACGGCTGAAGAATGAACCTTTGAGGTCCTGATTTCCTTCATACTCAATGTTCACCAAATCTTCATGCTTTCACAGTAACCATCCTAACATTTTCTAGTAGAAGGCACTCAGCGCTCCGAAGTCACAGGTATTACCAGGAATCTATCAAAGCTGGAGATGGTATTGCAAACATGAAAAATGATGATTGCATTTCTACAGCTTTCATTTCTTGATGAAACCGTGGCTCCTTGAGACCAAGTACCATAAATATGGTGTAGAATTCAAAAGTTCTCAAATGAAAGTTCATGTGCAGTACACTCAATGAGAAGTCTTGGAGTGACCACATCCTCCTCTGAACGATTGAACATTATATACCTGTGGCATAGATATAACTAGGTAGAAGCTGTGTCCAAAATCCCTTTGAAACCAACCCTCCCATAAGCCAAGAGGCTCTGAGGTGAAAAAAGGTGACAGCTCAGTCCTCGGTGCCATCTTCTCATAGAATCATTATGGACAGGAAGGGACCTTGAAAGATCATCTAATCTAATCCTCCAACCACAGCAGGATCACCTAGATCAAGTCACACAGGAACATATCCAGGCAGGCCTTGAACATCTCCAGTGAAGGAGACTCCACAACCTCCCTGGGCAGCCCGTTCCAGTGCTCCATCACCCTCACTGTGAAGAAGTTCCTTCTCAGGTTGATGTGGAACCTTCTATGTTCCAGCTTACAACCATTGCTCCTTATCCTATCACTACATGACACTGAGAAGAGCCCCGGCTCCATCCTCCTGACCCCCACCCCTCAAATATTTGTAGACATTAATGAGGTACCCCTCAGTCTTCTCTTCTTCAAGCTAAAGAGACCCAGCTCCCTCAGCCTAGCCTCATAAAAAAGGTGCTCCACTTCCTTCATCATCTTTGTTGCCCTTTGCTGGACCCTCTCCAGCAGCTCCACATCCCTCTTGAACCAAGGAGCCCAAAACTGGACACAATACTCCAGATGTGGTCTCACCAGGGCAAAGTAGAGAGGGAGAAGAACCTCTCTTGATCTGCTAGCCATTCACCTTCTGATCCACCCCAGGATGCTGCTGGCCCTCTTGGCCACAAGAGCACATTGCTGGCTCATAGTCATCCTTCTGTCCACTAGGACCCCCAGATCCCTCTCTCCTACACTACTCTCCAACAGGTCGATCAACAGCCTATACTGGTACCTGGGGTTGTTCTTGCCCAGATGCAAGACTCTACACTTACCCTTGTTATAGCTCATTAGATTTTTCTCATCAGCAAAAGATGGTGATCCACCTGAAGAGAGCCCAGGGCACATTTGAGAAACTTGTCAAAGGTCTTTCACCCTCTCAAATTCAGCACTGACCACTAGGGTGGGGAAGTGTCACATGAGGTCTTTCTGGAGCCACAAGTTTGTAGTCATTCCTGCCCTAACAGTGAGGAGCAAACAGCATCCTTTGGGAAGAAGGGCCCAATGCCAGGAACCCTGAGCTGGAATGCCACTCCAGTCAGGTGCAACGTAGGGATGGGTCTGTAATGAAACCCAGTTCCCGAACTCAGGCTGGTCTAACAAGTCTTTCTGTGATGCAATGGGGAGAGACGCTCAAATTACTTATTCTCCAGACAACTAAACTTTGTAAAGGCAGATCAAAGCAGAATTAGTAGCACTGCAAAGGAGATAGATGTGTTGCAGAGCTGAGAAACAAATCAAGGCCATGTGAAGAGCAGAGGGAAAGTTATCCCAGCTCTTAGCAGTTGCTTATTGAAAACAGAAAAAGCAAATGGGTCTGGATCGTAACAGCAGCTTCACTGCTACCATCCTACCATAGCACCTAGTTCCTTTGGAGTCTGCTTTATACCAGGTCAGCAATTGGTTGTCATGATGGAAAACACTCTAACAATTGTATGAAATATCAACGCTCAATGAAAAGTGCACATACTTGCCGAAATAGTTTCTACCGGAAGGAATGGATATTTGGTTAAAATCCATGTGGTCAGTTTTTCAAAGGGAAAGGTGTGCTTTTATGTGTTGGAAAGATGTACAGAAAGATCATATAAAAACTGCATTAGCATTTTTGATCTGTAGCTTCCAGTTTGGAGAGTGGAATAACACTGTTATACATGGCAAAATTGAACAAGGTCATGCCTTGATTTCTTTTCTTTCATCAACATAACATGCAGGAGTAAACAGGAGTTTATGACCAGTTTTACCAAAGCTCTTGCATGCGAATGTACAGACAGATAAGTGCACCCAGTGCCTCTGCCTCAGGCTCTGCTGTGCCCACAGCAGCGCCATGCACCAGCCCTTGCAGCAGCATCTTCCAGAGAGTACACGGATGCGCGTGATGGGGGGAAATAAGGCCTAGGGAACACATACAATACGGCCAGCAAGAACCAGCCAGCTTCAGCAATGCTGTGGGTGTTCATACTGGGCTGACACTGATCCAGCAGTGGAGCCAGGCCAAAAGCGCATCAGCCTGAAAGATTGCAGGGCAGGGCAGCGGGAACACACTGAAATGGGAGCAGAGGACTGGAAGCACATCTCTTAGTGGAGAAAGGAACTCTCTTCTCCTCTCACAACAGCCTAGGGCTACTGTAGAGGGTGTTGGGAAAGGATGTGACCTTCTGTAGAGCACATCCGAGCAGGGGAGCTTTATTATTCCATAACAGATACAACCTAAAGGCAGATTAAGTTGTCCCAGGGACAAAGCTGATCTCGGCAGTCTTTCTGCCAATGCTTTGTCAAGGCAAGGTTGGATTTAATGAGGTGGTTATCCTGGTCTGACAACTAGCAGTAAAACACAAGGGGCAAAACCTTGTTTGAATACATCTGCATCAGCCAAGCAAAGACTCATTAGTCCCCCAGCCAGCAGAAAGGCATAGGACAGCTTTAAATAGGAGGCACTCTAGGGTGTTGTAGCATGTAAATCCAGCTCATGGAGGCACTGGGCTTGGTGCCTGGCATGGGACAAGCATCACTGGGACTCTGAGATGGCCATGGTCATGATGCCATTCCCTGAGCTATATATCCTGAAGGCCAGAGCCTTTTAACACAAACTTGAATTGGACAGGCCTCACCTTCCCCACCAGGCAATTGTCCAGCTGGTCCAGAGAGGCCATCTGCCACCTCCTCACCTCCGCCCATCCCACCATGTGCCCCTCACTGCCCAGAGCAATGACTCAGCCCTTTGGCAGCACCAGCTTCCCATCTCTAGAAACCAAGCATTTCTATATTTGCTTTTTGTGTTTGTGCTCTGCAGGCTTGTTTTCCCATCTTTTGCTTCCAGGAGCCATTTTTGATGCCAGGAAAAAAAGCAAGCATGATCTTTTCTGCTTGGGATATTTTCATCTTTCTTCAGCCACCTCCTGTCACTGCTTAGTTGTGTCAATGAGGGTGACCTGTGCTCTGAAGGGGAAAGGAGGGATTGAAGGTGCCAAAGGCCAAAGTGTTGCAGCTCTTGGTCGTTAACTGCACTGATAAATGCTCCCTAAACCCAAAACTGCAGCTACAGGGAACACAAATGACAAGCCTGGCACATTTCCCAATTAAATTGACACTCGAACAGTAACCACGGTCTTTAGTGGTCCCTTTGCTACTCTGATGCATTTCCTTTACGTTTTATCAATTACAACAGACCCAGTACATTACCTGCATCTTCACCTTTCCTTGTGTGGCTGTCCTGTTTTTATATAATCAACAGGAGCATCCCAAACCATGCCAGAGTGTTTGGGCAGCAGTGGGCATGGCTGTGGGGTTCCTCAGCCCTCAAGGTTTGGGCTCACTGCACCCTGGACCCCATAAGCAAGAGAACCAGCACCCCCCACGTTTACATTGCACATTATTACTACTTGGTTCTCAGTTGCTTTCCTGAATATAGGACCTAAACAGACACATCCCCTATGGTAAAAAAACTTCTTGAGTTTGGCAGCTTGTCAGGGAGGAGCCATGGTGCCCTGCAGAACTTTGGCCCCTGAGACTGGCAAAGGACCATCTTTGCAAGGCCAGTGGCATCAGAGCACTTTCATATATCTTCTTCCACAAAGAGCAGGTGGGCTGAGGCTTTGGTCTCTGTGCTACACAATCCATCCTCTGGCCCCTGCTCATTGCTAAACCCCAGCAGGGATCTCAGAAAAGCTCAGCTTGCCTGTGGGGGAGCTTGTAGCATTCACAGCGTTTAGACATGCTGATTAAGATAAACAGTCACTGTGACTTTCCTAATTATGGAGAAGAGTTTCCTAAAGGGGACTGAACTTGCTGCTCTGAACCGATGGGGAAAAAAAATCATTGACATTGTTTCAGCATTTTTCATTCCATAAGATCCAAAGGCCTGCTATAAACAAAATTTATGAGCAGGGATTACTTTACCCATCACTGAAACACAACAACTTTGTAAGTGAGAAGCAGAAGGGTATGGCAAGAGTGCTCTGTCCGTTTAGGTCAGGTTTTATGTCCAAAGAGGGAGCACTACGGTTTGAGAGAACGTTACATTTGATTTAAGAGAAACACAGGCACGTTGAGGCCAATGTCTCTTCTAAAAATGTGGGCTGTTTGATGAACGCTGATGGTTAGGACCATGATTTTTGCCTTCCTGAGAAACCATTATGGTGCTTCCAAACTGAGCCAGTAATGTCCTTTCCAAGGCTCTCTGCAAATTCCCCTTGGGAAACGGTCTAGTGCAGTGACTGATTACCCCACAGACAGACCAGCAAAATGATCTTCTTCAGGTATACTCTGCACCCAGGCCATGAAAGGGAAATTCAAAGCCAGCCTGGAGACCCTTGAGACTGCACACCCACTGTGCTGTGCTGTGTCCCAGGCAGCTTCTAGAACCAGCAAGAGCTGCAAAAAAACAAAGCCTGGGATGGATCTCAGCCTAGCTTTTCGGGGTGGGTTTTATGTGACTCGGGTTACATAGACCAGAGCTACAGATGTCACCATTTATCACTTAATCTCCAAGGGGATAAATATTGACTGACTGGGTCCCAGCACACAGATCAAGGGTGTGCAGAGCCGTGTTTCACTGCAAACAGGACCCACTACTGAAACCTCCCTGCTCGGGTCACACTCATGACCCTGGCCATGCACCTCTTGTCCCTGTCTCAGCCCAGCCTGGGCTATGCACTTGTCCTGTCCCCCCACGTTTGCTGTTGGGGACATGAAGAATACCATGTTGGGGAGTAGCTTAGCCATTTCACATGGGTTTTCACATCACCAAGCTGAGAATGTGTGTGTCTCTGACAGTGTGACAGGGGCCAGAGGCATCTGGGCTCTGAGTGGGAAGTTAGATAATATTCTGGCAAAGCATTGTAGACCCTTCCAAGGTTGGACTTTACTTCTGCATGAGGATGCATTTTTTTAATACAAGCATGGCTGCTCAGGATAAACTCGTAAGAGTTTTACTTTCTGGCAGGAAATGCTGGGGATGCATATGAGCCCATGTTAAGCCCCACCATCCAAAGGGAAAGCAGAAGTGTGAACCCACACTTGATCATTGCCCTCTTGCCCGACACCTCTGTCTGGGTGGATGTGACTCCATGCTCACTCACGGTGGCTGCCTCCTTGCATGGGCAGGGAGTGACAGTGACCACCCCGTGCTCTCTCTGTGCTATTTTCCCCAGTGCTCACCCTTTCCCCAGTTGTAGCCTCGAGCATTGCAGTACCAAGAGTCTGTGTTTGTCAGAAACGAAGCATAAACATCTCTGAGGCACATTAATGACTGTTTATTTGCCTTGTGCTGCTGCCTCCTTTCTTGGTCATGGTTGCAAGAAAACATTTTTTTTTCAGTTCAGTGGAAAAACAAATTAATAGCTTCCTCCTGCCATTGTCTTCTGGTCAGCCAGAGCAGCTGTCATCCACAAAGGAGGCACTTGTGACTCTGAAGATACTGGCAACATTTGATTGATACCAGACTTCGATTGATCTCACTGTGCTGGGATCAAACATAAAAGATTGCTGCTGCTCCTCTGCCTGCTGCTCCAAGCAAAGATGGTGTGTTGGTTAAAGCTTGTCATGCTTTTCCAAACTAGATCTTCTCCCTGTCACTGCTCAACCTTGGCTGGTAGCAGAGGTTATTCATTTTGGTATCACCTAACTGTGTCCTCACTGTCTGGGTTCCTGGGTCTGTCAGGCTAAAATGAAAGCTCAGGCCCTCTTATGTTTCAGAGCACCCCTTTAGATGAACCTGTGGGATCCTCACTGGTGTAGCTGGCAGCAGTTCAGCATCACCTCTGTGCTTGGGCAAAGCAAAGTGAAACAGCGCAGCTTCGTGACAGTGGTGCAGCAAAGCCCAAGAGCTCCCTATGGTGCTGAAGATGCTCATAAGCCACAGAATGACATCGCCTATTTGAGCATGTCTCCAAAGAGGGTATATCCACCTCTTTTCTGGCAGCTGCAGTCCCAAAAGCTTTGCAAAGCTGACCCTCAGGGACAGGCGGCTTCACACTAAGGCTTGGCCTGGCAAGCTTGGTTCAGTGAGGTCTTCAGGACCCATAGAGAGGAGAAGCACATGGCTTCCCTGAGGCTGGTGCTTTGCCTGCCTGGTCTCTTGCAAACCCTCCTCTTCCTCCTTGCCAAGTCTTGTTCCACTCCTGCCAAGCCTGGACCTCACCACGCGGCGTCAAGGTTCACTTGCACCTTGTGAGGTATTTTTCTGACATCTGCAGATCTCACCAAAGCTCAGAAGACCTTCTGCTCTTATAAATGAAAGCTTTGTGGATTTTGTTTTTTTCAAGAGTGAGTCAGTATTTGGTTTGCAATTGTTTTTGTAGCTAGAAGAAAGCCCATGTTATGTGGCCTGCCTACAGTTTGCCCTAGTTTTGAAACCAACTAGCTTTCATGAACACTCTTTCTCTGCTCCATTTTTCAGATTTCCTTCAGATCTGGTTTTCCATGTATATTTACAGGAGATTTTTCTCTCTTTTTTTGTCTGATGGCATCTTATTGTCCTTTGTGTTTACCACCTGTTTTGCTCCCTGTTTTATATTTCTGTATGGAGAGACATGGTGAGTCTGAGCCATCGGGGCTTAAATCTCCAAGCTTTTGAAGCCAGCTTGCACCAGCCAAGCCCTGCAATGCCCTGGGAACTGGTGACTAACAGGAGGTTCGAAGCCTTAAGTGCTCCTTTAGCCCTCTAGGCATGAAAGGCTATTCAGGATGGTGAGGAGTCTAATGCTCTGGGTTAAATTCTGCGGCAGAAAGAAGAGCCATGGAGAGTGCTGAGATATGGCCTCACTCCTGAAATGGATGCATGAGAATTGGACTCACTCAGGAGAAGAGTGAGTCCATGGCTTCCACTGCCTCAGGAATGGATTCTACACAGCCTCAGGGATATGTATTTGCCAGGGTCTGGACACCAGTGACTTTTGGTGACAGTCTCAGTGGGATTCATGGTCCACATCCCCAGCATGATATTGCATCTCCAGTGTGGCTATACCTCCACCCACCCAGGAGTACCATCTCCTGGCAGTTGCTCTGGGACCATGCTCTAGCGTGCAGCTCTGTCCCTATTGCTGCATCTAGGTCATCAGGTTGATTTGTTTGTTTCCTTCAGCTTTTCGTTTTGTCACAGAGAAGGGGAAGAAAGAAGGCAGAAAGCCTTGTATTTTGCTGAGGCAAGCACAAAATAAACCCAGAAGGTGTCTCTTGGGCTAAGAAACAGTGGCTGGGGACAGACACTGTTCCATAGGTAGCTCTCATCTGTGCTCCTCAGGCCACAGACCCTCTGGCATGTGCTATGCACAAGATTTCAACTGCAGACTTGAAAGAGCTTTGTCTCTACGGTGCCTTAAAGAAAGCCCTGTCTCTACTTTAAAGAGAGCTGAGCTCAGTTCAGGCTTTCCAAATCACTCAGCTTCTGCACCAGGTAGAAGAATCTACTCAGGCTCCTGTGACCCTTCCCCCATGGGTAGGACAATAAATTCAGTGATTAACAATTCTATAATGATCTTTTTCTTCAACAGTAAGTACTTGTAGAGTCTGTGCTTGTGTTGAAAACTCAGGGTACCCAATTGGAAGAATCTGAAAATTAAAACCAGATAGGAAAATTAGCTGTCAGGCCAGGATCCAGAAGGACATCTGAGAAATCAGGCAATTATATTCCAAAGGCATATCTTTTTGTGTTCTCACAGCTACAAATATAGCACATAGAACAGGCTCTTCTCTGGCAGTGCTTCTGTTTTCCTCAACAGAATAGTAGCCAGCCAGGCGATAAAGATCTTTGCTATCAACCCTTTTAGCTAAGAAATGAAAATTGAATGAACCCTTTACAGACAAACATCTGGAAATGGTGGATGAAGTGAAACTGTGAGGAGTGTGTTGTGAATTAACTCCAGCATTTCAGCTATTCCCTTCCTCTCTCCAAGCTTTCACAACCCTCTTGTTCTTCTTCTTTAGGGCTGACTCAATTTACCGTCTCTTCCCTGAATTCCCCTCAAGGACACCTGAAAAATTATTCCAAACTCAGGAGATGGCTTTGTAATTCAGATATGTCCCACGAACACCAACAGATGATAACACAGCAGCTCTCTTAAACACCAGATTCATAAATCATACACTAGTACAGCATAAATCTTTTCTCAGACTTCATGCCTGTATCATGTTCACAACAAGCTTTTTGCAGTCAGAGCTGGCTTTGCCCTGTGCCTAAACTGCTTTGCTTAAGCTGCCTCAGCACTCATCCACAGACAACTTACATAAAGACCTTGGTCAGGCTGGAACTCGTTCAGAAAAGTTTGCAGGGGCTTTACTCATGATACGGTTACAGAGAAAACTAATAAACAAAGTGGGAAGGTGTAATTCCAAGACTATACCTTTAGACTGCAGCACCTTTCAAATGTATAAACTCTTCCTGCTCTCTCTGTGGAAGGGTGTCAAAACAAATAGCGCATGAACGGCTGATTGATGCTTGGCCTTTCAGTGCATGCTGGTGGGGAGCTCCTGATACAAGAGCTGGCACTTTCTTGGCATGACACTGGCTCTTAGGTCTATGAAGTTAACCAGGAAGATAAATTGTTTGGCAAACCATCTAGTAAATCCTAATCAGAGGGAGGCTGGCTGGCAGAGCTCCTTGTGGATACAGCAAAAATGTCTCAGGTGAGAGAACATGCAAATGGTACCTTCCTTTCTGCTCCATCTCCGTGGCTTGAATTACACTGGAAATGCCACCACGTGCTGTGGATCAGAATTTCAGTACTTTCAGGATCATCTATTACCTGTCAAAATTATAACATTTGTAAACTATTTCCCCAGGCCACATCACCAATGTTTTATTGCAGCATGGGAGTTTTGAAGAGGAATATTTTTTCATCCCTGGCCCCTATGATACCTTGCAAGAGTGAGTTCCACAGATTAACTGTGACTCCCATAAAAGGTCTATTTAAAATGCATTGCCCTTTGAGTCCATTTATAGAAAAGATAAATCAGCTTGCTCCCCAGTACCTCTCTATTGTATTCCTTCTTAGCTCCTCATTTTTCTAAAGCCAAGGTCTGTTAGCACACTCAGTTTCAGACATTGTGCTTCCTCTCAGCGTGTGCCTTTCTGACAAAGGACAATCAGGGCCAAGTGAGGTTAGAGATGTTGGGGCTCCACCAGGTTTTACAGTAGCAGCATAGTATTTCCTACCCCAAACTTCAGGCATGCTAACATTTTGTTTACTCTTCAGATTAGAGCCACACAGGGAACCTTGGCAACCTTGTTCTTTATTTAGCTGTGTGCATATTCCCAGACCCATTCCCTTTATGGCTACTGTTAATTTGGAGTTCAGCAATGCCCTATCTGTACGAGATGTTCAATCCACTCCTTCCAATGTGACCTAGTGTTTCACATTTAATGTGGTAACATGCTGCTCATTCATCTGACCATCTGAGATCCTTCAGAGATTTATCAATAGCTTTCCTGGCCTAATTTAAACTGATTTTTGAAATTCAAGAGGTTTTCTTTCTCCAGTATCTATATTTTTATCATCATAGTCAAATATGTAGATTTGAGGACTTACAAGAAATCACACTTGGTTTTAGTTCTCTTGCCACGTCAGCTTGGGGGTCATACAGTGCTCCATAAAACCAAAACAAATTCATAGGTCTAGTCCCCAGTTTCTTCGCAGACAACTGCTTGGGCCAAAGACAGGCGCTTTGCTACCATGCATTCCTCTGAGATACTTTAGTGGCAGTCTTTCCTTATCTGTCTTTGGCCACTTCACCCTTTATAGCTACAAAGAAAACCATCCATTTTTGGCCTTGAGCTTAAACTTTCATGTCCTTCCAAAGCGCTTCTCAACTTTTTTTTCATTTAGGGACAGCTAAAAGTTTCCCAGTGAAGACAGAGGCTTTTTTATCAATTTCACATACGTAGTTTGCTGTGAAGAATGCATGCAGATGCCTGCCATGGTAACATGCTCTGGGATCCACTTATCTGCAAACCTCAGCCAGAAAACTTCCTCTGCGGTGTAAGCAGAGCGTAAGGGAACAAAACTGTCATGTGAATCTTCATGCCTTAAACTGAAAATCAAATTGTAACCATGGTTTCTTCCAGTGTTAAAGTCTGTAAAATTGTGAACCAGTGTAACAGCCCGTGAACATCTAAGGAAATGCTCTCTGCTCCTAAGGACAATCCAGCCCATCCAGTCCATGGGAGCTTTCACATTGCCTAGAATACTTCACTGAATGAAGACCTCAACTGCAATAGGACTTCTTTCGTCACTTCAATTTTAGACAATTTCTTCATCTTTGCTACATTAAAAGCATCCTGAAAAGTACGATTTGATGCCAAGAAAACAAGACTTTTTGTCTTATATTTGAGGTGCCAATATATTTTCCTTAGAACTGGATGTGCTTGGGCTGGTTTTCATCTTTTGAGTGACACTTGTTTGACTTTAATAGATTCTTAAACCCTGCCAGATTCTCACTGGTTTCCTATTTGTTTTTTTCCTTCTTGCTTCCCATTTCCCCATGAGAGTGAATGTTATGGGGTGCCATAGTGCTTGCCAACACCCTGTCTTCTTCATTTGGACTTTCGGGATCTTCTCTATCTCTCATCTTTGTGATCTCTCTTTTTGAAGCAAGGACAAAGGATTATTCCTGGGACCAACCTTTTTCATAGCGATGCTGAATTTCATCACGTGCTTCTATAAGCAGCTAAACTATAGCAAAAAGCACAGTCATTTCTCAATGTCTGAAGCCAGTAAAAAGACAAACTTTCCAGATACTAAGGAAAGGTGAGAGACTGAATTCATATTTGGGCTGAGAAAGTGCTTTGCTGGGCAGCTCTACCAGACAGTTTGCCTCTCTCCAAGGGGCAGAGCCATGTGGCACACCACTGTCTGGGTGGGAAGGTTCATGTTTCCTGTTCCTGGAGCATCCTCACATAGTAACGTTTTTCATGTTTACCCATGTTTTCCCCTTCTTGCTTGAGTAGCCTTGGCTACATTCTACTGTTTAGACCAGTCCTACTAATGCCTTTCAGACACACAGAACATTTAGCTGGTGCTGGTGCTCAGATCAGGAATTAGCTATTTCTACTCACCAGAGCCATTCAAGGGGGGGGACACAGACTGCAGACTTACACCAAATTCTATCATTTCCTAGCTGCCAGGAAGAAAAAGGTGCTGATGTGGGGTTTTTTTGCCTTACTTGTGACAAAGCTACTATAATGGTCTCATTCTTCACCAGGCCTGTTAGATATCAGGGACAAGCCATGTAAGATGAAGTGGTTTCCAAAGATCATTGTAAAAGACGCTCTGATAGTCGGCTCACAAGGAGCTTGGCTTTGCCCCAGGGTCGTACCTGCAGCTTGGCAAGAACACACAAGCCCAAATAGCAGGAGAGCAATTCTAGATTACAGCACAGGCCATTCCTCTCCCAGAGCTGTTTGCAGTGAGTAGGTACCCTGAAGAGTACATTTGCAAGGACTCCATTCTAACCCATTCTCTGGTGTTGATAGATGAAAGCTGGAGGCCATCCAGTCCTGAGACACAGGGACTTGAGGGTAGAGGTCTCCAAAGGGTCGGCATGACTAAGCTGCCTGTGTGTCACGTTGTGCCTCAGCATCAGGTCAGTGCAGAAATACCCACAAAGCTGCAGCCAGTTAAGGTGCAATGACCTGCACCACAGCTCAGCCTCCTGCAGTCTTCTCCAGAAAGAAGTTCTCCTTATGAAAAAATGTATCATTCAGTTTCCACGTTGCCTCTGTGGCTGACAAGACATTGCCTCTGAGTGGAGAAAACCACTTAGGAAAATAGCTTTGGTCACAAGGTATTGAGTGAAGAAGAGCAAAAATGCTGTGAGGTGTAAGAACTGTGCACACAGATCTGGGTCCAGTCCACAAAGGAAGCTCTGGCTGCTGGCTTATATGTGAGTGAGAAAGTCCAAGGGATTCCCAAAATGCCAGGCTGTGGTCTGCCCTTCCCAGGGTTGCAGAAAGTCCTCCTGGACACCTGAACAACAGCCGAGTTCTGTGGTATAAGAGTAATCTCTGGACAGACAAGGTTAGGAGCTGGGAGTGAGAGAGTGAGCTGTGAGGCAAACACAGCCCTGCTTCGCCCTAATGAGAACAGAGTGTCCTGAGCATGCCAGTTTTGTCCCTGCTGTGCCACAACTCATTTCACAACAGGCTTTGGGCTCTGTGAGGGGCAGGAGAGGCAAAGTACCGTCAGAGGCTGAACATCAGCAGAGAAAATCACTACAGACTGTTCTTTATCAAAAATGTTAAAAATGTAAATGCTGGGTTTTTAGTCTTGGAACCCAAACATTAACCACCTGTCCTTCCTGTTGATGCTATTTATCACCCCTGTGCAAACCTCCCCAGTGCTGTGAATTCAGAGAACAACCTCCCTGAGACCAGATTCTCGGTGGTGTGAAGCATGGTGCTGCTGCCTCAGTTTTGCTGCTGCTGCATTACAGCTGCTGCAGACAGGATATTTTTCAGATTTTCACACTTCTTATTTATGACTGGAGAACTGAGTCTTAATTTTCTCAGTGCCAGATGCTTTTCATGTCCTTTGTGTGATACGGACTAAGAGTTGCTCTAAATCTGGGGTTTGGGGGCAGAAGGAGACAGTCACCTCTCCAGCTGAAAATGCCCTTATGTGGGGACTCACAGAGTGCTCACAGCACCTTGTGAAGGTGTCATTAAATTTTCCTGCATTCTCCTTGTGTGTGTTTTTGGAATCTGGGCTCCTTGCAGACTGCATGTCCTCTGTCTGTTCTGCATGACTGGCCCTCCTCTTGTTCTGCATCACTCAGGGCAACTTGGGATGCTGCTGGGCTCTGGTAAACTCATTTGAAATAGCCAATGAATGCAGTCAGCACTGCAGGACTTGACTGAGCTTTCGATGTTCTGGAAATGAGAGCGCAGCAAGGAAACAGGCCAGGTTAATAGTACTCAGCACATTTCCCCTAAGCTCAGATGGTTCAGAAGAGCGATGGAAGGTACTCACAGTGTTGGAAGAGGCAACACAGTGGCCCCCTGGTTGGTATTTGAGGACCAGTGGGACAGTACAGACACACAGATCACTGAAGCATTGCATCAGTGTCCATGTCCAACATAAGCATGGCAAAGTCTTCTCTGAGTGCTGACATACTGACCTGTGGAAAGTCTTAACCCATCTCATTCCTTGTTACATTGAGGTGTGCAGTCGTTATAAGACCTCCTGCCTCTGCATCAGATCATAGAATCATAGAATCATTAGGAATTGCAAGGGGCCTCAAAAGATCATCTAGTCCAATCCCCCTGGCGCAGCAGGATCATCTAGATCGAGGCATACAGGAACACATTCAGTGAAGGAGACTCCACAACTCCCCTGAGCAGCCTGTTCCAGTGCTTTGTCACCCTCACTGTGAAGAAGGTCCCTCTCATATTTATGTGGAACCTCCTATGTTCCAACTTACACCCATTGCCCCTCATCCTATCACTAGATGACGCAGATAAGAGCCTGGCTCCATCCTCCTGGCACCCACTTCTCACATATTTATAGACATTAATGAGGTCACCCCTCAGTCTCCTCTTCACCAACCTAAAGAGACCCAGCTGCCTCAGCCTCAGCCTCTCCTCATAGGGAGATGCTCCACTTCCTTCACCATTCTCCTTGCTTTATGCTGGACTCCCTCTAGCAGCTCCACATCCCTCTTGAACTGAGTGGCCCAGAACTGGACACAATACTTCAGATGTGGCCTCACTAGGGGAGAGTAGAGAGGGAGAAGAACCTCTCTTGATCTGCTAACCACCCCCTTTTTGATCGACCCTAGGATGCTGTTGGCCTGTTGGCCACAAGAGCACATTGCTGGCTCATGGTCATCCTGCTGTCCACCAGGACCCCCAGGTCCCTTTCTCCTACACTGCTCTCATGTCTTCCCTGTGCCAGCTTCCCTCATATCTCCTGCTTTGCACGGGTAGCAGACCAGGCAGCTCTTATTTTGTTATATCATTGCAGGTAGTCATTATGTCCTGCAAACCCCAAAAAGCTAGTGGCCCACCATTCTCAAAAACCATCTCTCATCTCCTTTACAAGAGCAAGTGGTGTCTGGCAAGGCCCCAGGCTCATACCTCATCTGTACCTCAGCAGTTTGCACCACTATAAGCAAGCTCTGGGCAAGGCTATCCTGACAGCAGTCTTTATAGTTTGGGATCTGTAGAGTCTGGTAAAGATTTTGCCCTTGCATTGCCCCATGTCTGTGTAAGCAGCTTTTTGTCACACTCACTAAAGCCAGTGGCATTTGAAGGGTGACAGTAACTCACAGGATAAGGCACTGTAGTGGAGAAACTATTTCCCATGGCACCTTCCACTGCCCTTTTACACCTCTAGAGAGGCAGGAAAGAGCATGTCCAAAACAGCAGCTCTGGCTTGCTTCTGAAAGCTACCCTCAGCCCCACACGGCTCTGCAATGGGCTGCCTGCCTGGAGCATCGCTCAGGTACATCACAGCTGCTCACTGGGGCAGAGCTTTGTTTTTGTGGCTTTTGAGGAATGTCACAGACCCTGCAAACTGCTGAAAAGAGGTAGTTTCTTTCTGAGCCAGTCCCTTCTGACTGAGCCAGGCCCTTTCAGCTGCCCTTGAATATTGCCACTGTAGGAACAGAAAGCATCTGAGGAACCGGCAGCAATTTCTATTCAATGGCAAATCAGACATTTGCAAACCACCTCCTTGCATCCTCTCCCTGCTGTGTCACAGAGGCTGTTTTTTACACCGCTTTTATCTTGATTTACCAAAGCCCAGGTGCTTCTTTGTATTTGTTTAATGGAGCATAGAAGTTGCTGAGAACCCACCAAAGCTGCTGACGGCTCCACTGACTTCTGCATTGAACTGGAACTGCCACATTCTGCCCAAAATGATACGATGCTGCCACTCACTGTTCGGCCCTGTCAGCCGAGTTTCATCACTATGTTGTCTTTTGCTCTGCAGAATTAACTCCCACTTAAGCCTCATGGCATTTATTTGTTTTCCTGTGTTCTTTACCCATGAAGTCATACAACAATGTGGGAAGGGCAGCCTGAGTGTGGATGTCATATAGGCCCTTGTACTGGTATGGAAGTAGAGGTGGTCTTCTCACTCCAGAGCTACTCTTCTAGGTCTGCCCCAGCTGTCCTGTGCTCCTTGGGTTTTCCAGCCTCATTCCCACAGAGGAATAGCTGATCTGATAATGCTCAGCCCATTCTTCTATCTCCAGATTGTGCTGAGCAAAGCAGCAAATTGGTAGATTGTGGCTGAGCTGACTTGCTGAGCAGCAGCTGCTGGCTGTGCTGGAAAGTGTCAAGAATTCTCTTCTGCTCTGTGCAGAAGGCTTTTCTCCTCTGCCAGGCTTTTCTGGGTCTCAGTTCATGCTTCACCCTGGGCTTCAGGCTTGAAGGAAAAAGATCCAGCTGGGATCAAGGTGGAGTAATGGTTCCCGGTAATCTGCTCTGTGTATGGCAAGATGCTGCTGTTGTTAAAAAGCACAGCTCTTCACCAAAAGATTCAAGAGCCATGATGCAAGCCTGAGTCTGTCATTCCGAGTTATAAACGGTTGTATGTATCCTATCTGAACTGCAAGGCTGAATCCTTCAAAGCTCAAGACCTTTCATTAGATGGGAAGGCTATTTGCTGCTCAGCTGTACCTGTGGTCTGGCCTCTTGGGTTAAATACTGCCCAACCAGCACAGGAGAGAAAGGAGAGAGAGAGAGAGGTTGCACAGCCAGCTCCTGTCCAGAGTGGAGCACCAAATGGAAGCACTTACATACATCCCAACTTAGATATATTCGTTGAGCATAGCAACATCATATTTTGGAGCAGACAGTGATGTGCTTGACTACCTGATGTTTTATATTTGGCAAATCTATCCTTACTCCATCTCTTTCTTCTTTTCAAGCCTTTGTGTATATCTTCACATCCTAGAGCTGAAGCTGCTCTGTACCTAGATAAAGTTCAGTCTGGAGATGAGAATCCAGAGGTGGGGAGCAAGTAAAGGTCACTGTTGTTCTCAGGACACTTTCCTGCAGAGGAAACATCTGTCATTACACCTACGTCATCCATCAGGACTCTAACAGAATGGCTTCTTGTGCCTCACTGCTGGCCAGCACTGGAAGCTTCCAGCCTTCATCTCCTTCACCTCCTGCGGTCACACAGATGTAACCCACTGGTCACTCTTCCTGGACACGTATGAAGAGAACACAAAACATTTTGGCAGCAAATCATAGTGCATCTTAGATTGCTTAAGCCCTATAGACTTTGGCAAGAACACTTTGCTCTGCATTTCCATTTATCTCCCAAATAAAGCCCAAATCCCTTTCTCCACCTTTAATCACAGCATTTAAAAATAATTTCCTCGTGAATACACACAATCACATATTGGCTCTGTGTTGTCTTCTCAGTTGGAGTTAATTCTGAGGATAATGGAGAAGCTTTATCTATTAATTAAAACTAATGACTTTATAAATTGCAGATGTTTTCAACTTTGAAAGGCTTGCATTGGAGACCAATAGGAGCAGGCAATTTGCAAGCTTGAGTAATAGAGGCAATTGCTTCAAAATGGATATATCGTGGTACATGAAAGGTTCTCCAGCTACTAGAAATTGCAAAGAGAATTATTTGTGACTGTTAGTTCTTAGATTAACCAGGTTTACCACCCTGTTTCAGAGGTGGGAATACTTCCCTTGTACCATGGAGAACAGGGAATGGGCATTTTTCCCTTCAGTAAAATCAGATACAAGCCATTGCAATGCTTCCCATTTGTTTTTTTCCAATTAAGCCTACTCGTTCTGCAAACATAAGGAGCCCAGCTGGACACTTCATGCTCATCACACCCTAACAGTGATAAAAGCTCTGCTACCTGTGCTGTCACAACAGAGAAGAGCACTGAAGAAACTCTTGGCTGCCCAGAGAGCAGTCAAGAATGATTCTTGACAGGGTTTTGGTGTGGGATGGGTAACCAGTTCTGAGAATGTGTTCGTGGGGGTGAACCAAATCCCAGATCCTTTTCAGATGAGTGACACAGGCAAGAACCAGAGTTGCCACCAGCCCTCTGGGTGTGAAAGGGAAGAACCTTCCTCCTGTCAGGGAGACAGCAGCTCTGTAGGATGATCTTTGTGGGGCAAATAGTGGATGCTCATGTGGTTGGGGTTTTGGAAAGACAGCAGAGCTGCACTTGGCAGAGCTCTTATCACTGGCTGGTTTATATGTTGTTCAAGGGCCATGTCACTTTCAAGATCAAGTGAACATCCCTCCGCCTCCTCTCAGGTCTTCTCTCTGCCCTACCTGCTTGTGGTTGAATGGGGTGATGCTAAGCATCTGCACTTGCAGACCATTCCCAAAGACCCATTCAAAGCTGACTTGGTCAAAGCAAGTAGAAAATTAACCTGGTATCACCTGAGAGAAAGAAATGATCACGTAGTGTCCATTAGCCCCCACTGCAGTTGCCATGAGTGTCCCCAGACACTGCCCAGCAGTGCAGGAAATCATAACAGCAATGCAGAGAGGGAAAAGCCTCTGCAAAGAGAGTAAAAAAGCCACATGAATGTACAGGAATTTCCTTGTAGGTTTTCCAGTGTGTACAGGTTAAGGAATGCTGATAAGCTCAGAACTACTTTGTCACAATGGGGTCTGAGACAGGTAGGACGAGCTAATGCACAGAAACCAGAGGTCATTAAGCCAGAAGACATTTGTTGTACCAAATGGCTGAGTTATATACCTTACAATATTCTTCAACAGATGTATTCTACCAATCAGCTTTCGTTTTATCACATTTGGAAGTTACGTGATTCAGTTAGTTCTAATTTTTTCGGTACAGGCAGTTAGTACAATAGCCTATGGAAATTCATACAATAGCTTGCTTCAAAATGTGTCTGCTTTGCTCACCTGGCTCTGTCCTTGTAGGCCAGATACCATTCACACAACACTCTTGCTCATGTTCCCTGTTTCCAGCTGCCTTTCCCAAGGTCTAAAGTCTATGCCTTCCAAATCTAACAATGCTATGTCTTCAGGTCGCAATCCAGGCTGCAGTCCTACATCTTCCCCTTTCTGTTCTACAATTAATACTTCTTCACTGACTGGGTTACCAGTCTTTGAACACACTGCAAAACACATGGTAAGCAGATAAGCAAAATGGCAATCACAGCAAAAATATAAATGCCAATTCTAAGTGCACTTTGCAGGCAGCCTGTCAGGCCCCATCCCCTAAACAGATTGCTCAATCCATCCTCTTCATCAGCCTTCTGCAATTTCTTAATTCCATCCTTAAAGGTTTGTATGCTTAAATGAATAGACTGGGAAATACCAGTCAAATTCATGCAGCACATTCCTTCAGAATTTTCACAACCAGGACCTTGCACTAATAGCAAAAAATCTAAAGCAGCAATGTAGCGTGGCACATGCTGGCTACATCTGCTACAAGCAGGTGTATCGTGGTCGTTGTTGGTCGATAGCCTTTGTCCAATAGATCATAGTCTCAGAAGCATTCTGATATTCCATTCCAGGTAATATAATAGCTTGTGCAGTTATTAGTCCCTTAGGAATGAAACAGGGGGGTCAGCTGTAACAGCTAAAACTGTGATTTCTTGAGTGCCTGTAACCATTAAGACAGTAGGGATTACCAAAAAGCCTTCTATTCTGGATCTGCAATTTCCCAAATTAAGTAAGTCTTGGAGGCCTTGTTCTGGGCCCAAACATCCCGTAGAAAGTGTATACAGGACAACATTGGTAAACATTACTGATTTGGGGCTTGTCAGTTCCATTCAAGTGCCTGTGTACAAGACGGGGGGTAGGTTCCAAATGATGCATTGAAGCTCTGAACTTGATGGTCTGTAAACGGCTGGAGCATTTGTGTTATCGCGTGTTGCCATTGCCTGCTCTTCTTTGCGTTTCCTGGCAGGAGTTTGCCATTAATGTCATAGCTAGAGCTGCACTGATTCAAGAAAAGCCTCCCCTTTTTGCACCAAGGGCAAATACCTGGCAGCTGCTGTCGCACCTCTTGCATTAAACAGTCACGTTTAACATGAGCTGGTTTCCCACATCCATAGCATGGTCCTTGCTCTTGCTTGGGTGCCTGGTGTTTCAGTACCATCTGCGTAGCTGCTAATGCTTGAGCAATCCCCCTCCCCACTGCCTCCGTTTGCATTTTGTTTTGATGGTGCAGAGAACTCAAGTGGTTGCATGCTTCAACCATTTGCAACAAAGCCAGTCTGCATTAGCATTTGGAAAAGCCAGTTTCCACAGTAAGACCTCACGAGCCCCTTCTTCAGTAACTTGTCTGGCAAGTACCTGTTTCAACCGATCTATAAACAGCATATACGGCTCAGCTGGTCCTTGCTTAATGTTTACAAATTCTTGTTGAGGTGTGGCGGGATCAGGAATTTGCAGTAATGCCTTTCTACTGCATTAGTAATATCAATAAGAACTTGCTGTGGAATTTCTGCTGCCTGGTCAGCAGGATTTTCCCACTGCCCCTCACCCACCAAATGTTCCATTGTGAAGTGAGCGAGAGCCTGATTGCCAGCACAGTCTTTCAATAATTGAGTTAATGCTCTTTTCCATCCCACTTCCCACAAAGTACATTGAGTCGGCGAGAGCAACATAGTTGTAAGACATTTAAGGTCATAGGGAGTCATAATATGAGCATCCAGGGTGACCCTTAATAAGTTTGCAAAAAACGGAGAGCATCTCCCGTATTCATTAGCCTCCCTTCTGAGCACCTTAATTTCCTCATACGAAAGCGGTTCATAGCTGGGCTGCGTGTTCTTTCTCCCGTGCCGTACTGGTGCACCCACAAATTTGCCAGCAACTTGTAAATCCCCTTCCTTTAATGCCTTTTTGCGAATTGCATGCCAAATCCCATGGGGATCAGGAGGGTAGAGATCAGGTTTCTTGTCAGGATCAATAGGACCACATCTTTGTAAGAGATCAAACTGCTCTCTTACAAAGGCATCAGTTCGAATTCTTGGGTGTTTACAGGCGGATGGAGCCGGCGGAGCCGTAGGAGGAGGGGGTTTCTTCTCTTTCTCAGAGTCTCAGGAAGAGTCATCCTCACCAGCACTGCAACCTGCGCTCCCGCTCACCATGTCAGAGATCAAGGCTTTGCTCCCAAGCATAGGGGTTGCCCTTGAGCTTTCCTTGTCAACTTTTGCCTCTGCTTGCAGAGTTTCCATGACAGCATGAAAAGCTGGAAACAGATGCAGAGCCTCAATATCACACTTAGTAGCAAGGTCATACAGATTAACACTGACCACGTCCCAAACCGAAACTGAGAAGACAGTAGATGGTGTTACATCAGGAAACTTATCGAAGACCCGCTTCAAAATTGCCTTAAGTTCACGTTTTGGGACAGAATGTGAGTGTCCTGCTAAAAGGGCTCGCATACATTGATATATGCCTCGCTGCTCACTGGACCTTTCCTACCCCATGTCCTCCCAGGCCTCACCTGCAGTCTTGTTGCCACAGGGATTAGTCAGGCGCCTGTTCCTGCTTCTTTCAGCAGCACTCACTGTCGCCCAGGAGCTCCACCGACCAGAGGGCAGATAGCCACGTAAATCGCTCCTCACATGGGGCACTGTTGTTTTGGGGATTTGCGAGGAGGGAACAAATGAAGTGATGCATCAAAGGTCAGAAGTCAGAAGTCTTTTATTGTACAAAATGGCTGGTTTATATACCTTACAATATTCTTCACCAGATATATTCTACCAATCACCTTTCGTTTTATCACATTTGGAAGTTACGTGATTCAGTTAGTTCTAATTTTTTCGGTACAGGCAGTTAGTACAATAGCCTATGGAAATTCATACAATAGCTTGCTTCAAAATGTGTCTGCTTTGCTCACCTGGCTCTGTCCTTGTAGGCCAGATTCCATTCACACAACACTCTTGCTCATGTTCCCCATTTCCAGCTGTCTTTCCCAAGGTTTAAAGTCTATGCCTTCCAAATCTAACAATGCTATGTCTTCGGGTTGCCATCCAGGCTGCGGTCTTTACCCAAACCTGCACTACTTTACCTAAATATACAACCTAGATTCCATCTGCAGTCTGCACTCACAAAGATGTTTCCTGAGGCTCCAAGCTGGCCGGCATGCTGCCTGCTGTCACCAGATGTGCAGCCTCCTCCTGTGCTGCCAGATGTTTTGCCTGCAGAGTACATTTCCTTGGCTGAATTTTTTTCCTTATTACCAGTCTGCTCTGTATTCCTGCCTTTTGGAAATAATTTATTCCTGCCAGTCACTAAATCCGATGGTTGTAGGAGGTTTTTACATGGGAATAAAAGTGGCAGACTGAGAAATCCCTGGTGGCAAAGTTTTCTCTCATGGACCTTTTGCGCTGAAACTGGGGAAGATGAAGACACTTGGGATGAGAGCCAGCCCTCCAGTTGGTGTACTGAAATTTAACTGAACTACTCCACTGATCAAAATGTGTATTCTGGACTAAATTCCTGATATCAGGCCAAAGAAGACGTGATGTAGTATAGGTGTTTATTTGCTATGTGAACAGCAGCATGCCTTGCTTTCAGAAATGCAAAGATCAGTGAAGGAGGATGCAGTAGACCTTCCTAGTCAGGCAGCAAGAGCCTACCAGCAGCCTGGACTCTGCCCTGTAGTCCTCCTCAGGTGGGCTGCAAAGAGGAAGAGATGCGCTGACTGGTTTCCAGTCCATATGGTGTGTACACAAGTGCAGGTACATTAGGTGGCACCTCATCCACAAGGAATTAGTTACTGTGTTTGCTGAAACTCCTAGTGAAGGAAGATGACATGTTGTCATTAAGAATTTAGCAGCTGAGATGAGCTGCATGTGTCACTTGCTTAATTTCTTCTTTTGTTTCTCCAAACAACCGGATTTCCCGGTCTCAAACTCAAAACAGCAGTTTGCAGTTGCTTTTCTTATTTCTTGCTGTGGCTGACACCTATTGCTATTTTGTCATCTTCTGTGTGCCACCTATTTATCACTCTCCCTCATTCAGAGAGAAGCATTTACATGGATTAGTCAAGGAAGCACCTCTGAGTGAGATGCTTTCTTAACACTAACAAACAGAAGTGGTAGTAAATATTGACTCTCATTGCTATAAACTTGTCAGGCCTCCAGCAGCATGGGAGACAAGTGCTGGCTGTACTGCAGAGGCTCATGACTGCAGGGCTGATAACGTGAACTACCTGTAGCTCAGGTTTTTGTATGAGAAGAAAACAGTATTTACAGCTCCTGGTTTCTGTGTTGTTTCTCAGAGAGGCTCCAAACCTGCCTCTAGGTGCCTGTGGACCTCTCCTGAATCACCAACTGCCTGGGGATGCAGGGCTGAGTGGCAACTGCTACACGCCTGCGAATTGCTGGCTGGCAACATGGTGCTGGTTCTCCTCCTTGTTTCCGGCCGCTACTGCAATTAAAAGTAGCCAAAAATACACAAATGCCCTCGCGATACTATTTTCCGAGTGAGCAAGGGGAGAGGGATGCTATGCGGGCTTGAATGAGAGGGAGTGAGCAGGGCGAAGTCTGTATAAAGTGAATGTCTTCGCAGATGCAGCCCCTGCAATGACAAGTTCACAAAGCTCTTTTGAGGAACAAGCAGCCCTTTTCTGAACAGTCAGCTGGGGAAGTGTCAAATTTCCAGGCAAATAAATAGAAGAGCATGGGAGACCCCAGCCAGGCCCTGCTTCCAAAACCACCAGTGACACTGGTACAGCACAGGAGCTTGGCTGGAAGGGTGGAGTTACTCAGATCTGCACGTTTCTCTCTCGTGACAGCTTTACAGCACACAAACTCACTAATATAAATCTCCTAAAAAGTCAGCTCATGTTTGCTAGATCATCTGCTCCCTCTCACTCATGATTGCAGTGTGACTTAATAGCAATGAGGATCAAGTCTAGCACAGTTTTCCCTGCCTTGCAACCGACTGGCAGCATCAGGCGAGGAAAGGTTTACAGTAAAGACTCAGCTAGAGGGTCCTCCAAGATTTGCAGCAGGTTACCCACCCACCTTTGCACTAGCCCTAATATGAAACCTGTGTTGTCCACTTTGCAGTCACAGGCCAACTCACTTTGGTGACTGAGGGGTGTGTTGGGTTTGTGGTGTGTGTAGAATACGTGTTCATTGCACTTTCTCCTCCTGTCAGCAAAAAATTTTGAAAGAGCCATAAACATTGGGTGGAAATAGAAGGTACACAGATTCCTTCCTAGTCAACTTCACAGAAAACCAGCGGTTAAAAATAGAAATGCAGAAGACTTGCTCTTCAAACATGGATGTTGTGCATGAAAGTTACTGTCCCTAAAGGTCGTATGAGAAAACCTCTCAACCTCCCAACCTGTAGACACATGACAAAGAGACACTTTCATTCCTCCCAGAGCCTTTCCAATCCAGCCATTGATCATGTGCCATTGCAATCCAGTGACACTGGGCTGGTGCAGTGAGTTGAGAGGTCTGTTTGTGTCCCAACTTGGAGGAGGGAAGACAACCCCTTTGAGAACAGTTAGTGAACAGAAAGATATCAAATGTTCCCCCAAAATAGAAGCTATTGCACAGTGCAGAGCTTGGAGGTGCTGTCTGGATAAAAGCAGGAGGGAACAGCAGTGTATGGTGAATTGCCTGATGCCAAGTGGAATTTTTCCAGCCGTGTTCGAGGAACTCTGGTCCAAGTGCTACTTCGAAGGTCTCAGTGCAAAGTTATATATAACCGTGCTGAATTTGCTGGCATCCAGGGTGGAGTGGACGGTACACCAGCACCTCCCTGACACATTACAGCTCGCCCAGAAAACTCTCTTTAAAGGACTGAAAGTGCATTCTGGTGCAAATGCACCAGTATGAGAAAAGAAGGAAGTTGTGATTTGATGCAAATGGCACTACAAAAGTACATGGGAGCTAGGGGTGCCTCCAGGCAGCTCTCCCAGACATCCTCACACTATTGCTTGGATTGTCTGAAATATATTTTATTTTCTTTTGCCTTAGAGCCCTTCCCCAGTCCCAGGCATGTCCATGTGGAGAGCACAGCCCTGTCCACTCGCCTCCAGATCTGCCTGGAAGAGGACTAGTTTGCCTAGTGAGCATCTCTGCAGAAGAACTCCTGCTCCTGAGAATCACAGCCCAATCTCAGCCCTGCACTGAAATTTCTCTCTTTGCCCCGGCATGACATCAAGCTTTAACATGTATAGATTGCCACGCTTTGAAATGTAAAGGGCTGGCTGGATTACTCAGGCTTTGAGCACCATCTCCTGTCCTGTTGGCTCAGCTCCATCTAGGTATCAGAGCAAACTGCCTGGCCAAAAAACAACACACTGTGCGGCAGCAGATACCTTGGGGCTGGGGCTGCTGGCCTTGCTCCACAAACCTCCAAGCACAAACATGTCTTTCATGGGGTAGTATCATCATGTCCAGGTCTGGATAAGTAGCCCTCTAGATTTCTTAAAAGCAATTTCTGAGACTTTTAACACAGTGGATATGTGAGACCTGGGAGTGCGGGGAGGCAGAGTTAGCTCTGGAGTTTACAACATATTGAAAGCCAGTAACTTCTCCAAGCTTTGAAGTTTTATTTTGTAGTTACTTTAAAAGAGGTCTGTGCTGTTTTCCTTTGAGAACCTTGTAATTGTTCAGTCTCCAGGGAGCTCCAACATTTATCGCATTAGTAACAGCTCCAGCACAGAGGCATTTTCCCCAAGCTAAATGCTGCTTGACTGTAACAGGACACTCAGCTTTGACGGGGGTCAGATTTGACGTCAGTGACACAGGTTGGCTTCTATCCTGGGTGATATCAATGCACAAGCACCCTCCTGCCCTCACTTTCTCCCTTGTCCTCTGATCTCCAGGAAGGAGGAGATATCTCTGTTGAGGACTACATGTCAGCTGCCACCAGTCTGGATCATTTTCAGTCTCCTCTGAGACATCCAGTCCACCAGCTGGTGTCTAATGCCCAAGTTCACATCTCCTCCCTACTCTGTACCAGCAGCAGTTCCCCTGGACCTGTCTCCAAGGGGCTGTAGGTACTAACAAAATTGTCCCAAGTAGCTTATTTTCAGCCACTGACCAAAATCACACAGAACTTCATGAGTCTTCCTCTCTGACCAAAACCCCAAGCAGGCTGTGTCCTTCTGAGTCTACCTCAATGTGTGCTAGCAACCACAGCAGTGGTACCATAAAGCTCTCATCCAAACAGTAATGAGAGAGAGCACAGCTGAGGTGCAACTGCACACCTCCCCTCCTCCCAGTCTCAAAAGACAAATGGCATCAAAAAAGGTCTCTTGGACTTCATCTATTAAAGATATAGATTGTGGCTTGGAGGATTTGCAAGGAATATCAGCTCTGATAGTAGAGTTTTTCATTCAAGTGTCTTATCTGACACTGGCAAGGAGAGGAAGTTGCACCCAGATGGAGGGTTTGCTCCCTGAACTTTGTAGGATGCCATATACTCTTTTGTGCACCACTTTCAGTTCAGGCCTTTGCTAAGGGTTGATGGGTTGTACAGAGGGAGTAAAAGCTTGAGGATGTCAAAGGGCCTCACCTGAAGCTCTTGGTGGACTTTTTTGCCTCACTCAAAGGGGAAAACGGGGATTGTGTTGTCTTACTCTTTTATGTTCATTAGCTCATTTCTGCTGGAAAAGCATTTGGAACCTGCCAGCCCTGGAACAAAAAGATTAATAACTTCTAGTATTCCCTTTATTTAGTGCTTCCAGTGCATCTCTGATACTCTCATTGCCATGGTGCTTCTGCAGGATCACAATTTACAGTGAAGCTACTTTGCTTCTGTAGATTTGTTTTCAACCTCCCTATTGCTAATAATGTTGTAATTGTGCCTACAGTTATAAACGGTCTTGTCCTCCTTTTCTATAAATATTTCTCTACCTTGCACAAGAGTGTGAAAGCTGGCAAAGTTTAGAGGTTTTCTGCAGGGAACACAGAGATGAAACACATTGATGAGGGTGATGTGTGTTGAGAAACCTGCAGTCCCTGGAGAAAGCCACACTAATCCTGGGGCTAACCACTTTACAGTGCTATAAATGAAGCCAAATTTGTTACTGTTTTTAATTAAGAAGACCGACTCACATAGCGAATGATTTAGAGTGGTAATAATTGCATAATGAAGTCTAAAATTATAAATTCTAAAGAGAATATATATAGAGTGGAACGCTGATCATTAGTGAAAAAAATAGCAGTGCATGCTTGGGGAGCTAAAGCAAGGAAATACACAGAGCCTCAAAAATAGCATCCATGAACCAGGTTATATTTTTAGCCTCCTGTGAGTCGGGGCGGGACGACACAGGACCCAGAGACAAACAGGATCTGCACATGAGCAAGTGCTGCAGACCCTCCCTCCCGACAGCATCAGATGAGCAGCAGATGCTATCCATACCACGGGTGCTGAGCCAGCAAAGCTCTCTTGCCACTGTATCTCTGTTTACCACCCAGCTCTACAGGCACAGCGAGCCAGGCTGGCAGGGTCAGCAGCATGGGACAGAGTACACCTGGTCTAAGATCGAGTAAAGAAGGGCAAGAAATATGATCCAGGGATTTTTCACCCCCTCTTGAACTGGAAACACCGTTAGGCCATTCTTAGTTGTCTACATAATCACAGTGTTTCACACAAAGCACGAAATCTCTTACAAAAATCGTGTGAGGTAAGGTTTCCAGGATCCCTGCAGTGCACGATGAATAAGATCTATGCAGACACTTGGGATCCTGGCATGTAACTGCTGAGTCTGGAAGCCAAAGTACAGATACTTTGATTGCTCTAGAGCTGGCAGGCAATGCCTGCGGTTTTGGTGTATGAAGAACCTCATACACCAGCAGTATCACCCTGAGAACCACACAGCATCAACAATAGTGTGGCAGTTCTAACCACAAGGCAGGACCTGCTCGCAGAAGTCTCCAGGGTGGCACAGATGAAAACATACCTATTGATCACCAGAGGCACAAAGAAGTGTGGGGACCATTCTTGCTGTCATTCTGCTTAAAGACAATGAAAAGGCATTGCAGATCTGTAGTGCCATGGAGCTGAGGCAAAGTGGTGTAAAATACATGTGCAAAATTTAACAACACTGCAGTGGAGGAACTGAGTTAGAAACTCAGCTGTGCTGTTGGCAGACACCAGGGGAAATAAGTTGCAGCACACTGGGCATCACTGCCCGTGGAAACCCAGGCCTTCACAACCGTGTCTGGTTTCTGCGATGCTTTTTTCGTGTGAAGTGTGTGGGCTCTACATCTTCAGCAATGTCAGCTCTGCAGCCCTTCTCACACTGTACTCTGTATGCATCACAGATGGAGGGACCTCAAGTATATTTGTTTCCAGGTCCACAGAATAAATATGGCCTTAAACTGTTTTCCCAAGCAGCTCATTTTGTGCAACTAATTTAGAAGCAGGTTTGTTAGTTTTACCAGCTAGAATCCATCTGTTTGTTGAATTCAGAGAGAGGAGCCTGGTCAGTGGCAGACAGCGAGTTCCAAAGTTGCCTGCATTCTAATGGACACTCTAAGGTGTGCTTAAGTTTCAAAACACATTTTAGCATAACTGCTTTGTAAAACCCTTCTGTTAACTGAAAACATTAGTCTACAGCTTGAATTCTGGAGTTCTGGAAACACTGAACCAGAGCTGGACCACTAAACTGCGCATACAATGTATACCAGCTTTCAAGCATGAACTTGAACATCTCTGGTCATGTTTGCTCCAAAGACAGTTCTAAAGTCAAACACAGGTAGATCTTGTTGACGAAAATTCCCTGTATTCTTCCAGAGGGTTTTCAGAGCTCTGCCAGTGTCCACAACCTGCCAGTTTGCGGCTTTGCATCCTCTGACACAACATTTGGTCCTTACTCACTTACTCAGAGCGATGTGTTTTCAGCCCAGGATCGATGTGCCAGGTTACTGATGACTGATGGAGTTTTACTCCCATTAAGATGGCATGTTAATCTGCCAAGGACTACCAAAGGGAGCAGGGACTCACTGTCTTCATAAGCTCTCTAAGTGCCTACTAGTGCACATCATGGTCCATAAGATGTGCAAACAGGCAGTTGCCTCCAAGAAAGCCTCCAGTGGGCAGGAAGACAAATGCCTCTGTTCGAAGGATTGATAAGCATGATGCGGTTAAAGACAGAGGGAGGCTCTCTGAGCGGGTCTCTTGGTCAGCCTAAAAGAAAGGCAGGGAAAGGGATCATAAGCAAAGATCAAGGTCCAAAAAGCCAGAAGCACCTTGGCTTGCCCTGCCTTTGTGTCACTGGGGCTGAGTCTCCCTGCAGAGAGCACCATGGAGCATGCCTGGAGACCAGACTTTCTGGAAGACTGAATCACTGAACTCTAGTAAGACACAAGGTCCTACCACCAGCTCCACTGCTGGTGACTTTCCTACATCTCATGCCCATACCAGTTCTCCAGGACTTCGGAAAGGTTGTGCTGATATTGCAACCTCTTCCTTAGAGAGAGTATAGATAGATTTACTTTCTGCTGCTCAGACATGGTTTTTAATACTTTTAAGAATTTCATTCTCTTTGGTGCCTGTGTCCCTCTGCTAAGTTTGATGGAATTTAACAGTAATATCAAAGTTAATAGGGGGATGAGGAGAGACAGCAAACCCTCATGTGAACATTGTTCCCTTAAAACACCAGACAAAGACAGCCCTTTCTGTGTTGTTTATGTCCCAGTCTATAATTACAGCTGCATGCCATGCTGAGTATCACTCCTGTCCCTTAGACCTAGGTTCTGCACCTCTCCTGGATATCTGGAAAGGTGATGCCAAAACCGTTCTAAGTATTTGCATGACCAGTGAGATCTACCTCGCCATGCACTCTCTTCTTTTGGCTGCAAAATAAAAGCCTATCTCCACACGAGTCTTTCCCAGAAAGGAGCGAACTGCCCTCTGAGAAGGACATTCAGACCAAAGCAGGACTGATGCCAGTACTAATCCTGGCAACAAAACAAGGGAGTTCTTCCTGTGATGGATGGAAAAGCAGGAAGATCAATGTGGAATGAAAGAGCTTTCCAGTCCCCAGTCCTGGTGGCAAATGTCCAGCCCTCGTACACTGGTTAGTTTGTTTAATGCCCAGCATGGAAAGTGGGAGAGTGAATAGTCACACAGTCAGCCAGGAGCCTGATTCCCTGGCTGCTCCACATAGGTATTTAGAGTGAGAAACCCTGACTGTCCACTGCCTGGCAACACCTGGCCCCTCAGGAGGCAGGATTTGCTGCAACAGTTGGATAGTCACTGAGCCACAAGAAGCTCTGCCCCAGCACCCATCACCAAGATAGCAGCTCAGTGACCTACCCTGATGAAAGGCCGTTGCTTAGACATGAAGATCAGCTCTGAGTCTCTCACAAGTTGAAACCCTCTCTCATTTCACGTTCAGGTGCTCTTGTGAATGAATAATGGCAGTACGTTAAATGCCACACTGTTTTCCATGGGATCAGCCTGGCTTGTCCTCATCTTGCTGCCTATATTGACTGCAGAGTCTGGCACACAGCTCAAAACCTTGAAAGATAAAGTACCACAGTCAGGATCTGTCCCGTGCCCAGTTCTTCGTAAATGTGCTTGGCTCCAACACCAACTTTCCAATCTCCTGTGCCTGCGATGATCTTGGCTTCTTGTCCAATCAAAGAGCACAGTGTAGTCACCACAAAGTAAGAAGGTGGCAGACAACTGCATATTGCAGCAGCCTTCACATTCTCTGTTGTCTCCCACTGAACTATCATCTTCCAAGTTATCTGACAGGAAAGTGCCTGTCCCAGCTCAGCCACGCTTCCTTTCCAGCTCTCTCTGCAGCTCTTACTTAACAAGATGTGTTTACCCCAGAAGTACTTGTGTTGAAAGCACTTCACCGGCATTTCTCTCTGTTATTGCAGATGGAGTTAATGGACAAATAAATAAAGGCAACAAACAACTTGCTCAGAGCCTGTGCTTGGTTATCAGAAATGCACCAAGAAATCAGGCTTTCCTAGCTCTTAATCTGCATTGATTTTGATACCTCTGCTCCCCGCAGTCAGTGTCCAAAAAGAGAGGAGAATGATGTGGTTGATTACACAGCTCTTAAAACACCTCAGCCCTGTGTCTATCCTTGCTGTTCCAGCTGGTGTGTGGCTTGGATGTAGCTCCAGCCCTGGGACAGATGGGGTCCATCCACTCGCAGCAATGCTCTCCTGCACAGCCTGAGATGCTGCTTTTGGCTTTTCTGCTTTGGTGCTGACTCCTTGCTTAGTGCTGCACCAAACACGTGAGCTTCATATCTTTTCATCTGCCAAGTGCTTCAGTTCTGGGTTACAAGAGCTTTGGGCAAAGTGGTGTGGAGCAATAAAGGGTACATGGAAATGGGATATTAAGCTTTCAGCTGGCTCACAATGCAGGAGAGCATGGGGAAAGCCTTGTTGCATCCCTACTAATTGATCCTGCCTGTTGTGTTGCCTGCCTGGGACATACCCTTCCCTGGAGACAGTAAAACATTTAATGAGCTAGAAAAATAAGGAAAGTTTATGAGGAGCTGTTGTTGCTATATTCACAAGCACAGAGAGGGAACAGAGTGAGTTTTATTTTTCACCACATTTAAAGCACCACATATAAAGGTGCTTGAGATGCCTGACATAGAGGAACAGGGCAACAGGGAGGCTGAAGAACATCATTACAGGGCAAGCAGCTTCTGGTGAGGGCTGTGGTAGATGACTCAGGCAAGTGATTGGGAGCAATTACCTTGGAATAGGCTGAGAAAAACAACATATTTTATACCCTGTACCAAAACTTGTCAAAGATTGTTGGTCTTTTGTTGGTCTTGTAAGTAGTAGGAGCAGTCACATCTGCAGCACTAATGCACATTTGTGCCCCCACTCCTCCAGAACCAGCAAAGCCCTAAGAGAACAAGCAGAGCTAGTCTGTACCACAACACACCAGCTAAACCCAAACCTTGGAACAGAACTCATTGCGGTGGTCATAAAGATACAGGAATGGTCTATGAAGGTCCACATGCCAAGGTAAGGGTAAGTCGGAAAATCAGTTTTTATTTTCTAGTTCAAGATAAAGATTTACTGACATAGCTTAGAAAATTAACAGAAACCCTGCAGTGTTAATTTATAGTCACCTTCCTCACCTCCTGGTGAGCTGCAACGATTGGAGCTTAATGATCCTTTTTCAAAATGTAGGAATTTATTGTACACAGGCTCCAAAGCAGAGGAGTACACACTGCGGAGTCTCAAAGGGACTCTGACACGAACTGTGTAGGAGCAGCCCTTCCAATCTGTTGCTGTTCCAAATGCTTTAAAAGAGGCATCTCTTGATAGTGTAGGATCCCCTTTGCCAAACGCAAGTCCAAATAATCTGCAATGCACAGTGGCTGTAAATGAGCAACCCTGCCACCGCAGACACTGTATGGTGAGAAACAGCTGGTCGATTAGCAGCTCCCCTCCTCCGTGTCCCAGAGGAAGCATGTGCAGGACAGAATGTTCATTTATTGGCATGGCTGTGCTGTTTTCCTTTCATTTTTTCACACTTTCATAAACAGCCCTGTTTGTGGGCCACTGAGGATGCCATGCAGCCTCCAGGTTCCCCCAACATGCCATCACACTTCATTAAAAAATGAGTGGACAAATAAGGAGCCAGCCTGCTTGCTCCTTTGGTTTTGCTGGAGTGTGAGCTCTCTCATTTTCACAGAAGTCAGCCTCTGAACTAGGTGAAAATTAGATATTGGGCTTTTAGGATCACTTCTTTTGTAGCATTGGCAGTTGCCAATAAAATCTGCTCACACGTTCTGCTGGCCAAGTCATGTTCAGAGGCACAGGAAGGGCTAACAAGGTGCACTAATTTCCTCTGTTCAAGGTATCTTGAAGGCACTGTAAGAGTCTCTGTGG
The DNA here is from genome assembly GCA_013400115.1 of Rhinopomastus cyanomelas. Taxonomy (NCBI): domain Eukaryota; kingdom Metazoa; phylum Chordata; class Aves; order Bucerotiformes; family Rhinopomastidae; genus Rhinopomastus; species Rhinopomastus cyanomelas. The sequence continues at coordinate 475,328 of VXBP01008521.1, forward strand.
TGATTACATTCTTTCTCTTATTGCCTCTGCCACTGCTGCCCATCGAGAATGTAGCTGGGCTCCAGAATTCAATAAATGTAGAGATATAAAACTTAATTTTATGTAAGTTATGCAGCTAGAAAAACACTGAACTATGCTCTGCTGTAGTTAGATTGAGGCACTGCATGTCAAACTCTTAAGCTCAACTCTGTTGTGAGTTTGACATTAATGTGCAGGCTTGGCTGGGTTTCCTAATGACTCTATCTGTTTCCCCATCACTAACAGTCGAGTAACAGTGTAGAGCATTAAGGACTTGTTTGTTAATACTTGTAGACCATTTAGAGATCCATTTTTAATTCTTGTTTATGGTCTTTGAAGAGCTCCAGCAGTGATTTCAGAGCACACTCTGGATTTGAGGTGCCTCCTAGAAAATGGATTTGTCCTCTGTGCCTTTGTTCTGCTCTCTCGGTCACCTTTGTTGTGTCAAGGAGAGCAGCAACAGAGATAAAGGATGGAGGCTTTCATTCCTGGTGCGTTTCTCATTTAGGACAAGGGGATACAGCCCCAAGGATGAGAGAATGTGATTTCAACTGATTAACCAATATATAGGTTCAATGTACAAGCTGGGTGTGCAGTGAGCTCTGGCTGCTGTTTGGACAAGGACGGAAAGGCAGACCTGCTAGATACTCTCAGGCTAGAAGAAAATAAGGTGGAGGTCATGAGAGTCAGTAGTAGCTCTGGGTCAGATCTGTCTTGGAGTGTGAAGGTGAGAAGGAAAGGATTTCTCTCAGCTAGTGTTAGTTGCCTGGGAGTCAGGAATCAGGTTCTCTGCATCAGTAATGGATCAGAGTACCACTGAGAAGGCAGCTCAGCTCTGTTTCCAGGCTCCTCTCTTCGGAGAGGAGGAGCCTGGCTCTTACGGATTCGGCAGAGAAAGGAGGGAACGCTGCTGGTCAGAAAGAGCAAAATGTTCCACACCAACTTTGCACCAGGTCAACTCTGTTACCAGATCAACTCTCCATGATCCCCCCTGTACCTGACTAACTCAGTATCAGATGAAGTTTGCACTAGGCCACCTCTGCTTCAAGCCATTTCTGCACAAAGCCAACTTCACACCAGACCAACGCTTCAAACCAAGTCCTCCTGAAAGGAGGTTGTAGAGAGTTGGGTGTTGGTCTGTTCTCACAAGTCACAAGTGATAGTACAGATTATACATTAGCAAAAACTTCTTCATTTAAAATGTCATCAAGCGTTGGAAGAGGCTGCCAGGCAAGTAGGTGAATCACCATCCCTGGATGTGTTTAAAAGTCATGTAGATGTGGCACTTGAGGATATGATTTAGCTATGGACTTAGCAGCATTAGGTTACTGGTTGGACTCAATGATCTTAAAGGTCTTTTCCAAGTTAAACAATTCCATGGTTCTGTGATTACCAAAGAGCTCATGTAATTCACCATGAAAACGGGATCTTCTGTTGAACTCCCTTCTGTGGAAGGGTGTTTCTGAAGTATTTCTTATCATGATTAATAGGAGTCTGCAAAATTATGCCTCCTCTCCCTGTCCTGCAAACCATTCTGACTGGAGCATTGCCCTTTTTGCCAGATGATGCCATCCATAACCACCCCCGCACCAACAAAAGTCTATTCATCCCCTAATTTCCCTATAAACTAAATATAGTTGAGGGCAGAAATTCAAAGTCTTCTTACTAAACAGAAAAGGCTTTTTTTATAAAAGAGCTTTCTGAAAATGAAACTTGGTATGATGCAGCCTCAAGAAGAAAAAACAGATATTTATCACCAGTGGGGAGTGTGAAGAGAGGGAAGCAACTGGTAGTAACTCAACCTGGGCTGTGCAGGGAGTCATTCATATCACTAGAATAATTACAACCTGGCAATGAGGGTTCCTCTCTTGTCCTCTTTCCTTGTAAGTCCTGTTTCTTCAGAAGGCTTCTTACAGCCTTTTAAATACTTTGAAAGGTCAAACTACACAGCAGGAAGAGCTGCAGAGTGGGGTGTGGAAGCAGCAGAGGGAAAAGCCATCAGTGGAAACCCACTGAGATGAGAATATTGACTAGATAAATAATATCATATTAAGCAGAATTCAAGATCCAGACCTGCCATGCTCCACTAACAGAGAGTGAATAATTACAGGAGGGGTTAGGAGGTGAAAGCCTGTCTCCTGTAGGGGATGAGGAGAGGATAATAAGCTTAGCACACTTGAAAAGGCAGCCAAAGAAATCTGACCCCTTATCACACAGTTATCTGTAGAGCTGTAGATGAGATTAGGCCCATAATGGGATTGGTGCCACATGAAGCTTTGCATTTCTGACGTTGCAAGGAGGTTACTGACACCAATCCCTGCTAATTTATTGAATTGCCACAATAAAAATGCCTTCTTTACTGAAAATAGCTGATAGTAACTGAATAAACCTCTTGAGTAAAAGGGGATTCATTGCCTGAAGAGGATTTGCAGGGCACCACCATTATTGAGTCAGTAGATACAGAGGCTGCTGGCTGCCCTCGGGAGGCTCAGACTGAGTTTTTATGCTTTCCCCAGACATCCCACACCTAATCCTTGGCTCTGCAGGGAGTTGTGCTCAGAATCCCCACTTTGGGAAAGGAAGTTACTTGTCCAACATCACACTGTGAGCACAGGCTGGGAAAGAGCGTTTATCTTTGTGCCAAGCTAGTGCAGGATCCAGAATGGGACCAGGTCCCTGTGTTCCATCCTGTATCCCTGATCCAGTGTATCTCTAAGGTTAACCCTAATCTAAATATGGCCATGATGGCTGGGATTACCTTAACTTTTCCCCTTCTGCTCCTTGCAGAGCTGCCTCTTTGCCCCTGCACCCTGGCAGGACCATGTGCAGCAGAGAGTACTCCAGATTGGAGAGCAGATTCTCCAGTAGTGTGAAGGACCAATAGCAGGGTGTACTGTCCCCACTTCTTTGGTGACCCTTCCCGTCCTCTGACCTTTGAATCCTCTTTTTGGAGCCTTTTTTCCCCTTGAAGGGAACTTTTGGATGGTTGAATAGCTTGTGAGCTTCTCAGCATCTGTGTGGCCCAAACACATTGGTGTCCTGAGAACTCATGACAGCTGTTGACAGAAAATACTGCTTAAGCAGTGGCTACTGATAAAGCGTAGATGGAAATGGGTGGAAGTTGGCTATAAACAATTATTGTGTGAAAAGCATGTGATTACTGTAACACTTGAGATTGACTCAGCTAAGAGTAGCTAAAGATTAAGGGACTTGTGGTATCGCTGTAGGAATTGTCTCTCAGGGAATGAGATTTACAACCCTCTCCCCAAAGAAGGTTGAACTCTCTGAATCAGACACAAAAGTTGAGGTGGAACGAAAAAGCATTTTGATAAAGTCAAAGCACATTGTTTCAACATTTTTGAAGTCAAGTGCTACATTTAAAATTTTTCAAGTGGTCTATTTTAAATTTGAAACACCTTTTGTTTTCAAAGCTGACCCATTCTTCACAAAACGTAAAGAAAAACGAGATCTGAAAATGTTAAATTACCCAAAAAATGAAACAAAATGGAAGGTTTTCAGTTGAGGCAGAATAATATTTTTCTTCTTTTTTCATTTCAGAAGGAAATAAAAATGTTTTGATTCAACGCAGGCTAACATTTTTATTAGGTTTTCTATTCAAGCCTCCACCAGAAAAAGCCTTCTTTTTTCCTCTGTGCTAATTAAAAGCATTTTTGGCAGGAGGCAGAGCAGAGACGGTACAGCCCCAAGAACCAGCTTTTTCATTTGTGCTTCATCGTGTCATACTGAGAATAATCCTTCCACTTAACCAAACTATAACTTGGCATGTTAAGCACATTCCTCCCAGAGGAAACCAGGATGGTGCAGGAGGGCCAAGAAGGAAGTGCTTTGTCAAGAGTGATGTGGGCAAGTGAGGACCAGGGCCGGGGCTGAGACATGATAGTGAGGATGCAGGGATGCTGCAGCAAAGAACCCCTGCTCACCATAGAGGGGAACAGCAAACAGAGCTGTTTTCCCTGAACTCATTGGCATTTGGGATCAGGGATATATTTTAGGAATACTTTCTTTTAGGGATACTTTCAGCTCCATAACCCTCCCGCAAGGGAAAAGGGTCGCAAGAACTACAAAGCCTTCCAGATGGCAAATATACGTGGACTTACTCCCTGCAGAAGATTTTCTTGTTTGCATTGCTGGGAAGAAGAATGGACCTGTGGATAAACAAAGCAGCCATTCCACACTGCAGGCATCAGTGCTCAGATTCCAAGAAACCCTTCAGGTCTAAGTCTTTCTCTCTCTAGAGAGAAATTTGCACTAAATGCCTCAAATACGATGCCAACACAGAATAATTTAAGCATGGCAGTGTGATCTGGAGTGAAGGAGGGACACAGCCACAGAGGGGGTGAGGGGCTGAGTCATGTTACTCATCTGAATGGCAAATCTGGAGAGCAGAAGGTGGATAAGTAGTACAGAGTGACTCTAGCAGAGCACAGATGGTCTTTTTCTCTTGGAAATACTCGATGTTTTACCCCGATGATATCTCAGAAGAGTACCTGAACCCCACTGCCAGCTCATTAAAGAAGCAGTGTTCCCTGACACCAGTAACTGTTGGCATGAACTGTTATGAAGCTCTTATCGTTGCTCTTCCTAGTAACAGGATTTTCCAAAACAACCTCAAACACAAACTGAACCAGAAGAGGGTTCTAGTCTACAAAATAATCCTGCAACTGAGTGTAAACTTAACTCTCAGTCCAAAGAACCATTTAGGCCCTCAGTGCCATAGGTTTCATTTTCTCTGGCAAGAGGTAAGGACAAAGAGTAGGACTAGGTTGAAGACATGGCCTCCAAGGGGAAAACAGCCAGGCTGCAATCTCTTTGTCCCCAGAGTCAGCATCTCAATTGTTTGGAATGAGAGTGAAAGGTTCCCATTCTGATGTACTTGCTTCTTGCAGTCCTTTTCCACAGTTACCAAAGATGACGCACAGGGAAAAAACAATGAAGATGGCAGCTCTCCCTTCCTCCCTCCCCCCCTCTTGTGTAGTGCCCTCCATTTCTTTCTAGTCATTTAATTGGAAAGCATATTTGCTCATGACGTACTCCAGATATCATGTTCCCTCATGATTATTTCCACTTTGTTTGCCTATATATTAATTCTTACAGCTCACTGCCTGTCTCTACAAAGAAAGTCTCTGCCTGAGAAGCCAAACCTTCTGCCAGCCAGCCATGTCACGTACCGTGTGAGGTCACCCGGCTTTCTCACCACATGGTGAAAGAACACCTTGTTTGGGGTGGCAGGTTGCGTTTCCATGTCAGGGTGGAGGCAGTCACAGGGCTTCACAGAAGAGATGGCAGAGAGGAAACAGGAAAGTAGAATTGTGGTAATACATCTCTGCAACCTCAGAAAGAAGGTTTCCAAGACCAGGGTATCTTGTCTCTGTTCCTGGTCAGGCAGTTAACGGCCTTCATGGTGTGGTCAGTAAATGGTAAATACCTTTTGAGGTGTTACTTCTTCTCTATTGTTTTACCTACCTCATTTTCCATAAATGATAATTGTGAGTTTGCCAAGGAAAACCAGGAAAGAGCAAATTAGCAGAGGTTCTTCCCAGATGAATAGTTTGTCTGGGTGAAAATCATAGAAACATTTAGGTTGGAAAAGACTTTTTTGAAGATCTAGGGCATGTCCCTGCGATCACCTCCTGGCTGTGTCCACCCCAGCTTTGGCCAGATAGCAGGGAACATAGAGCATCAGAAAGGCAAGAAGGGTGTGATTGCCAGACACGCACAACCCATCCTTCTCCACTGGAAGGGCCAGAGTGAGCAGAAACACAGCACATTTTGGAGCCAGAAAAGATATCTCCTTCTTTACTTTTTCTGGCTTTAGACTGGTGGAAATTTATTATTTTGCAGGTGGTGAGAGAAAAAAACATTTTCTGCCAACCCCCTGCTGGGTGAACAGATGTGTGATGTGCAGCAGCAGCAGCAGTGGTGCAAGGCTCTGCCAGGTCTGGCGTGGATGTTTCTCACTGGACACCCAGCAATAGGTGGTTTGTCACCTGTTTTTTGAGGACCAGCAGCAATCTCCCCTCTAGAATTAAAATTACCTAGTGTCCACATGTCACTTGAAATAGCCTTTCTGTGTCCCAACTCACTGCTGATGAGATATTCTGGACATGGTTATTTTGCAGCACCTGGACTGGAGTGGGCTTCTATGAGTAATAAATGGAATGTGCTCAGTGGGATGCACAAGCTGGGCTGCCTCAAGAGATGGGCTCACCATGGCCAGTGTAGACAAGTCATGAGGATCACCATCCCCAGTGTGGAGCAACCCTCAGTTAGGGCTGTGATCAGGCCCACCTTGGGACCCGAATGCACATCTTGCTCCATTCTCCCAACCAAACCAAATAGTTTTCACTGGCCAGTACACAAGCCAAGGGCTTTCTGGGCTTCTCCATGCAGAGACAGAGACAAAGTCAATCCTTCCTGCTTTTAAACAGAACAATCTCCAGCTAACAAACAGGAAAAAACCTCTTCAGCTTAGCATAGCCCTTCCTCAATTAACGTCTCCCCTGGACCTGCTTTGGTAAGCCCTTGGAAGCTTGGAAAAATTTCAGGTGCAAAAATAGAGCCTTACAAAGTCAGCAGCCAAGCCCTGCTCCTGGACAAGTTGTAGGAAGGGAATTTTTGTGTCCTTTATTAAATTCCCAAGCCAGTTCCAAACTCTGTTGAAGGAAGTGGAGACTCTCCCAGGCCATCTCAGCATACAAAATACTGAACAATATTCCACCTGACCTCCTGCTGCATGGAGGAAACCACAAAAATAGGTTTCCTGGTGAATTTAGCTTCTATGTATGTTGCCAAAATGCTTCTAAGAGCAGTGGTGCTGAGGAAGCATCCAGTCCTCAGCACAGCTTGAAGCCAGCCTAAGCATCTCCCCAAAAGCTCTGCCCAGGAGGCTCTTTGAGGACCTCATTTTCTTGGCTGTTTTCAGGTTAAAACCAGGTGATCGTTCTCATAAATCGAGGTGAGAAGGAGGTTCGTCCATCATGAAAATACTTCCATATTTCTCAGTGGTCCTTTTTTCTATCAGGACTAGTAGCCTGTACAAGTTGTGAGCCTGGAGGATGTCTTACTGTGTTTTGTTCCTGGCATCACTTGCTAATCACTTGCTCAGCTCTGCCTTGAGCAGATCAGGGACAAATTTGGCTACCACAGCAGAGGAAAACAATAGCTGAGTGTGTCCTCTTCTGCTACTTTTGAGTTGTTCAACCAGAAAATAATGAAGAGAGAACTGTGTTTCTTTGGCTTTGCAGTGTAACTTGCTGGTGACTAGATAAGCCCAGAGGCTGAAGGATGAGGTATTGATTGATTTTTTTGCAGTGTTTATTTCTGAGTTAATTTGCAACCCACTTTAAGAGAGAAAGAAATCACTGGAAATAGAATATGTTTTATATTGTGTATGTTATGAAAAGGGTTTTAGCAAAGAGACTGTTGCCTCTTTCTCTGGAGCAGTGTTTGGTTATTTTAACTTCTGATGATACAGCTTGATCAGATCTTAGCAGTTGCAAGGCAGGATCGCATGAATTTTATAACTTGCTCTAAAGCACACAGATGTCATTTTGCAAAACCACAATTAAGGAGATGCAGAGATGTACAAATGCACTATCTCAGCTCTCTCTGAAAGAACCAGATAGGTCCTTGGTCCGTGTATAGAAGTCTAGATGGGATTTCTGTATGCACAGCAAGATCACAATCCATGTCCCTCTCAAATTGTTAGTAATGTAGGGATGACCAGACTTAACACGGGGAACTGCTGGGCTCTGACCACTTCTTCCCACTGTACCATCTGCCAGAGGGCCCAGCTAATGAGCAATGGATCTGAACTTCAGGTGGGTTTATTAAAATCTTGTAGGTGTCCCATTATTGTTAATAGGGCTTTAGCACATCAGTGGAGAGATAAGTGGTTGTGGAGACAAGGTCGACATTTGAACAAGATGAAGGCAACACAAGGAATTCTTAAGAAAGTTCTTTTCTCAAGAAGTATCAATTGATTCTGTGGATCCCCAAGACAGTGCAGGACCCTGATTCCTAGTGTTGGACCCAATATATTTGCAGAACTTTTATCGCCTTTAAGCTAGCCAGCTGCTCACTAAATGTATTCCAGGAGTAGATGCAGTGCAGGACAGCAGACATGGACCAAATGAGCCTGGGTTTCCTGTAGCATAAGCAGAGGTTTAGCAGAAGATCACATCAAGCACATACCCTACTGAGGCGGCATGTGCCAGGCCTGTTCCTTCTCTGGCATGGAGCAGGAATACAAATGGGGCAGAGAGACACCAGATATCTGACCACCATGGGGACAGCCTGGCCTCAGCACAAGGCATTTTGAGCAGTTCTTTCAGCCTATTTCCCAGTGTGAGTAATAAAAGCTCCTAGCTGGTTTAAAAGAAGGAACATGCCGTATGGTGTGCTACCGTTCCCATGTCAACAACTCCAAAGCATCAGAAAGGACACTTCCTCTCCTGTCCATGTCATACTTCTTAACACATCTTTGCTAAGCGCTATTGTTGGTGGTGGAGACACAGGCTTGTGTGTTCCTGCTGAAGAGAAATCAGCAGATCCAGACCCAGAGATGCCAGAATCTAGTAAATAAATACAGAAAGGCAGGTTTAAACAAGCACAGCCTAAGTGGCACAGCGTGTCTAGCTTCTTGTCAGGGCCTTATCAAAGTTAGCCTATTTTTGTTTCTTTGCCAAAGCAGCATTGTTATTTCTATTGTACTTTTTGGCAGCAGTTCCATAGCTGCAACCTAAGCTCCCTTCCTAAAGGTGCTGTAACACTCCAAGAGATTACACCCCTCATAGCTGCAGCCCGAGGGGTTCACAGCGATGAGTCTTCTTTTGATTCAAAAATAACATGCTGAAAGAATGAAATTCAAAGTCCTGTGCCCTGGACCCTCACTTGGTGAAATGGAGACAGTGAGGAGTTTTGATGCCTTCGTTCTTCTCTGATGCGAGGGCTGGAACAGGCAGCACCATAATGTGCCTCAGAGAATTAGGCATGGTCTGTCCTTGCAGGAGTTTCCATGGTGCCCTGAGAAGCTTTTCCACACTAAGTACTGCCATGCTGCCATTATGCGCCCAAGGCTGCCGGAAAGCTTCCTGATCTTTCTGCCACAAATAAAGACCATTATATGAAGAGCCATGGGCCAAAGTGGAGGGAAATATATTCAGTCCCTGCCAGTATCTGCTGCTTGTCACTCGGTTGCACTCTGCCCTGGCTGCCCACACTGGGCCTGGAAGCAGTGCCAGACTTACGCTGCGTCGGCACAGTGCCCTCCCCGAGGAGTCCTGCTCTCACGAGGCCACTTGGCAATGTAATAACAACAACAACAATAAGGGCTCATTTTGTTACCCTGATACCTTAGCACACACGGTGTGCTTCAAAAGTTCATCGTCCAGCGCTGCTTTTAAAGCCCCAGTCAGTCTAATTGCAGTATTAATTCCGAGATGAAATAGCCCATCATCTATGTCATGGGGAGAGGAAGCAGAAAAATGCTGCCTGTCTCTCTGAAAGGCTCTGAACACACAGAGGCCATTTACATTCAGGTAGGCAGAAGGTTTGTGAAATGTTATGTCTCCATTTTATGTGGGCATGACAGCTGAGCCCCAGTGCCACAGTATGAACAGAGAAAATAGTAAATAAGAATGTGCAGGCAGAGACTAAGGGCTTAATAGTAGAGCTTCTTAATAATGAGCATCTTGAGCCAGAAGGGTTGGAGAAGCAGATTTAATTCAGAGGTTTAAAACTGGTATTTAAAATGTTGGAGATGGAAACAACCATGGTCTGAACACAGGGCAAGTAGAAAGCAACACCAAATTTCAAATCCCACTTCTGCACAACTCAGCCCAGCCTAGCCCTACCATACTGGCAGCAAGGAGGGAAGGTGGATGATTTAATTAGTTGTTTTAACATGGAAAACCTAAATCTGTGTGGAGCTTGGGTCCTGCTTGAGGAAAGACATGGAAAAGCCCATCAGATGAGAGCCCACCACCTTCCCAATCCTGGTGGCTCTGACCTCGAGCACCACTTGCAAAGTATTGCAAAATAAATTAAATCTGCAGGGCCCATTCCTGGTGGAGATGAGAGTTGCCAGAGCAGAGCATTTCTCCAGGATCTGCATGAAGAGCTGCTTGGGGATGCTGGCTGCCAGCTCATGGCTTTCTCACCCAGCACACCTGAGGAAGAAGAACCATGCTCTGATCCAATTTCATCTTCCTCAGAGCAGGGTCAGAGGACTGCTGGCAGCCACGGTGGCTTTCTCCCTTCTCTGTGTTGGTCTTGTTGACACAGTTGCACTCATTTATTCACTGCTTATGGCTGTAAGGATGCTGTTGGCTTTGGCAAATTAGCATCTCACACTTTGCTAGTGCTTTGTGTATGTCTTCTCTGCAGCAGGGAAACAACAGAAACTCCTTGTGTCTTGTTGCTCCTATTTCAGCAAACATGGCAGAATCCTTGGTCCAGACTGTTGCAAAAAAGCCCCCCTTGCACTTCAGCCCTGTTCTTCAGGACTAAAAGGAGTATGTGGATGATTTTAACAGTGGTAGACAGAGGTTGTCCTTACCTGCAAGGGGCATCCCCAAAGCCATGCTTATGCCAAGACATGCTGCTGTGGCTGTTGGGGTCCTTCTCCAGCAGTTGAGGAGAAGCAGTGGAGATGGCAGTGAGATAAGAGAGATCACTCTTCAGGCCACTCAGCAAAGCTCATTTTTAAATTGTTATAAATACAGTATATAGGATTAAGCAGTATTTTGAATCACTGAAGCGCCTGCCCAGCTGAAGCCACATCTCAGAGCTGCCCCTTATGCTGGTGAGTTGGGTTTCAGTAGCCAACATATACACAGACGTGAGGAGCAGATCTCTCCACTCTGCGCTCATTATTCCTGTTTAAATCAACGTGTTTTACCATAGCAACTACCAAAGAAGGAGCCAACAGTTTTTGAGCAAACAAACACTTATTAAAGCACCCTTCTGAAATATTTATGCTTTGTTCCCAGCAGCCCACTAAGTGCATTGACAGAGCAGCGCAGCACAGCACTGCATGGCACCAGGGGTGTCAGGAGAGCTTTTTCTCTGCTGCCTGGCAAAGTGGAAAAAACATTCTTCAGCAGTTTGTTTATCAGCCTGAGAGTTTAACCATCTCTGCACATTGTGAAACTGGGAGATGGAAGCAACTCCACCGAAGAGCAGGACAGTCTCAGTCCTTGCTGCATCTCAGGCCAGCCTTAAACAGTGACTCCAAACTGCAAATTGCAAGTTTTTTCAAACTCCCTGAAGAATTTGCTCCAAACTTGAATAAAACTGTTTTGATCGAAATTATAACAGTACTGAAGTTCATGATGAATGAAAGGAGGTAAAAAATGTAAGAGAAGTTTGTGGGATGTGAATGGGAAGGTATGCGAGAAAGAAAACACAAACTTACACAGAAAAATAGGAAAACAAAACTAAGGAACACTCCCTACAGCAGCGAAGGCAGCTTTGGAGGCACTTGTCCACCTCTTCCCTTGGTCCACTTCACTGTCACCCCAGCACTGCAGATGAAACATAAAGGCTGTTCTGAGAGCACCAAAAGCATTTGGAGTGGGGCACCCTTCTACAGGTAGGACTGAGGACTGAAAGTAGGGAGCATGGAGGGAAGGAAAGACCTTTCAAATGGATTTTACTGTCTCTATTTTCTATCTCTCATAATCCATAGTTCATCATCCAGGACCTGCAGAATGGCCCTGTGGTCTCTTGTTGCCCAAGAAGGAAAAACACTGATGATTTAATGTGTATCTGCTCTTCTGGTGTGTGTTTCCCTCCCTCAGGAGGCAAATCAGATGCCTTGCTCTTGAAGATAGGCTCCCAAAAAGCTCACTGCTAGAGGTGTGTGCTGGTACTTAACATGTCCCATGTCTGTCAGTTGCATCGAGTGCCAGTGACAGAGCTGTTTAAAGCCTGGACTGTAACACAGAATAATGAAAAGTTGTTTATGATTTCTGGAGTTGTCAACCAGCTCTTACGAGTAAATATTGTTCTACAAGTGAAAAATTCGCATGAGGCTGCTGTCATTGCTGGTTTTTTCCTGGGGTGAGTTTTCTGCACAAATGAAGCCAGCAAGAAAATTGTGTACTATTACATTGACAGGAAGGTTTCAAATACTTGAGATGTTTAAACAGATCTGCAGGTTTTGTAAGAAACACTAAAAAAAATGTTGTACCAACTGCTTTCTGCTGAGGTTGATCCATTTGCAACTTCCAGGACCAATACAAGCTGTACTTGGAGATGGCCATGACAGAAGAGAGTACTCATTTTTACTTCATGTCTGTGTGTCCATTTCCTCCAATGTTTTCCTTCAAAAAGAGCAACAGAGGTAAATTTTTAAGCAACATTTGCCAGAGTGCTGCTCCAGGAGAAGGGGCCACTGTAGGCACTGCTCACAGACGCAGTGAGAGAGTGGGAACAATGGACTGAGCAAACATCTCTGAGGACGTCAGCCTCGCTGGTGGGATCTGCGTCAGTCCAGGCAGACAAACTGGAAAGATACAGAGAAGACTGCTTCTCCTGTGAAAAGAGGATGTACATATGGTCAAAGTCTGCCAAACATCCTCTGCTGTAGGAAGGGAATAAGAAGTACCATAAGCAGAGAAATAAAAATCAGGCCATTCTTTGACATACATTTAAATTGGCACTGCCATCAAAGTCCCAGAGTCCTTCATCCCAGATTCAGTCACTTGTAGGCACCCTCCAGCGATGCCTTCTGTACTCTGCCGGCACAAATATCCACGTAGCGATGGAAAGAATCACAATGAGGTCTCCCTAAGCAGAGGTTTCCAGTCAGTCAATCCAGCTGGCTGTTTGCCTTTTCTTCATGCTGGGTTACCTGAGCCTGTTCACAGAGGCCGAGCTGTGGGGGTGCCTCAATGTCTGCAGCAGAAGGCCAGGCTGTGGGGAGGCAGTGACTGCTGCTGCCTTCCACAGCCACAGTGCCACAGCTCACATACAAAGCCGATGTGAAGAACCTGTGCATGCACACATGAGCAGGACACCTCTTCTGAGCAGGATGTTAAGGGCTACATGAGTTAACTCTGGCCATATAAATGTAGCTGCACATTCTCTTGGACACAAATTTCTTTATAGTGAGTTTGCTAATCTCCACCCTGGATTGCAGTGTGCTCTGAAGACACATGCAGCACAGATGGAAAACGTGGGCTATGAGGCATGACTCCCCTAAGATTTACTTCAGTGTAATAAAAGGATCTTGGCCCTTTCAATCCCCACAGTCACAAAATAGCAGGAAAAGCTTTGGAATCCCAGATCCCTTTAGGAGTTGCTTATTTTGCAAACATTAGAGCCCTACTATTCAGATATGAATTGGATGCTTACAGCTCAGGAGATGAATCAAGCAGAGGAAATATGTCACAGCACACAGTCCACCAAGCACCTGCCTAAACCACACATTTCCAGTATAATTTCTCACTGTAAGGGGAGCCAGCACCTACACAGAAAGGAGCCTCCATCGCTGTTTGCCTACAGCGAGGCAGAGATTTTTTGAGTCAGGCTTCATGACATAAAAGCAATTACTGAACCAATTCAGTCACATTAAAACCCACATTAACAAGGACATGCCACTGTCAGGAGAGAACTTCAGCATCCCCACAGTGTGGACTCCACTTGCTCTGAGATAATACACCACCTTTTTTTTGGAGTTTGTTGAGGTCAGTAAAACCCCCTGAAGGGCTGTTCAGTGACTGACATCAATGAATGCAGGGGATAAATAATAGCAAACTGCAGCTTTGTTTTCTGGTTTTGGAAGAACATTAAGAGAGAATGATGTGGCTGTTTAACCCAAACGATGCCCAGCTGACTGTGCTAGCCCTCTGAGCCCCGTTTGTTTACCCAGCGATGCTACACTCTGGACAGGCTTTTTTCAAACAAAGAAATTTTTCCTTAAATGAAAGAACCTCACAGCAGAATTCTTTGCTGCAAGTAGTCACAGATTTTCTCCAATTAAGTGAGTACAGATCACCTGGATTTCCACCCAGTGTGGAAAAACAAAGAAAAGGCAGCACTGTTTTATCTTTCAGATTTTTATTTCTTCAAATTTGTTGCTGCCATCTTTTCCCATAGAATCAGGCCAGCAGATGTCTGAGGAGAGGTAGTTGTCTTCCAGAAGGACAAAGCACTCAACATTTTCTGCCAGTGAAGTCACACCCGTGCTGGGCCACAAAACAGGACAGCCCCAGCAGCACATGCTCACACCAATCACACCAGTATCTCATCACAGCCACGACGTCTGGGCTAGAAGGTGGCCAGTATGGTGAATTTATACACATGCAACCATAAGGCTATTTTCAGCAGCTATGCAAGGTCATGGCTCCTCCCTGGACCTTGCAGAGCAGGCAGGAATGCAGAGGTAGGTGGACACTACACACCCATCTTCTCCACTTGTCCTGCTGATTAAGTTAAACTTAGAGCCACTGATCTCAACCCATATAAAACACTGCATTTGCTCTTTTTCTTCCAGACTTCTCCTGCACATTCAAGAGCTCCCCTGCCTTTTCCTCATCAATCTAATAAAAGTTACTCTTTTTCTCGTCCAGATTTGACTCAGTTATACCTTTAGGTCATCAATGTTACTTACACAAACATTAATGCCTTGACTCTTTTAGTATAATCAAGTTTATACATGTCTCTCCTGAGCTTGGTTTAGCACTGTTTATCCTGCCAGTGGACAAGACTGGTTCTTCACTAGGGGACTGCCAGCCATGTGATCATACTGGCCAAAAAACAGGCTATGTATGCTCTGGCTCAGTGTCAACTAAGTGCATTAATGCAAGTCCCAACTTTAAGCTTACACCTGAGTGGCTCAGGTCACCAGCAAAGGAACTGGACGATGGCACTGGGCTGTTCTCGGTGTCATGCAGTGATAGGACAAGGGGCAATGGTTGTAAGCTGGAACATAGGAGGTTCCACATCAACCTGAGAAGGAACTTCTTCACGGTGAGGGTGACGGAGCACTGGAACAGGCTGCCCAGGGGGGTTGTGGAGTCTCCTTCTCTGGAGATGTTCAAGACCCGACTGGACGGGTTCCTGTGTGACTTGGTTTAGGTGATCCTGCTGTTGCAGGCGGATTGGACTAGATGATCTTTCGAGGTCCCTTCCAATCCGTAATGATTCTATGATTCTACGATTCTATGATTCTTCAGACCAGCCACAAAAACATGCCCTTACACAGGGCAGTTGACTGTAAACTAAAGTGTCCATCACTTGCTCTTCAGATTAAGTCCTCTAGCGCAGCACTTTGTATCTGCCCCAGACTGAGGTGACAGAGAACACTTTGGTGGGTACAATATTTGCCCTTGCACATTAACTTTACTTAATTAAAGACTGTGCTAAAACCTTGTCCTTTTTTTTCTGGTAAATTTGCAGATGAGATTAGAGAGGTCCCTACATATACAATGAAATTTAGCACTTTGAGATCTCCAGGTCAAGAAATGGGTGGTGCTGGGTAGCCAACAGCCTCTTGCATGAAGAAGGCAGAATTTCCACAGCCATTGTAGGAGCCATTTAAACTGCTCATCACAGACCAAGCCAGAATTTCAAGGAAGGTAGGCTGTCCCTTGGCCTGGAAGGAAAAGGTGAAGGACCTTAGTCCTGAGTTGCTGAGCATCAGCTCTAATCACACATTTTTACTTATTTATTCTGAATCTCATGGGATGTCGTTTCCATTTCACGCGACACAACAGCTGGCATTGGCTATAGTTTGGCTCACCCTAGTGGTCTGAAGCTTCGTGAGGTGTACGTCATGCTCTGTAATTGCTTTGGGTGATTTAAGTATTAACGAAAAGTCATCCAGTCATTTTGAGCAGTTAAATTAAAAGCAAACTGGATTTCGCTAACTGTGGTGTGTTTCCAGGTGATAAATGCTTTTTAACAAATCTCATAAAACCCTCTTTCTGCTGCGTTGAATGTAATGTGGATTTTTATGATTCTTTTTAATACTTTCTCAAACAATTTCATCATCATAAAGTCTTCTCCTGGATGGAAATTTAATAAAAGACTGAATTGTTGTGGAAGGTATGAGCATGATTTAATCTTGCCCACTCTTTTTCCCAGATCTTGTAAATTTATTCCTAACGGTCTGAGAGTTAATAATTAATAAATGAAATAAAATACTTGGAAATGTCAAGCTTGCCTCACGCTCTCCTCATCTGCCTGGCCAATGATAATTAACACTTTCATGTTTAAGCCAGATGTGCCAGTGCCTCTGTGGCCCAGTGTAGTCAGTTGCACTGGAGAGCCCCATGCATTCCTATCACCATGACTGTGCCCATCTGTGCCTTCGGCACCAGGGGTAGGGTCTCTCCTGTTTGAAAAGCTACCTTTGCTGGGTTCAGACCTGGGCAAAAATGCACCACCCAAATACAAAGTCCTCAGGGCAGCAGACAGTCTGTGCTCTGATCCTCTAATTACTTTCCAAAGTTATAGTTCCAAGTTCAAAATGTCTAGAAAACCTTGAATGCAACTGCATCCTTCTCTGGGTCGTGGATGTCCTCACAGACAAGTTTGGCTGTATAACCAATGTTTTGGAGAGATTCGCAGTCCATCTCATAATTCAGCAGCCTTACAATCATGTTTTGTAGCTCAGATGATGAAACATATGCAGGAGATAATGTAATGAGTTCTAGAGAGAATTGCTGCAAAATTACAGTCTTATTTTCCCCACAGACCTGTATGAGATAGACCATTTATTGAAAGGAGCAGGTAAAGCAGCACAGAGGTTTATTGGCTGGACCACGCCTGTGCTGTGGTGACCAGGACTTCCCAGCTCCCTGTCTGGGCATTTGTTGGTCTGCATTTGGGCTTTGTTTCAGCGAGATGCTGCTTTGCAGCACCATGCTGACCTCTCCTACACAAAGCACCATCTAGTGCACGGGCTAGAAAAAGGCTGCTCGAGCAGGCTGGAGTAAGCGAAGAGCGCATGTGGACAAGTGTGGAGACGTCCTTAAGTCAGGAGAGCTAATGGAATTAATCCTGGAACACTTGTGAGCCAGCCAAGGAAATTTCTAAAGCATTAGGGAATATCTATGAGGAACAAACCATCGCTTGGGGCTGGTCCCAAAGGACAGGAAAAAGGAATAGTGCTCCAGTGTTAAGAAGGTGAAAAAGAGGGCCCAGGAGTTATCCACCAGCCAGCCTAGCTATATTTCTTGGAAAGATACTGGAACAAATTATTAAATAATCAATAAAAAACACCTAGAAGATAATAAAATGACAAGAAAAAGCCAGCATGGATTTCTCAAGAAGAAATCACATCAAATCAATCTAATTTCCTCCTCTGACAGAGTAATGAGCCTGGCAGACAAGGCAGAAGCAGATGTGATATATCCTGACTGTAAAAAGACTGTGTACTCAGTATTGCATGACAGTCTCATGAGCAAATTAAGAGCATGTGAGCAAAATAGGAATATAAACAAATTCACCAGAATTCGGTTGCAAAACCCAGAGAAAAACACCCACCTCTTAAACAGCCCATTTCAAGTGGGGAGAGAGGAGCCTGGTTCGATCACCATGTTCATTAATAACTGATTTGTCTGATGACAAAGCTAATACAGTTTTATAAGCTGGGAGGTACTGTAAACAACACAGCGGACAGGATCTGAATTCAAATTGATCTGGATAACGGGACAAAATCCGTCAGCTGAAGCTCAATGAGGACAAATGCAAAACACTGTGCTTGGGCAGGAAAATCAAATGTACAAGTATGAAATGAGAAACAAATAACGAAACATTGCGGAAAGGATGATGATACCAATTACCGTCTCACTTCTCTCTGTGTGCAGAGTATTTCTTTTCTGATTATAATAGCTAGCCTAGAATTTTCTGCTGTGTACAGATACTGTTGACAGAGCTGGTGAAAATTGGCACTTCTTTATTTTTGGCAAAGGAAAATATTTTTCCAAGGTTTATTCATTACAAAGTAACTTCTGGTGGGGGAAGCTTACCTGGAGAAAAAAACCTCATGCTGTTGCACATTAGAAGTGATCCCCTTCTCATTTAAGGCAGTATTTCTGTCAGGACAGCAGTGGTATATAGTCATGTGCCTGTGAGTCCTGTCAGCCCTTGCTGCCTGTCCCCAGAGATGGAGCCTGGTCAGCCCCTGTATCCTGCACTGCCTGCTGGTTAAGCTAAAAATCAGAAGAAACCTCAGAAATGGACACTTACCAAGTACCATTCCCTGAAAAATGTGTACTGATAGCCCTAACAGCTAGGTTTCTGCAGCACAAGTTGAAGAGCTCCTCCGTGTTTCCATACCCAGTAGCACAATGCTCCCATTTACGAATATCAATATTGAAACCAGTTTTCCATCTCTTCAGGTTTTTCCTATCATGAGTATGTTTGGTCAGCAGATTGTAGAGGTGATGTGAGGTAACATTAATCCAGGCTGTGGTGTTAACCACAGGACAAAGGAGGATGTTTCCTGGTGGGTCACTGCTTAGCACCAGTTCTGAACTTACTTCCTTTGAGGTTTCCAACCCTGCCAGATTTGCTCTAATTCCAGTGTCCCCTCCCTTTAAATTGCTGGAAGTGGTTTATAGAAGAGTGCAGAGGGCTGGACTGGAGATTAAAGGAACACTTATTTATCTGAATTAATGGATTATCAAACTTGGCTCTGTGTCCCCCTCAATGAGCTCCCTGGATGCGCTAGAGGCCACATCTCCACCAGGAATGGCCAAGGAGCGTCACTTGCACCATACTCCATCTCACACACACGTGTTATTTTCCTCAATTCATACAAAGACCATGTAACAAGGCAGAAGGAGAAACTGCCCCTTTGTTTATTTGAAATAAAACAATAGAATTCTATTCTATATCCCAAGGCAGTATACAGCACAAGGAACAAACAACAGTCGTCATGAGTCCAGATCTCTTGTTATTGTTTATTTTAATATCGCCACCAAAGGTTCAAAACAGATTTTCAGCCAAGTTTATCATCTCTGATACAATTCCACCAACTCAATAGAGCTATGGTACACGTGAAGCTTCTCAGAGACAATAGTGACAAGAAGAGACAAGCTTCAGACACACATCCAGGCAAAGTGGGAATGTATACTGCCTTGCTGGGGATCTTGTTCAGGATTTTTTCTCCCTATTTCCATGCAGAGCTCAGACATATAATAGAGAACAAAGTATTTCTGAATACTACATGTCACTATTAGGAACTAAGAGCTGTCATGAATCTGGGAGCAGAGAAGTTGCATCATTCTTCTTCTTGACAGCACCAGGCCAGCAATAGCTACCATTGCCATTGTCAGGATTTCTGGGTTTGTATAGAAATGAGCAGCTCTGAGGCTTATGCTCACTCACGCCCTTTTCTCTCTCTCCACTGCCGCAGGGACAGTGTGGGGGGTCCAGATTCCTGTCGGTGGACCACAGTGCCTCTCCTTTGAATGTCCTGCAAACCTGCAGGTGGGAAACAATGGGAGGTGCCAGTGTCCCCATCCAGCCCTGCCTGTGCAGAGAACCTTGTCCCTTTCCCTCTCTCCTCTTCTTATCTGGACAAGCACCTGCCCACACACAGACACTGCTTGACGCACTCCCAGTGCTGACTGAGCAGGGAGAGCAAAGCAATGTCTCTGACAGATGTTTCCTACCCCAGAGGAGAGCAGAAGGGGAACAAATATCCCACCAGAGTGTGCCTGCTGTCAGAGAGATCTCTTCCTGACCACATGCATCTTCTTCCAGTTCCCCAGCCCGTGAGAATGCTCAAGACACAAATCTCAAATATTTGGAATATTAACATCTATCAGTTTCACACGTTCCTTAAAGTAACATTTTTCTTGCGTGACTGCTCCTGCCATATGGTAACATTAGCCTGCACCATCACCATCTGGCTCAGCTTTAATTTTATCAAAAGCATTTTGACAGGAGGTAGCATCTTTCTCTTTACACCCATCCTTCTCCTCCCGCCAAAAACTGTAAGATTTCTCCTCAGATGAACTCAATTTTTGGTCCTGCTTGAGAAGACTGTCTGTATATTCTGTCTAGGAAACAGCTCTTTGATTTCAAATGTTTTGAAATAAAAACCAGCAACAAGGGAACTCCCAAATTTCTTTCCCAAAGGAATTTCTGCTGTTCATTACCACAGAGCCAAGACTGAAGCAGTGGGGCCTGGATACATTTCTTCCAGTCTCTCTTCAACTACAACCTCTGCAAAAAAATACCAGATCCTTAACGAGGCTACTTGTCCTATTACCATTGCTAGAATATTCTTGCAAGACAGAACCAGAAAAAATTAAGAAAACCCAGATCTCTCATCTTGTTTCTTCTCTCTTATTCACCACCACACCAGACCCCCTGCTGCGTTCCTTTTCTACAGTAAACCATGTCCTATAGCCCCATCTTCCCTTTGATCTTCTATGTCCTTTCAGAACGGGCATTAGGATGCGGGGCAAGACCTAAGATTCTAAAACAATATCGGTAATAGTAGGGAATGCAGAAATGGTCATAACAGCCCCCATTGTGTGGCCTGTCCTTTTGTGCTGGCTCAGTGACCCAGCAGCCTGTGAAACAGCTCCTGCTGCATCACAGCAGTTTGCAGGTAGGCTCAGGGCCCTCATCCACGTTCCCTGTCTTTGTCCTGCTGCTTCTAATCCTATTTATTATTTAGCACACCGATACATAACCCTCCTGCACCCACCCATGCAGAGAATCCATTCAAATGTGGCTGAAAGAGGAGAACTTGTCCACAAACAGCAGGTCATAATGAGATAAGGTTCTCACGGCTTCTATCACAGCCAGTGAGAGAAGCTGGTGCTTCGCGTGCTCCAGCGGCACCGATGGGCTTTGAAAACTCAAATGCAGCGCTGTGACAATAACAGCAGGACAGTAATGGCTGTGTGCCTGCAGATTAGCAAGGAAGCAATACTCCTCCGGTGCTGGCAGAGTAATAATTTCAGACATCACTTCAAACATGCATTTTGCAGAGACGTGGTGTTTTGCTGTGCAAGTGGGAAGGTCACCACAGGAGGGAAGCAGTGGCTCAGTTTTGCCTCTTAGTAGTCAAGGCTAATTTTTATTTTTATCTTTAACGTATATTTTGACCATTAGAAAAACTTCCCTGATGTGGCAATGCAATCAATCTCACTTCTTCAGAGAATTTAAGTTGACAGAGGCTGTTTGGGATGATGGTGGGTTGAAAAAGCTCTGCTTTCAGCACAGCTTGCAGAATTCAGAATGTATTAAAAATGAGAAGCATGTTTAAAGGGAGAAGCAGCAATAAACCTGTCACGAAACACAAAATGAAAGTGGACAGCTAACCTGCCAGCTGCCTTCCTGTGAGCCTGTCATGATAGTACCTGCCGGCCTACAGCTAATACTTTAAGATATATGGTCCTTCTAGCCAGTTAAAAAATTGCTTTGGAAGCTGTTGATTTCCAGTGCATACAAGAAATGGAACTTGTAGTGAAATTGCTTATAAACCTACAGCCTGAAGTTAGAGCACCTCTTGAATCATAGAAAATGACAAACAGAGCTTCACCAAGGTCTGGTCTTATAGGCATGAATGAAGAGAGAAATATTTGCCTACGTTCTGGGCTTATTAGTTCATCCTTTTTCAAGGTTTTCAGGATAAAAAGCAAAATATTCCCATAGTCCCTGTAAAATTACATTGGTGCTGAAACACTGTGAAGAATGAGCCCTTCCTCAGTAGACAGGCTTGGGGCAGGGGGCTGAGCCACTGGTGCGTTCTGGGCAGAGCAAAACTGCCAGCAAGGAATATCTTGGGGGATTTAGTGACTTTCTGCAGTAGAACCCAACACCTCCGGAGGTTCCTACAATCACCGTTGATGCTCGCATGACTTAGCGACTTTTTAGCCTTTCCAGTGATCCTGTAGTTGGGTCTCTGGAGATGTGCTACATGACAGACACTACCAGAAGGCACAGAAGAGGCACTGGCAGAACTAGGAGCACTTACTCTGTCGGCCAGCTGTGGGTGTCCTGACGCCTGATCGGTTTCCGCAGCTACAGAGACCTCTCTGTGCAGGAGATCTCTTTCCTTTGATCATTCCAGGAAAGCAAACTCTGACCAGCTTAACATGGTTTTGATAGAGCTTTGTGGTCTTTAAACAGTGGAGGTTGTTACCAGTCATTTTGGTAAGGCTTTCTAAGGATGGATTGTATTAGCTTGAAGTCAGCCTAAAAGTCACTGGTGGGAATTTTGGAATGGGAGCTGGCATTCCCCAAAACCACATCTGAATGTAAGTGCTGTGGATCATATGGGGGCAGGGAAACCTCCATCATGTTGTTACAGACTCATTAGCTTTCAGGAAGAGAACCATGTGTAAGTAAAACTGAAAATAGCAACTTGCTACAGTTCTTCAGACTCTCTGAGGAGAAAGATGGGTTTGGCATCCCACGGAGTTTGGACTTGATGGTTCTTTCCTGCTTCTGCTTCCTGTGGGACCTCTGGTAAGTAACATCACCTCTGGTGTCTCACTTTCCCATCTGTCAAAGGAAGATGAAAGAGATCTGGGTAAACTTTCACTTACAGTGATAAGACTTTGATACTACAGTCCTGGATAGCACTGATAAAAATCAAAATGTTGATGCCTGAGACAGAAGTTTCAGCACTGGTGCAATTTGTCAGCATCTCATATTTGTTCCCACGCAAAGATGAATCACCAGAGAACAGGGATTTATCATACTGTGTCATCGTGTGATGGCAAAACCCACCACCATTGACTGCAAGCAAACGGTGAGATCCCAGTTGGAGAAAGATTGGTAAAGTGTACAAAGTATTTTAATGCATAGGAAATAACCCTGGCACTGCAAATGGAGAGCCACTTAGGGCTTTTCTACCTGTGGCACTCCTTGGGCCATGAATTCTATCACTCTTGCCCTCCTGGTACAACAGGAAGGCCAGCAGCATCCTGTGCCAAAAGAAAACCCTTTAGCTGTTCACACCAAAGGGTTTGTGTCCCACAAAGAATCATTTCCAACCACGGAGAGTTGGAATAGTCATAAACATATGTGGAACAGTCAGTTCACGGCACTGTTTAATTTGTGAAATGACATTCCTGATCTTCAAAGTGTTTTACATCCCACACATTTCAGGCAGTTAGCAAGTAATAAAGGGTAAGAATTAATTAATCCTAGCCATGCCCTCAAGAGATATGTAGACAAACATTAATCTACCGACAGAAATAGAGCAACTGAGGTGATGTGACTTGTCCAAGGCCACAGTGAGTACTTAGGGCAGAGCTACAACTGGAGTGCAGAAACCCCAATTGCAAAGCTCAGTCTTTGCTTATCATAAAACTTATTTTGAGAAGGAATATTTTTTTCAAAACAGATGTTCTGTCTAGAAAAAAGTCTTGCTGTCTATACTTTATTTGTGCATAGCAAGGACACCCTGATCCATGGGGTCAGGCAGTTAAGTACTGACTGTGTCCCATCCTGTTTGCATACACACAAGTACACGTGTTACAGTTACAACAAGGTATCTAATTAAAGAAGTTAAGACCAAATCTGCAGAGTAACAAGCATCAACTGACATGGGCTGTGAGGTATCTCACTGGGAAGGATGATATCTGGAGGTGGAAGGACACATAGCAAGTGCCTCACCCCAGTCCCTGCGTTCTCTGCAGAATGATGATATACCCACCCCAACACCTGCTCTCATGAACATCTGCAACATCCTTAACTTTCTTCTGTATTCCTGTAATTCTGAACAACTTGTATTAAATCCACAATGAAAAACCCTATACACAGCCTATCTTTGCCTATTGCCATGTGTTCAGGACTCTGCTGTGTGGCCCTCAGGTACAGCCTGAATGCAAGAACAACAGAGCTCTATGTGTGCCCTTTGGTTTTAAACAGAGACAAGGAGGTTTTTGCTTTTCTTGTAATTAGTGTGCCTGTGGTTGGACTCTAATCATCTTCCCTTAGATTTTCTCACTCGTCCTGACCCTCCAGCGTGGAGCCATGAAGCAGAACCAGCTCTACGTCTTTTTGCTCTCAGATGATAAAGAGCTCAGTTCTTCACACTCAGCTTATCTCATGTATTTGGGATTTTAATGATCTACACAAGTACTTCTCCACAGGCTGTTTGGATCTCCGCTATGAAGATTACGTAGGAAAATTAATGGCAGAAAAATGCATCTGTCCACCTGCTCCCATGAGCTTCCTGAGCAGCGATGCCCTTTTACTTTTCAAAAATACATCTACAACATCATCTTGAAGGAGGTAAAATACACTTGGCTTGAGTCTTCTGCCGTGTTGTGTATCAGAACATGAAGCTGCCACGTATGGGAGTGTGTGGGGAATCCAGAGCACAGGCTGTTACCCTGTCCGATTGGTTTTGCACTGTTTGCTTACATTTCTCGGGGTTCTGACAGCTCAGAGCCACAGTGCGTGCGGTGGTGCTCGAATCGCAACTCCCCGCTCCCAGGGTAACACTCTTCCTGAAATCCTGTCACTCCTCCAGGCATGAGACACACAGGGGTCAAACTTTATTCTCGGGTAATGTACTTCTTGGCCCAAACTATGCTTAGTTTTCCTTTACCCGGGCAGTCGGCGGGTACACGTTTCCCGCACTGCATCGGGAGTTACCGCGGGGCGGCCCAGGGCAGCTCCTCACTGCACCCTAAGATACAATCCACACAAACAAAACACCGACCCCTGCAGCCTCCGCCCCTGGGAGCCGCCCAAAGGCCGCACCGCAGCGCTCCAGGCAGCTGGGTGGGGGCTGCCGGGTGGTCCCGCACCCTCTACATGTCCCGGTCAGCCGCGGACGGGGCTGGTACCGGGGCGGGGCAGAGGCGGANGCGGTGCGGGCCAGGGCCTGCGGAGGGGCTGGGCCCGGGGAATCCGCTCTGCCCTCGGCCGCCTCGGGGCACCGCGCCCGGCCCGGGCCGCAACTTTCCTGGGGTGCAGAGCTCTGTTGGGCGTGGGGAGGAACCTCCGGGCGGCTCCTAGATCCCCGAGGTTCGGCCAGCAGAGCCCTCTCCCAGCCAGCATAGCCCCACCCCGGGCCGGCACATCCTGCCCCAACCCCGGGCCGGCACAGTGTCGTGTCCCCCGTGGCCTAAGACCCAGCGTTTCGCGGCGCGACGGGGTCAGGTCGGGGATGGACTGCAGCCGGACTAGGGAAGGGCCCTTCCCGTGGCTCCCAAACTTTTGTTTTCCCTTGGGCTCAGCTCCATGTGGTGTGCGGAAAATAATGCTGGAGATAACTTCCAACCTGGGCGATACTACGGGATCGGGTTTTTTTGTTATTAATTTGTATTCTCTCCAAGAAAGGTGGATGCTGTCCCCCAGCCTCCCCGACCCCAGATCAGTTAGTAGTGCCCAGCGGTTTGCCCGCTGGAGCAGCGCGGTCTCAGCTCTCCCCGGGAGCGCGGCTGGTGGAAAAGCGCCGCTGCAGTGGAAGCGGCCTCTACTCTCATGTCTTTCCCTACCCAAATGTCTGAGTTATTGCTTCTTGAACAGGCTCAGCTCTGCATAGCCCTGATGTTCTCCAGCTGAGCGGTATATGCATTATAGTCATTTAAAATCAGCCTACCAACAGGACATTTGACTTATAAGCAGTCCTCACACATGCAGGGTCTACAGATTTCAGGATGAAAATTGCTGAACCAGGTCTGTGTTTTTCCCTTGTGCCTTACGGAATATTAGTTATCAGCATGGCTTTGTTTTGGATGCCCCAGCTGATGAGTTGTCTGTTGTATCAGTGAATTTGCTGTCATTCCATAATGGGAAAAAAATGCAGCACTTATAATTATTTCTGAAGCAGCCACCTGCTGATTAACACCAGGTACATAGTTCATAGAAATACCAGAAGCTAACAACTGTGTAGTTTTTAATCACATTGTTGTCATTAAAAGGAGTCTTACAGCTTTGTCTTGAATGAGTCTTACACGTCTATTAAAAAAAACAAAGGAAAGAAGTGAGTTAGCTAAAATGCACTAAGCAGACTTATCAGCCTGTAAAAAAGCAAGAGCATCAGCATGCTAACAGTCAAAGGATGGCAGGAATCATCATGCCCAAAAATCGTGACAAAAAACAGTACTGGAAGCAACACCAATGTTCGTTGAAGTGGTGCTTCAGTATCCAGGTGTTACACAGTGTGATCCTGTCACAGAAACAGCCTCTGTTTAATTTCCTCACTCTTATCTTGCCTGCAATGTCGAATGAATGAGAAGAAAAATTGTCTAGAGTTGGGCTGATGTGGTAGATAGTCATATTAGACACCTGGTAGCAGCACGTGAACTGGGTAGTCTACATCCAAGCTGTCTGTGGAGTGCTGTTCCAGGTGGGCTTTCTGGGAACATTGGCACGACACTGTTGCTTTTGGGTTAAACAGCCTATTGTGCTGTATGTGTGGAACAGCAGCAGCTGGGTTTTTCAAGATGTAAGAAATGTTAGCTGGCTTGTGTTGATTCATGCTCTAAAGATAATGTTCCTTAAGGTTGTCTTGCTGATTTGAGAAGTGATGAAATTCCAGTTGAATTATGGGCTTCTTAGGACTGTCTTAAATCACCGGCTACCATGTGCAGTAGTCTGTTTTGTAATGTTATGTATCTGTTCCTGCCTCTCAACAAGAAAAGAGGGTATAGATTAGGCTGAAAGAACCTCGGAATACCTCTTATAAATCCAACTCTTGTCAGAGTCCAGCCTGTGCTATTCTTAGCTTTACAAATCCTGCATGTGTGCCCATGCTGAGTGTGACTGGGTTCTCAAGGAAGCTGGCATCTTGAAGCATCAGCAAGGAAGCCAGCTGAAGCACAGGTGAACATGATTTGGAGACTGCACCAGTACAGAAAGACAACCTATTCCTATCTCCCATATAGGCTCACTTCCTGCAGCTCCCGGGCTGTGTCCGAGTGGTAGAGTCACTGTTGGATTTGCTGTCAGTGAGCAGGGCCAGATGCCTTTAGAAATCTTGAGACGGTTATTTTGATACAGAAACTTCTCAGTTCCAACTGACTGTTGCCGGTAATGGACTTATTCTGGGGAGGCTCTGTCTTTTCCCCAGAATGGAGAAGTTTCTTAGAGAATTAGAAGTAGTCCTCAGATTGATTAGACAGTAATAGCAGCCCCTGATGCTGTCTGAAATTGGGAGCTGGATCTTAGATCTAATTCATATCAGTCTTAATCTATTATGTTGCTCTGCAGAGCTGACGAAATCCTGCTTGATTGTATCACTGGAGATGAGATGAGGATTTGTCACATCCCTGAATTCTCCTCAGTCCTATTGTCAATCACTGGCACTTCCCGTTACTTCTGCTGCTTGGCAAAGTTGACGGAATGTCCTGACTGTGTGTGCTTCCTTTGTCTTTTACTATTGATATTTCTCGGGCTTGGGATGCTGCTCGTATGTGTCCGGAGAGCTGCTTAATGTACTCCTCTGAGTGTGTGTAAGTCTGAGTTAATAAAAAATCCCAGCATCTCTCTTACATGTGTGCATCAGCTTATCGCAGGGTTCTGTTCGCATTGACCGAAGCAGGAGGAGTCTGTTCTTTAACAAGAATTAAACAGATGCTGCTCTGCCCATCCTGCTGGAAAGGAAATGGTCTTTGCAGATTGGTACCAGCTGTTCCATTGTCGCTGCTCTTTTTAGCAAGTTTTCATTTCAACAGAACGTTGTTTGCTGCTGTCTCGATGTTCAGTGTGCTGTAGTCGAGCATCATGTATCATGGTGGGTGGGTGTCCTGGATGGTGAGATGGTTTAGTGGTGACTCTCTAAAGGAGATATAAAGAGGAATAAATTATGATCATTAAGTGATTCTTTAGATACCAGGGTGTTTCCCTTCCATCCCCAGAGCTCAGCTGTCCTCAGCAGAGCTTCCATGCTTTCAGGCGCTGAGCACTACATCTGTTCTCACTGTGCCTTGTCAGAGGTGACTGAGTTTCTGCAGGATGGTGAGAGTGAGGGAGAAGTATGTGACTTCCTCAGTTGTACTTCAGAAGACTGGTTTGGAGTTAACTGCTGTAAAACTTGGTGCTTGTTCCTTCTCCTATGGTTTAATACTGTACCCAGGTTTGTTTAGATCAGCACAAACAGAACTTGCATTGCCAACTTGCCATCTCCACGCCATCTCCACGTGCAAGTCCTTTCCGGAGGTTCTTGAAACTTTTCTTTGTCTGGATGGAGCACTGGGAATGAAAAGAAGCATGAACCTTTTCATTTTCTTGTAGCAAACTCTTCTGTATGTTCGAAGTTGCATATTACTGTGTCCTACTTTGTAAAGTTCAGGGCGACAGTTATTTGTGTGGAATAATGAAAGGGCAGCAAATCCAATGTCTTGAAGTTCAGGCGTGACAAGTCATTACAGATTAAGGTTTTGACTGCAATTGTCTGATTGCTGCTGAACGCTCCTTGACATGATGTTCGCCTGCCTGCTGGAGTTCTTATTGCCCTTCTTTGTTATAAGAGGTGGTGATTCTGTTTGAAATTTGTGTTTTTTGCTGCTTCCCCCATCACCTGGCAGTGGTAATAGGGACAAGTGGAAATAGGGCTGCACATTTGGCTGACGTGTTGGGATAGGAGGCTACTAAAAACACCAATTCTTCCTGTAGTAGTGTGATCATGTGCTGGAGCTTTAGCTTCTGTAGAGCAAAGTATTTGTACTCAGCCTCTGCTTTTGAGAATGGGATGATGGTTTCTTGAAGTTTTTCTTTGGGGTGCTGTGCAGTGCTGCATTATCATGTGTCTAATTTGAAGTTACAGTAACTGCATTCACATCTTTCTCTGGAAGATGAGCAAGGGAATTTGTGTATTAAGTAGTCAGATTTGTTGCTTACAGTTGGCTTAATACAGTAGGGCTATGCAGGGCTTGCACTGGGGGCTAAACAAGCTTCTCTTGACTGAGCAGCTCATAGCACTTGGTGCCTAACCCTTGTGTCAGAGCACACAGAGAATCTCCCCTTCCAGCCTGCTTTTTGCAGGGTGTTTTATCTGCTGGTTGCAGGCTGTGAAGGTGTGTGCTGGCACACAGCACCTTCCTGGGGTTTCATTGCCATCTGAAGCAGGGAGCTCTGGGTTTCCCGCTGTTCTGTAATGCAGCCCTGAGACGTGGTGCTAGGTATGTTTGTGCACAAGTAATATTAAGTCAGAGGTGGCATTAGCTGTTTGGTCTTACTACAGCTTCATTTTTTCCCTTAAAAAAAAAAGACTAAGAAAGGCTTAGCTTGACTCTTAGAACTTGTTATAAATCTCTCAGTTTCTACAAGAGTGTGTGGGTTTTATCAGGACTTTTATCAGACCTTTGCGTCTGTTTCCTGAGAGCTGGGTACCCACAGCCTCCTGGAGATTACTGGGGTCTGGCACAGAAAACACCTGATAATTCAGTCCTGAGTGTTTTTCTACTGGCATATTGCTTTGATGTGACACTTCTCATTTGTAAACTAATAAACTTGGTTTTGTTTTTCAGGTGATAACACATAACTCCTAGAAAATGAAAGAAAGTGTGGGTTTTGCTGTTGGTAAGGACTGACGAACACAGCTGTTCGCTTTCCTGTCTGGCGTTGTTCCTCCATGTAATTGTTTGTTTGGTTTCTAGATGAAGTGATTTGTTTTAATTTCAGTGTTGAAAGCAACAATGTCTTCCTTCACTGAATATTAAATACAATAAATTGAGCATCCACTGTTCTTTGGAGCTTTTTGATAAACAGAAAACATTATTAGTTGCCTGTTGGAATAAACTCTGAAAAGCAGCAGTCCACACTTAGTGCAGCAGGCAGTATCAGAGATGTTACTCTTTTCATGTGAATGTTGAGTACTGTAATTAATGAGTCACAGTTACAATGCAGTTGAAGGCAGAACTAAAGATTTGCCTTATAGTTAGGTCTTGCCAATTCCTGCAAGTCTTCTTGCAGGTACGAAGAAGGATCAATTGGCCACAGCTCGTCTGGTTACTCAGCTCCTAGGAAAAAAGAATGAAAATAAATATCTGAAGAACTTCTGACCAGATGACCATAATTGAGTACAACTGCCTCTTTGCTGTTTTATAAGCAAAAAACAGACTGTGGGACTTTTAGAGGGTTTGATGGTATAAAGGGCTTTTATCCTGTCTCATAGACGAATGCTATGTGAGAGTTAGGTACAGTTTTAGGCAGTTGTTTCTGATTAGCTACCTGTGCTTCACTGCCTTAGAATTCCAACTCCTTTGATGCAAATACCTTCGGTTCTTTTCCTTTAGTCCTTTTTTCTTTTAATTGCTTAAACCTGTGATTGGTCAATACTACATATTGCCCTGTAGATGCTTCATGAATCTTCAACCTCTTTCTCACCAGAGTCAAAATAACTTTCAGAGCGTGGCTGATGTAACACGTCCATCCTGTTGTGCAGAGAAGCCAGAGCCCAGTGCATCCTTGGGCACTCAGTATAGCTTTCCCAAGTGCTGCTCTGAAAAAAAGTGCAGGGAGATCTTGGTTTTCCTTCTCCTGTGATGTGTTCCCTGAGAAGGGATACAGCTGGGTGTGTGCCTGTGAGTTTTCCCTTCCCAGAGCTGGTAGCACCTCTGTGCTGGGAAGGACTCAACATTTCTATGTGGAGTTCTCCCACCTAGTTGGGATGAAGCAGGGACATCTGCCTGTGGCATCTCTTGGGTGGTAGTGCCTAAGCGTAAGCTTAAGGGAAGGAGCCATCGGTCCACCTTCATCTTTCCTATGTGTGGGTGCTTTGGTGGAGTTTGTGGGGCCTTCATGCATTTCATTTTTTTTCCCTCTGTAGGACTCTTGCTTCTTTTGCAGAAGTTGCATGATGAAATTGAGCCTTTCTAGATCTTCATAATGCTAGTTACAAAAACTGCTGTAGTCATCATAACTGTAGTAAAAATAGAGTAAGCAGGGAGATGAGGTTGTCCTCAGGGATATCTTGCCAGTTTGGAATGCAGAATTCCAATGTCCAGAAAGGTGCTGACCTTGGGTGGATGCCAGGGCAAGTTGCTTGGTCTCTGTGTGTGCTGTGGGCTTTTTGAGGCAACTGCTTTGTTTGCTGAAAACCCGTGGGCTCTGCTTACACACACTGATGCGAAGCCTTTGGCATTTGTGTTGTGACTTGGCAGGGCTGGTGAATCCACATGTCGGGGCTCATTGGATCAACCAGCTGGGGAAGCACCCGTGCCACAGCTGCTGGTCCTACTGATGGGAGGCTTGTGCCTGGCATTGCTTGCCATGGGAGGGTGGAGAGAGCAGTGATGCTCAGTTACCCAAAACAGAAGAGGGAGGCTATGAGCTGACCTGCGCTGTGAGGCAGGTAGAAGAAAACAAAAAAGCTGAAGTCAGTAACTTAATTTTTGAATTAAAACCTGCACTTGCACCCAGGTTTTCAGTGGCATCTGAATCTGCTGCCTGTGTCTTGTCTGGCTGAGAGCTAAGATCTGAGCAAAGAGAAATGCCTCCCTGTTTGAGAAGTAATGTGAACTTTTGTGGTTTTGGTTTTTTTTGTAAGGGAGGGGGAAGATGCTTTTCCCTCACCTTGTGATCAAGTTTCTGATGCAGGCAGTACAGTCTAATTCAATATCCAGAAGCAGTGCAAGTGCTCCTTGTGCTGATGGTACTGTCGATGGCAGACACCCACAGCACAGTACATAACTCTTGACCTCAGGTGCAGTAAAATATGCAGGATATCTAATGTGGTTTATTTAAAGCTGGAACTTGAATTTTTTGCATTTGTCACCTTGTGCTGACTCTGGGCTGATCTCATAGCTGTTAGCCAGGTACCAGCCTTTTCTGGCACACTCAAGTTAGGTTTGTGCAAATGAGAGATGGACAAAAGGCAGTACAGACTGTATAAAGGGTGTTTGTTTTGCTTCCCACTGTTGAGGTAAACTAAAGTCTAAATGCTGAATGGAGCTGGAGTTTCTTAGGCTGCATTAAATACTGATAAATGACATAAGGAGTAGCCTGTCATCCTGAGACCTCCCAGCACTCAGAGCACTCAGGACGCTGCAGTTTCTGCAAGTGGGAAGTACTCAGGTAACAAATACTTGCTTTTTTTTTTTTGCAGGAGCTGTTCTACATCTAGTTGGCCTATTAGGACCTAATATGAAGTGTTTGGAAATTGCACTTCATCAAGCAGAAATACTGGTGGGGATGGCATCACTGCTTCTGTGCTCATGTGTTAGATCATTTGAGCAGTTCCTCTCTTTATCCTTTTTTCCATACCCTTTTCCCATCTCTCCCCCTCCTTAACATAATTTGAAAGGGAAAACTCAAAGCCCTGCTTGAAAGCCATTTGTGGGAGGAGATGGGCACAGTTCTGAAAAAATGATTCTTCGCTTGTGTAGAAGCTCAGATGTGCTGAAGGATTATGTATGTATATGTGTGTGTGTGTGTATGAAAAGACATCCTTGTGCTGAAGATTAGTTAGAAGCGGGGGATTGGGGAGTTTCTGATCTGTCTTGTGGTTTTCCCACGTTCTCAAACATGAAAGAGAAGGCACTTTACAAACGGTAGTGAGGAAGTGCTTCAATAGTTTTCAGCAAGAACAGGTGCTGCCTGGGGGAAAAAGATTATAGAGGCTAAAAATGAGAAAATGTCTCTCAGTGCTGTAGATTGCATGTTACCTTTGCATGTGTTTAATCCGGAAAGTTTACCCTTAAAAGCATCTGTGCCGTCTGTTGGCACTTTTATTTAAGTAACTAAAACATTTTGCATTTAATGAAATCAGAAACATTTTATAGTTCCTAGTAACTTGCAGTTTGTTAATTTATGATAACTGTAACAGCTATAAATAATTCTCTTAGTTCAGACAGCAGTTACAGAGTAAGGCATTTGTCACCTTTTCCCAGTTTGAGAATGCTCTTGACACCCGAGATGGCATCGGGAGCAGAGTGCAGTGGTTTGAGGTTGGAAGCTTGTTACCATTATAGTCTTAGAATTCAGTCATGGAGCTCAATTTCTGCTGTCACGCTGAGATCAAGGGCACTCGGGATTAATGAGAAGGATCTCCTGTGGCATTTGCTTTGTCGCTTCACTTTTCCTCCACAGAACTGTCATCTTCTGTGATTTGCTGTCTGTATGGCTAAACACAGCCTTTTTGTGAGGGAGTACCTTCAGAATAGGGGACAGTACCTGCAGCTGGTGAATAACATTTTCTTCTGACAACATGCTGCTGCTGGAGCACCTGAGCCTGCTGTCGAGCACCAGCAGTCACAGGGTAATGGCTGGCTGGTGAGAAGGTAAATGGTTCAGGTAAAAATTGCTAGCTCACACACTGCACAAGGCATTTCTTGGCAAAGGCTTTAGGGGAGTGTTGCATTGTGTCACATACACTGGACTTTAATGCCTTCAGAGCGTTTCAGATGCATTTGGTGCAGGTAAAAGCTGTGCACATGAGAATAGTATTGTTAACACAAATGCTCAGCTTGCATTTAGGCTGTCATTTGACAGCTGCACTTGCACCTCTCTTGGGTGAGTCATCAAGTGCAGGTATGTACTCCATGGAGGACAAGAAAGACCTGCTGTATGTGGAGGTCACATGTGGGAAGGGGACACTTGGGATGCTCAGTTTCTCTGAACATGGCAGCATGTGTTGGGTGCTTTTTGGTGCAGCACTGTACTGCAGGTAGTCCTGGTTCTACTGCTTGTAGGCCCAGGTTGCTCCAAGCTTGATCACACATGGACTGAAGTGAGGGTGAGAAGACGCGGGCAGGAAGCAGTTTGGAAGTGTTAATGGAAAGCAAAACGTAGCATATGTGTGAAATAGTTTGGAAATGATAAACGTTGCGTGAAGGTTGGACTAACAATTGCACCAAGTCTTGCTGGATGTATTCACAGGGAGGATATATTTGGTAGCAGCAGTAGTTAAACATACACTCAGATGAAGCTTAGCATTCTAGTCCTTCACACCTCGAAGTAGCAGCATCTTTCGCTGTGCCCAGATTTGGTCTGGCTGCCTGTTGGAGATGCAATATGAGTGCCCTTCTCTCTGAGGGCGAGTGAGTCCCTTCCCTTGCCTGTGCATACGTACATGCAGTGCGTGGAATGAGCAAACCTGCTGAACAGGTGGTAAATCACAGGTCTCAGCTGAGGGTTAGCACTTTGCAGGGTGAAGAAGAGGAATGCTGTTGAATATATATATATATATACACTGTTTTTTTAAGAGTAGGAACTCATTTGTGAATTGCATGTTGATGACTTGGCTTAGCAAAACACACAACAGACTGATTTTTTGATGAATTTTTTTGCTATATGCCTACAGAAGGACATTAAAAGAACATGGATTGCTATAAATATAAGCAGTCATCAAATACAGTGTTCTGTAAAATGCTTATCAATATCGGGTGTTATTCTAAGACTTGGGTTTAAATGCTCATTTGAGTTAAGCTGTCTTACTCGTTTGGGTTGGGTTTCTCACATCTGTAGATCTCCATTGTGTCTTTATCCAAGTCTAAAACTAGTTCTGGTGCCAAAACAGCTTGAATTGCAGCAGAGAAGCACGTGAGTACTGAAATCACATGCTCCCCATCAGTTGTGTAGCATGGAGCTTCATGCTGGTGTGACTTACTGCAACGTCCCATCCCTGCCTTAACACAGCCGAAACAGCCACGTTTGTGGTTCGCATCCAGGACAGCGCAGCTGCTGCACTGGTATTACAGCACTAAAATAGCTCCAGAAATACTACAGGCTCGGGTTTTGGCTTTCACTGAAACTCTTTTGGAATGGAACAAGAGGGAATACATGATTTTAGTCTCTCTTCTGGGAGGAAAAAATGGAGCAGCAGCACTGTCAGAACAAGTGAACATGGATATTGTGGTTTGGTATTGCAAGGCAATATTGGAGTGAGAATCCCTTAGGTGTAAATAATCTTCTAGTTCTTGAACTCTGGCTCGTGACAGAGACTTTATGAAGCAGTGTGCTTTCCCTTAAAGTGAGAAAAAACAATCCAGCATACAGAAAGATTATTTTCCTGTAAACTTCTAAAACCAGTGTATTTGGGGTGTCTATTTTTCTTTTAAGTGGCATGAACCCTTAGAAAACATTCACAGTTCTTCTCAGCTGTGACAGAGCTGCCTGGACCACCACTGCTGAGGAGAGATCCTGATGTGGATAACACTGTGTGTCCAGCTGCAGGTTTCCACAAGTCCTTCTACCTTTAATTTCTTACAGAGAAAACTGCTAGCAAAATGTGCTTTTGAAGGAAAACTCCAGTGTTTTGTGACCTTGTATTTCTCTCTGTCTTGTGGGTCTCTTCATAAGGTTGGGTTTCTTTGAGGGAGATGCAATACAGCCAGAATTGCGCTGTTCTGTGTCAGGGTGTGCGGGTCTCTGTGCTGGCTCAGGAATGCTGAATAAATGGAACCAAAGGAACAGAGTTTGCAGCCTGAGAGCTGACCCTTCTTCTGCATTTTCTGAACTCTCTCTCCATTGATATCTTTTTGTGTCAGGTAAGCTTAACCAGAGGGAAATTCCTAACACCCAACCTTGCCATCTTCTCGTTGGTTTTACCTTGTCTGTGCAGCAGTAGTTAATGCTCTACAGTACCCATGTATTACAAGTTGCCATCTCCCTTAGGCATTGATTTGCTTTGTGCTCCTTCACCAAAGTCCAGGAATGTGTTAGCAGAGGTGCTTCTGGAGACCTGTGTGTGTGCTTTTTCTCTCTGTGAAGTTTCAAGCCCTGTCTTGCAGAATGGTGGGTCTGTTGTGTCCCTAAGTCTCTTAGATACTATTCTTCTGGTAGTTGGGTTGAACGTTGGGGAGAAGAATCCCTGGCTTGGGATTAAGTTACTGCTATGGCTTTTTAGTCAGCTTGAAAAGAAAAATGTTTCACTGGGTTGGGGAGAGTCAGTGCCTAGCAGTGGGGAAAAGAGGATGATCCCACTTGAAAAAAAGGAATTTTGGGTTCCTTCTTTCTCTTTGACTCAGCAGGTGTCACTTAGTGCTGCTGCTGGGGATTTCTAAGGAGTTTTGACCCAAGTTGGTTAGTTAGGGACTGCTTATCAGAGGAACTGGGAGTAGAAATTTGGGGGGTGAACCCCAATGGGAACACCCCTTAGTACCCATCCCACTGATGAGAGTCGGCCAACTGCTTCACCATGGTGTAGGGATTAAATGTGTAGAATGGGTGTGCTTTTTAACACTCATCATTCCCAGCCTTCACCTGTCCCTTGACATGATCAGTCATGATCATTTCCCTGGGAGGAACTTTTTCATCAAGAGTTTATAAGTAACGTATTTAAAGCAGCACTTGCCACAACTTCCTCAAATTACTGTATCGGAAAATGAATAGCTTTTTGCCTTCTAAATGGCTGTTGCTTATGGAATGAACTTTTTTCTGGCTTCCCAAAGTAGACAGGTGTTTTATCTGAGGAATGCAGTGCAGTATTTTTACTCAGATTGTGTTCTTTCTGATGATTGTGTTCAGGGAAGATGCTGTGCCATGGGACCATGGAAGAAAGGACATTAGCATTTTATGTTGTTGTGGTGGCAGGCATTTCCAAGAGTTAATAATTGGCACGGAGCTCAACATTAGTTAGGAAAATATATATACTCGAGGGTGGGGGAGGAAGTATTTCTGTTCCTGCTAGTGTCCTACTTTGTTAACATCTCTTGGCAGCCTGTATCCACAAAGATGCTGAGAGCACAGCTCGCCAAGGACTGAGTCTCTTACTACCTAATAAAACCGGTTTGTGACAGTTCACCTGAAAACAAGGCTGTGCAAAGTCTGTGATGGCAACACCAACGAAAGATTCTGTATTTTCCCGTTCAGTGATGTGTCAAACAGAATATTCTGTCTTAGAAATTCTACCAACCGATCTAATCTTATCTTAAAACTCTTTCCAGGTTTGCCTACTCAAGTATGCTGTCGCTATCTGATGGCTCTGCCTGCCAAATTTCCAAGCTGAATTCATCTTCCATTGATAAAGTGCACTTCTAGCTGCTCACTGCAGTCACCCTTCCTTCTTTCACATGTCTCATTTCATTATTATAAATTAGTGTCAGGATTTCTTCTGGCTGAAGGAACTCTTGCTGTGCAGTTCAAGTCTAGGAGTCTGCACCATTCTTGTCCTTATTTTGAAACTTTCCAAATGTCACCTGATTGTTGAATGTTAATAAATTAGGAATCATTTTCCTCACAAGATATTTTTCTGTTAAGGTATTTCAGTGATTATTATGTATTAAAAGTTCACTGTGTTCCTAAATAATGAGCCCCTATGAGTGAGCTCTTTTCAGCTGGGGGAGCTGAGATGAATACTGCTCCAACATGAACATTTTCTGGTGTGTTTTCCTCATGCTCATCCTTAGCAAAAACCTTTGGATTACACAGCTTTTTTTTCTTCCTTTCTCTGTGCCTGATGTTACAGCCTGTTCTTTCTGTGGCAGTGCAGTGGAGGCTGATTAACTGAGCCTGTTACTTCAATGGCCAGTCTCTGTATGTTCCTAGAACTAGCTTTTCCAAACAGTGTGATTTCTGAAAACCTAAGTATTTCAGTGGCTTTCTTGGAACAGCAGTTTGGGTTGAGAGCTTGGGACAGTCTGAACCAGCTCCTGCTGTTTACTGGTGTAGATATCTAACCAGTTGGTAGACAGAAGCTCTTCTGTGATAGACAAGAGGATGATGCTGTGCTTCTGGAAGGAGATACTATAGCTCCACTATAAAACTAGATGGTAAAGATCAAACTTCCAGGTTTAGTACAAAGAGGGCATGCAAAGTCAGGTTTATTCTTCCTACTTTTTTTCCAACCATCTCTTAAATAGTTGATACTCATCTGGATGTACCCCAGCAAAGATGCCTCTTCCCACAGCGAAGGAGTCTCTTCTTTCTTATTGCCTTTCTGGCTATTATTTTTAATAGCCTCTGTTGCTAGTAGTGCCTACATATTGCTGTAATAGGGAGGGTCCTGAACACTGGCTGTGGCTTTATGAAACAAAACTACCTATTAAAAACTAAGTGGGAAAAACTACTGTTGGAAGAAATCACTGCCTGGAGCCTGGCCTGAACAGAGCTGCTGGATCTGCTCAGGTCTGAGCTGCATGCTTCCCACTTCTGCTTTGATACAGGCTTTTAAAGGCAAGGAAACCTAAATACTTGTTCTGTGTGTTTACTCTGTTCACTAGGGGATCTGAATGGGTTTCTTTCATGTTTACAGTTTTACTGCTACTGTGATACAGTCTGAAACACAGCCTCAGTTCTACTGGGTTGGGGACCAAGGCATCTTGGATCAGAGCTGCAGAAGCAATTCTTCATGGGCATGGCTTGCTTGATAGACTGCAATGATTAGTATATGGAGCTGGGTGATGCTGGAGTGTACTTGCACCCAGCCATTTTTGTGAATTTTACTTTTGAATGCTGTAGTCACAAGTAACACTTTATGGTTTGAGTTTTTCCCCCCCCCCAGTGCCCTCAGAAATCCCTATCTAAACAAAAGAGTTACACCTGCACTGAAAAACAATGAGACATACAGGCTCTTGTTTTCATGTATCTGAAATAAGAATCTCCTCTTGCTGATGTATTCTTACTCATTGCCAAAGTTTACACAGTGTATTAGGGTTGGAAGGGGCTTTCAGAAAGCCATCGAGTCCAGCCCTCCTGCTCAAGCGGGATACAAATTACTGAAAAGCAGAACCGCCTAAAACACCTAAATAAAACTATACAAAGACAGATCCACATGGGTCTTAAATATCTCCCACAACCTCCCTGGGCAACCCATTCCAAAGTTCTTGACTGTAAGTGTGAAGCTAGGCTTATTTTTCCTAGGGAAAGGGGTGAGAAGAGAGGGTCTCTCTAATAATGTAGAGTTCTGTCTTAGCTCGGAACAAAAGACTCTTCCTACAGAAATTTAACTGGCAGGTTCAGAATCAACATTTGCTTATTTTAATCTGCTATTACAGCTCTCATGTCTTAAAGTATGTGACGAAGTAGGACAAGAGTATCTGTCCTCACAAACGATCTGCTTATAAGCAGGTGGTGACACTGGGGGAAAAAAGCTCCTTTAGCATTATGGGGAGCAGCTTTTTAGAAAAGACAAGTGTAACCCATGGTCAAGACCTACTTCTGGCATTAGTGATACCTGACAGCCCATACCATTACCTATGTAATCATTACACTGCCAGTTTTTAGCTTGCTCTGGGCTGTTGAGAATTAAATGTTTTCAATCAAATTGTATTCCGTGGTGATCCCTTCATTTGCACAGAAGAGAAGTTACTTAAGGGATGTGCTGTTGTGTTCGCTGGAGGCACTGCCCTTTGCTACAGAAGAGCGAGCATCGCCAAGTCCATTAATAGAGCTAAAGACTTGTGCGCTCCGGGACGTCTGAAAGAGATCGAATGAATTTGCTAAAGGTGGAAAGGCTCTGGCTTTAATCTGTCTTCATGTGTGCAATTTAAATGAAGAGGGCAGTTTCCCATGCCTACACCAAAGTCCTTCTGTCTAATGGAGAGTAGCAGGCTCCTGCAGGAGCTTCATAGCAGAAGGCAATGTCTCTGCTCAGCGTTGCTCTGAGGAGGGTGCATTGTTTCTGCTCCTAATTCAGGCAACCTCAGTTAAGTGCTTTAAAGTTCAAGTACATCAGTCCTTGACCATAGGCTGTAATAGGTACATTTTTTTTTCCTCCTAAGTATATCCATGGGAGGTTAAAATGGTCTTGAAAGGATGTAGTTTTAAGACCATCTTGTACAAGCGCTCTCATTTAACAGTGATTTTATTTTTGCCTGAATATACGTTATGTACAGATACATACAGGGTGTCACAAAGGCTTGCTGCATGCTTTTCTTTTTAAGTTAGGAAGATTAAGCTAGTCCTATCACTTGCTACTTGGGAGAAGAGACAGGACTCCTCACCTCACAGTAACCCCTTGAGCCTCTTTTTCTCCAGGCTAAACACCCCCAGCTCTCTCAGCCCAATTTGCCATAAGACTTGTTCTTTAGACCCTTCACCAGCTTTGTTGTCCCTTGAACCCACTCTAGCCCCTCACTGTCCTTCTTGTAGTGAGGGTCTCAAAACAGAACCTGGTGTTCAAGGTAGAGCCTCACTAGTGCCAAGTACAGGCTGGCCACACTGTTGCTGATATGAGTCAGGATGCTGTTTTCCAGGATGCAGTTTAAAAGATTTAGGGCTTAGTGACATGGTTAAGTGGTGGACTTGGCAGTGTGCTGGGTTAACAGATGGACTTAATGATCATAAAGGTCTTTTCCAGTCTAGTTCTATGACAC
The DNA here is from genome assembly GCA_013400115.1 of Rhinopomastus cyanomelas. Taxonomy (NCBI): domain Eukaryota; kingdom Metazoa; phylum Chordata; class Aves; order Bucerotiformes; family Rhinopomastidae; genus Rhinopomastus; species Rhinopomastus cyanomelas. The sequence goes on from VXBP01008521.1 coordinate 515,506, forward strand.
TCTGGTATCACCCTGTCAGTGTAGAGTAGGAGCCTGGAGAGGAGTTACGGCACAGGAGAGGAACTCCATACAGCATGAGACACCAAGTGGGACACATGAATGGGTAGTGGAGAAATTATCCAGCTTCACTTCTATTCAAGGTAGCCGTTATCACATTTCTGTACTCTCAGGTGATCTTGATGTGGAGCACCCTTCCCTGTGAATTCCTTTCAGGGTTTAGTTTTTGTTATCCTCCTGTGTTTTGTGATCTCCAATATCTTCAGCTGCAGAATGGAACTGTGAATTGCTGTAACCTGCTCCTTCGTCCTTCTCTAAGTAACTGCTTTGGTTTTGTCATCCAGTGCAGTTCCCATGTCTGCTTTAAATTCTGCTTGACACTTCATATGTAGTTTTAAGGTAAACTCATCCTTCATGTGGGGTGGAAATCTTATGTATGGTTGAGACCCATCAGAATTTTTGTCAGCATAGACTTTTCAAGCATATAGTTCCAATTTAATCTTCAGTTTTTTACCATGTCGTAACCCCTGGTGGGGGTGTGAGGAGCAGCATACTTCCTCAGCATTCCAAGACAACTGATGATTGCTCTCTATCACTCTTGTCTAGGATGCCCAAGTGTTGCACCTTTGAGCCATTGATGCTCCTCAGTCTTTATGCCCATTTGTAGACCTTTCAGCTGTTGAGCTCTCTCCCAGCTTGGGTGCTGGAGTTTCTTGGAGACTGATTGTCCAGAGGAACAGGTAGGAGCTCAGTTTCAAAACTGCTTATTTGGAAATCAAGACAGGGTTATCGCTTTTCTGTAGCTGTTTTTTCCCCCGCTTGATTTGGCTGACTCGCTGCTGAACTCAAGGCTCGAGTTTGCTTAGGCTGTGAGCATATGTACTTCCATGAATAAATTTTCAAGCTTATTAACTGGATCATGGATCCAGAAAGTATTGACTGTAGAAGAGAAGTAAATTAACTCTTTTGGCTTTCACTGGGGCGTTAAGCTACCAGTCTGTCCAACTGCTGCCCGGCAGAAGTTCAGTGTGCACAGTCAAACTTATGAACGTTAAACTGGACCTAGTTCCTTCCGTACCTCACTGCTGGAGGACACCCACAGGCTCAGAAACTGATCATTTAGCTTCTGTGGTCACAGTGATTTGTTAACGTTGTGGCAAATTGCTTTTTGCTGATGGGAAACAGGGGAGAGTATGGGAGGAGGATGAGTCCTGCTAATTGTAGCATGTAGAAACCTCTTCTGTGGATGAAGAGCCTTTTGTGCTAATGACAGCTGAAATACAGAGGAGGTTTTGTTAGGTTGGCATGTTAGAGTTTTGGTTTATTTTTTCAGGCTTTAATCAACATGCCACAGAAATGAGGTCTCGCCCTTCAAAGGCGTTGGTTTGGGGTTTGTGATGCTGGGTTGTTGGGTTTTTCTATCTTGGCTGTAAAATTGCCTGGAAGGACAGATATTCCAAAAAGATGGGCTTGTTGGTAGATGGAAAACTGGATCACCATTCAACATCTTGAGTGATGGCATGCTGTCATGACTTGTGCTGTGTGACCTTAAAGGGTGAACATCAGCAAGCAGGACACTCGTTTTTCTGCTCCTGAATCACCGGTGTGCTGGAGCACGGAGTGGCAGGACTGACTTAGCTCTGAAGATCTTACCCACCTACTGTTCAGAGCTAGTTGAAAGATTTCTTTGCAGAAAGAAACCTGACAGTGGGAACGCATTGTCCCACCACTGCACATCTCTGCAGCTGCAGATGCTCAGCACAGCTCTGTGCCTGCTGCTCTGCCTTGCTCAGCATGCACAGGCACAAAGTCTCAGTGCACAGTTCTTTGGAAAAGCAGCAGTAGGTTTTAGTTAGATGCTAAGATAAAACACTTCTTGAATGGGAACCAAGTTGAAAAATTGATACAGAAGTAATTAGTGATGAGTGTGAAATGGTAATTTTATCGTGAAAAACTACCTTGTGAAAATGAGCTTAGTAAAGCAGCCAGGAGCATTCTAAGAAATACAGTCCCTTAGATTAAGTTGTTAATGTTTGCTAATGCATTGCTCACCTGCCCCTTAAACCCAGCAGTTGCCTTTCAGTTTCCCACATGGCAACCATGGAACGCAATACGGAACTGTAGAATTAAATCATTAAGATAATGTGTGTTTGGTATGTGTGTCAGGTAAGATTTCTATTTTCAGCTTATACTGAGCTCTTAATTAACTGATGAGCTTAAGTAGCTGAGATACAGTAATAGTGCATTTAGTTAATTGGCTAATGTGTAACTTCATCCCTGCCAATAACTGTGACACTGGAATAAATTCAAGACATGGTGTTAGATCCTGTAACGAAGCTACTTTGATCATTGCTCATTGTAAAAGCAGTTTACCTACTTGGAGACCTTTTCCTTTTCTCCCTTCTGGAATTTGTGGGCTGCTGTGCGTGGTAAGCAGTGCCATGTTCGCCTGAGTGGTCGTTAGGAACATTAAATGGGCCATCTGGCTGGTGCTTTATACCTTATATTACACAGACGATTTTGGTGGAAGGGTGTCATGTGACATTGTCCGATGTCAATTAACACTGTGGTGAGATAGGATCTGGAAATTGTGATGACTTCTGCAGCTCCTCCTAAGCAATTTTACTTCAGGGAACCCTATGGATTTCTAGAATCTCTGTTGGTTTTAGAATTTTCCTAGGCATTAGTGCTGACCTATAAAGGTTTAAATGACATTGAAACTAGTTCTGGTTAACTGTAGTACTGGCAGAGCTTCTGTCAGGATGTGGCAGTGCCTCAGCAATTCTCTTGCTCTGACCTGGTGGATGGGTTAAGAACTGCACGGGTTCTGGGTTTCTTATGGTAATAAATTTACTGGTGGCATCGACCAGAAAGTTCAGAAGTTGCAGCATCCTGTGTACACTTGCTGCGCGTGGGTCTGCTGCGGAGCGTGTGCTACTGGCTTCTACCTGATCAGGGTGGAGCTGGCTGCATTATTGAAAAAAAAAAATCAGCTGAACTTTTTTTATCATTCTGGCAGGATGAAAGATAATGCTACCTTTTTTTTTTTTTTAATGAACATTGTGCTAGTGTTGGAAGTGCTTCTGGCACGTTAGAACACAGACCAGATGTACGGCAGATGTCCCAGTCTGTCACTTACCAAACTCGGAGAATCTGTCGTGACCTTGTGTGGTCAGTCTGTGGCTGCATGGCGGAGGTTGGCACTAGTCAGATTGCTGCTGTGGCTTAGGCCAGCGTGAAAGCAAAGCTTTGTTTTAAACGCTGCTAAACCAGACCCTGGTTTGTGCCTCGCTCAGAGCGCAGAATTTGGCCGTTGTGTGTAGAGGACAATGTTAAGTTTTTTGATGGGAGGAATGTCAGCCTTTAGTAAACATCTTTAAATCTTCCCTTCGCACTTCATGTAGGTGCTTGCCCTGCTGTGGTCAGGAGAACTTTACCTGAGGAAGAAGGGGCTTCTGAGCAGAACAGTGCTCATTTGCAGTTGAGGATGGTAGCTGTTTCCTTCTGTTAAATCTGTGCTAGCAGATGAGGCTGGTCCATGCTGCTGGTGAGGAGCAGCAGGCGGACACCCACGTCACAGTAACCCACTGACATGGAGTTGACTAGTCAGAGTAATTTGTCACTGAGCAACCTCATCTGCTTGAAGACATCCCTGCTCACTGCAGGGAGGTTGGACTAGATAATCTTTAAAGGTCCATTTGAACCCAGAGCGTTCTGTGATTCTACAAGTTTGTCTGATGTGTCTAAAGTTTCTTCGTTAACTGACTTGAAGGGAAGACACAAATGGGTTTTAGTACTGTGAAAGTGAAGTTGTTGAGTTGTATTCTTCCTCAGGATGGGAAGCAGAAAGCATTGAGTTGGTTAATTTTTTTTTTTAGGTAAACTGTGTGCAGCTTCCCACTGCATCCCCACAGCTGTTGTCAGCTCTGCCGTGCTGCGTGCCACACTTACTTGGTTTTGCTTGTGAGAGGCTGCTCTGATGCCAAACTCTGAGCTGTAGCTGAGTTTTGACTGCAGTTGTGCTTCACAGAAATGAAAAGCAGAAGGTACTTTGTGCAGCCTAGCTCAAACATAATATTTTTCTTGTTGCTCACAGCTTCCTTGATGGTTTTTGTCACAGGTTCCCAAAAAGATAGTTTGGTTGTACACTATAGATGGCACAGATTAAAGGTCTTGGACCTTGCATGTGTTAGAAACAGACACATCTTTATCCTGGTCTGCACACAGGGGAAAACATGCATCTACCAGAGACAGGAGCAGTTTAAATTGAAGTTTAAACAATACTGACATGTAATCATGTTGATAATGTCTGTCTCTGGAGGCTGTTCCACCACGGAACTGCTGGAAGTTCACTGCAAGGCTGGGGTGAACGCTGAGCAACCAGCAGAGCTACTACTGTTCTTCTGCTGGCTATAGAAACAGAATTTGTGGTTTCATCATTCTCTGCCGTGTGATAGAGACGGATGGGCATCATTTGGCCTTTGCCCTGCCTAGCAGTGTTCCTGCTTCATTTGTGGTTACCTCTTCACCAGGGCAGTGAGAATTTGAGATGGTGACTCTACAAAGCTGTTCACTCCTTAGACATTTTTATCTGTCAGGAGAAGAGATATTGCATCATGAGCTTAATCAAGATGGTCAAGAAATACTCTGCTTGTGCTTCCAGCACAGGAAGCTGGGTAGGCAGGCAGGGCTCCGGACTAACCACAAAGCTTTTGTGACCTGATAACAAGGCCATAGAATTAACACTAGAAGATGGTGCTGAGCTTTTCTTGGGAGACCAATATGAAAAATTTCCTTTGAAAAGAATTGTTTGAAATGTTGAGGCAAATAACATTGTAGAGAATTTGATGGTGGCTTCATTTGCATTGCTGCTGTATCCAGCACCTGAGTGTGAGTTTTAACTATTCTACTTCAGCAGCAGAGACATTGTCCTCATAAAGCCTGCATGAACAGACACGACACTGAAGTTTGCTTCTTGCCAGTTGGCTCTTGGCTGCGAGTTGCTCTTCACATCCGACTAAGTACAAGTCAGACATGCTGAAATGGCTTAAACTTCCATGAAAGGAGACTGATGTTATCACAGCGTGTCCCAGCGCAAAGAACACATCAAGGCCATTGGTAATGTGAATAGATCCTGTGTGTGTTGGGATGAGGTGGGATGTTTGGGTCTGGTACAGCATCAGGGAGCAGATCTCGAAAGTCTAAAGTTTTTGTTTCTCACTGCATTGCTTCTGGCCTCTGTGAAACATGACAGTTGATCAGTGATGCACTGCCTGGAAGTATGAAGCTGTCTTGATTGCTTCTGCAGTTCCTGTTGAAAATGGTGGGAGAAATGGAAAATGCAGTGTAATAGCTGGTAGTCAGAGTCAATTTTTCTCTTTGTCCAGCACATTCATACACCCTCATCCTCTCTGTTTTATATCTCATGCTGTGTGAAGTCTCTGGATTGACTCAGTGAAGACATAGTGCCTGGTATATGAGAACAGGGGGGAAGCACTATGCACATATGAGTGTATAAAGCTGCCTGTAATTACTGGTGTAACTTGTGTTTTGTTCACAGCAGTTTCTTCTATGCAGTTAACCCCTTTTGGAGGAAGGTGTTGGGTAAGTTAGTAGATTTACTTCTTGAGTGCAGGTGCGTCCTTGCTGGGTTTGCTGCTGTAAAAAGCTTCACACTGCAGGTTTACTTCTTGTCTGGCTCAAAATCGACTGGCTTGCCTACACCTTTATAACACGGATTTGGGTCTGTAGCCTGATGGTTTATTACGTGTCTGTTTAAAGACATAACTGGAATTTCTACCAGGAAATGTGGGTTTTTTTCTTGTACTGTTCATTTCACCCTCCCTAGTACCCCTTTGTGAAAACTGACTTTTAAGCCTTGTCTTTATAGCTGTCAGTGGATCTGTCTGCACAGAGCATCTGGAAAGCTCTTATCTGTCTCAGTTCTATAGGGTGCCCAGAAACATCATACTGCTCTAAACACTCTCAGTACTGCACTAATAGATATTTCCTTTAGATTCTTCTGAAGTCTTGGTGGTTCTTCATTTCCTTGTTAGGAAAATTGAATTGTTCAGTGAAATATTTCATTTATAAGGCAGAAAGCCTCTTACTGCTGTCCAGGGATGCTTCCTTTCCAAAACAGTCTTCTTGCCTTGCAAAAACATAACTTAAGAAACAAAAATGCTGCAAACCAGCAATAAACAGATCAGATTCTGCCGTTTTCCCATTGCTGTGCAAGCCTGTGCTGCTTAATGTAACTTGAATTGTGTGAGCCTGTGCTGCTTAATGTAATTCAAATTGTCTGGTTCTCAGATGCCATGCATTTCCCACTGCCCCCTGCCCGCTTTCACTGTAGTCCTGCACTTCTCTTTTGTACTGTCTCTCCCTCCCAGCACTGCTGTAATTTGGCTTCTGAAAGGATTACACTAGAGAACTGGGCAAAGAAAATGGTGAGGAGGAACCATATCTGGATATTGATACCAAATTACAGGGTACCTTATGAGGAAATTGGAGCAAAATAGATTTAAAATGAGACTCATTTGGTAGAGTACTGCTTGCTGATTGTGAGGAGGGAAACCCTTGGGACTATTACTAAAAGAAACTTTATGGGTAATAAAGTGTTACTTTGCATTTCATTTGTCTTAGAAAAATACTTTGCTAGTAACTGATCCTCAACAGGGAAGCAATTTTGTAAAGAAAATATTTTTGATCATTAGGTGAATTTGTACAATACTTAGCTCTCCTGACTGTCTTCAGGTAATTACCCACTCCTGTTTCTCAGATTGCCTATCCCTGTGAGGATATCACTTCCCTCGTTGAAGCTCTGCACATCTACTGTTTAAACAAACCAGCGTGCCTGTATGCTGTGTTATCTTGGCGGGCCTCAGCCTCTGCAGGTCTTGCCTTCTGTTTTTCCTTGATGGCTTACTGCTTCTGCCCTCCTGCCATGGACCCTGACATTCATCAAATACCATCTTTTCCACTGAGATCTATTTCTGAACATCTTTCTCATCTTTCCCATTCAGACAGAACGGTTTGATGATCTTCTGCCTTTCAGCCCGTCTGTTGGCATGCTGCTCTTTTTCTCACCGTTCCTACAAAGTCTTGATCTCTTAATAATCTAAGCTCTTAACTTCACCTTTTAGATGTTTTCCTAAACAAAATGAAAAACCCAAGCAATGAAAATATTACCAAATCTGCCAGATACCAGTGATTCTACTGATAACTAGTGTCATTTCAACACTTTGATGTTATCTTCTAACGCCCATATCTGCACTTGACTTGCCTCCACAGGCTGAGGGACCATCTCTCCATGCTAGTCTTCTCCAGTGCTTGTTACTTGTGTGTGGGTCTTCCTACACGTCTGCAGAAATGTGAAAGCACAGAAAGACCCTGTTCTTGCAGCTCTAGCACACAGCTGCTGGTGGATGCATGGGGATGGGCAGCTTCAGGTCTCTAGTCCTCAAATGGAGCCAGTCTAGTCCAGATGTTTACTTCTGGGAGCTGCAGTGCCAGGTACTCCATCCCCTGGGTGGGCTGTGTGAGCGCAGATACATTTCCAAAACATGCTTTGGCCAAACTGGGACTGTTTCTCCTGCCTCTTACAAGAGCAGCAAAAGACTAATGCTATAAGCAACATATGCTGCTGTTTCAAAGGAAAAGGAAGACATTCACTGTGGAGAACTTGGAGGAATTTAACATGCCAAATTTTATTCCTAACATTATTTTAAGAAATAGGTGAAAGATACTTGAAGAAATGGTGTAGGAGGAAAAAGCTCACATAAGGCTGGCTGAGAGCAAAGGCGACACTTCCCAAATTACGAAGTTGTAGCTTAGCTGCTGGAGGTAACTGGGTAGTAATGGGGAACCAAATTCCATGGCCTCTCTTACAGGGTTACCTGCCTGGTCAGTAACTGGAAAGGAGGAAAACCTAATTCACAACTGGAAGCAGAGGTCCTCCTGTTCTCCAGAGGCTGGAAATTGTCTGATGTCTCATTCAGCTGTTGCATTTGTGTTATCTGATTTGACAGTAAGCCCTTTGGGGCAGAAATATTATCCAATTTGATTATCGCGTGCTACAGTTCATTGGTGTATGAACTGGGAATTAGGAGTGCTTTAGCTGGGTATTGGCTTTTAGTATGAGACTCTTCTGTTACCAGCTGCTCCTTCTCATCTGGCCTGCTTTGGAGGAGGCAGCGGTACGGTGATCCACAGTGACAGCGACACAACAAACACAACAGCTGTTAAAAAAAAAAGTCCTACATTGACATTTTTTTTGACATTCTGTTAAGAAACTGATTTAAATATCTGAATTTATCTGTAGTGGCTTGCTTAAAAGCTAACCTTGCTGATTCCATCACTTTGATGAGGTACTGTGGGAAAAGGAAATAAACTTTCATAATTTATGTTATAAAAGAGTGTGCAAGGACTGAAGAAATAAGTCCTTTTCTTCTGAAAAATAAAGTCTTTGTACTTTGCCAGGAGCTAAGATTAGTGGGTCACATGGTAGCAGCTACCTCCAGGATCCTGGGGAACTCCTCTATTTATGAAGTAGAAACACCTTATATGCTGCTAAATCTTAGTGATGGGACAGAAGCAGCCTCTGGCTTTGGGTCACTTTGTGGTATCACTGATAAGGGACACTTGCCTAGGGAAAGGGGGCTTGAACTTGGATTTCACATGTGTGAGGATGCCTGCTTGGCAAATGTGCCAGGCAGGTGGATGCTGAGTTCAAATGAGACTTTCTTGTGCTTATCTGCTTCTCCATCCTGCTGTGCATCACTGTGTCCTGTCTCCTGTCCTGGTCGCTGCTGTGTCCCAGAGTTCCATTCAGGCTGGAGGACAGCAGCACAGTAAGCATTTTTAACATGAGCATGTCCAGTACCCCACGTGGTAAAGAGCTCCAGTACCCCTTAGGGTAAAGGGCATCTGTAATCAGTTTGCAGTAAGTCCTCTTGTAAGGCTACGTGGTGGCCTGTGGTGGTGTCCTTGATAAAGGCTTGCTCTTAATGTTCCACAGCTTGTCAGCAGCTTCTCACCCCTCAATGGGATTGCCTGTCACCACCACCTGTGTATTTGTGGGCTACTGGAGCAAGAACAACCAGAGTTATCTTGGAGAGTCAATAATGTGTCCGTTTTTTCCCCTTTTCAAAAAGTTGACTGTTGATGGTCTTTGTGTTTTCTCCTAAATAAACCTGTTGCCAAAAACATCAACCATTGACATCTCTTGATAGGCAGCTTTCTCTATTGCTTCAGAGACAGCAGGCCCTGGCAGTTATAAAACTATTCATATTTTCAGGCAGGATATTAATTTCTTATTTATGCTGAAGTGATGTAAGATGAAAATTTAATGTGGATGTTACTATCTCTTCCAGATCGTGCAGGCTGGTAGTGCCTCTGATGTGCATACTCTCAAAGTCAATGTTTGCTTTTGAGCTCTAGTTTGCTTCGAAAGTGAGGAACATAAATCTGACACTGTAAATACCTGACAAAATGTTTCATGCTGCTGCTCTTTGTTTCATTGCCTTTTCTGACAGAAAAGGGAGGGTCTTTGATGCAGGCCAGGACTTCCACTCTAGAAATTCACATTGCACTGTTTCCCTTCAGGAACTAAAACATGAAGTGGAAAGCGAAAGATTTGGGCTCCTTTACACATTTTTTTACATGTCTTAAGTTTCTTGTATCCCTTCTGCTTTGTCTTCCCACACAGCTAGGGAGAGGTTAATATGTCTTTGGGGGTGGGAGGAATAAAGTTTTTAGGGAATTCTTGAAGCACTTCCAGTAACTGGCCAACCTGCTAAAGGCCTCTGTAAATACTAGCTTGTGATGCCAGGTTGTATTTAAAGGCTCAGTGCTGAGTAGCTGTTACAGTTGATCTGGCTGTAGAGGCATTTATAGAGTCACTTTCTTCCACCATCCTTCTCTTCAACTTGAAGAAAAAACATTTATCACTGGGTTTATCATTGCTGCTGTCTGTGCAGGAAGGATTGTATCTCCAGGGAGAAGTTATTCAAGGCTGTTAGGTTCTTTGTCTTTTTAGTCTCTCCCTTGCTATTCTTGCCTAGAGAAGAGCAATATATTCAAATGCTGTCTTGGTGAAAGGGGAAGCAAAGGAGGGAAGTGGCCTGTTGCAGTTGGTGCTGGGTAGGGGCAGGCAGGGCTGTGCAGAAAACACTGCCGAGCTCGGTGGCTGCAGGAAGTGCCTTTAACCTGCTTTCATAATTAATGTTTGGAGAGAAGGAGAGCACCCTGTGGGATAAATTAGCATTCATTGAATGCAGACAGATGTTAGCTGAAATAGAATGGAAGAAAAGATGCCCACTGACCCAAATTTCCTACTGTGTCCTGTTCTGTCTGTCTGTCTGGAATTTTCGTGCTCTGGCTGCTAAGCCTTAGTAAGGACATAATTCCTTGTATAAGTGTTTCTCCACATATATTTTTACATTTTTGCAGTATACAGTTTAATCCATGCAGACCATCCCTCTTGTCTGAGCTGCTGCCTTCACCATTTTTCTAGGCTGGACCATCATCAGCTCCCAGCTTGTGTGTGCTCAGCTGAGACTTGGACTGGTAAAGGCTGGCCTTTGCCAGGAAACTCGGTGTTTTGTAAACACTTGGGTTTGCTGTTCTGAAATCTGTTAAATGGTCAGCACTTCTTTGAAAGGCAAATGGAAGCAATCTCATGGAAGCAGTCCCAGGGAAACAAAAAGCAATAAATATTTGTGGTCACTTGAAAGGATTTAGAAGTTTATTATTGTTAGATTCTGCATGGGATGGGGAGTAACAGCTGGAGTCACTGCATGTGTGCAACTGTCATTTGCTACTTCCAGTTATCTGACTGTTTCCGTGCAAATATATCCTCCGGTATGGTTTTTTTTAGTGTGAAGAAGACTTGTACCTTCCCATAGTTTGCAATGTCACTTTGCCATCAGGAATTCTTTTAAACATCCTGTTCTTCAGTGCTTTTAAGTCTTGGCTTCTTAAGCATGAATGTTACTGAGTTATCAACTGAACTTCTTTGGTCATATAAAGTCAGATAGTTTAAGGATATGAGGTGTAACCTTGTGCATGCGTTCTGGTCTCCTTAAAGCCTATGTGAAGTAAAAATGGTTGCTGCAATACCAGGCCCTGCTGGCCAACCCTGACAGCCAGTGCTTGGTGTTGAGTGCTGTTCTGAAAACAGCTGAGGAAGGCATCTGTAGCACAGAAATAATTAAGGAAGGAGAGAGATAATATTTGTATTAAATGCTATTTTTGTAAAATGCTGCAGCTTACCTGAAATTAGTGTTTCTGATGTGCTGATGCTTCTCAGTCTTGTCTTGTCTCCATCTTCTCAGTGATGTCCCTCACCCACCCACATGCCCTTTGCCATAAATATGCACTGCATCAGCATGTAGTTTAACTGCAGAGATGCAGCATTAGTCTAGATTAAGAACTATGAAGAATATGTATACATTACATTATTCTTCCATTGAAATCTGAACATTGAGTAAGATTGAGGAAAGATACCGGCATTTCTTGTCAGCTGTTGTCAACTTTCTGCCAGAAAAATATGTGTCTGGAGAAAGGAAATGTTTTCTTGTTATCTCTAAGGATGTACATGGGATAGGGAATGCTAAATGTATGTATTTTGTCTTTGGTAGTGTGAATGTGGGCTGACAGACTGTATCACTCTATGCTTCCCTGGCCTGATGGCAGCTGGGGTTCCTCGGCTCTTTTGGGACACCAAGGGTTCTAGCAGAGAGTGTAAATAGGGATGGTTCTCCAGCACCATGTGTGATGGGATCCTTACCTGACCAGTCCTGTGTAGCTTACTTGTCTTTCAAGAGCCTTCAGTACCACCATGCAGTTTCTGTGGCCTGTGCCATGGAGAGGCTGCTTATTTGTAGCTGCAAACACACTTAAATTTAGTTTAACTGTTGTAGGACACCTCATTTCCTCTGGAGACATTTCAACTCTATATTCAAGGTTTTGTGGTATTGACCTGTGGTGAGAACTGGTTTTGTGGTTTGTCACTGCTCTTTTCCTCCTACTGTCCTCACAGTGTCTGAAGGAAATGGGATTTTAACTCTTGCAGGGAGGAATTCTTCCTGGTGTGCACTGAACTTTGCTCCCTTCCTTTTCCTTTCAACACAAGTTGAAATAACCCCTTACTGAAAGGGAGGGAAGGGGTTTAGGATGGTCTTAGCACTGCTGTAATTTGAAGTGAGTAGGTAGTTTTAATCTACCAACATTAACACTCTGTGATTATCTTAACTGGCTGTTACGTAAAAATAGCTATAGTAAAGATGAAATAAATGCTTTTGTGTTCATGGTGAGTGAGGTAACAGCTTCTTAATGCTGGATGGGTTCCCGGATTATTCTTTGCGGATTCCTGCGCCTCCCAAGTCTAACCTTTGTGCATCGTACTCACTTTTCTACATACAATTAGTCTGAATTAAAACTGTTTAAAAGGAGATGATGGAAAGAAAGAAAAACAGCTTCTTAAAACCCATGTGTCACATCTGTTGAGCAGAGAGCCAGGTGCTATGTGGTGTAACACCCAGCACCTTGCTGCTGGGGTAACTGGTACCTCACTGTACCACTGCTACAGCCTGTGGAAGGTGTCTGTGTCAGATGTGACTGTCCCAGCCAGGCACAGACAGGGGGATGCAGAGTCAGCAGAGAGCATGGGGAGAAATTGTGTGCTCAAGGATGCAGGTGAAAATAGCAAGCAGGAGATACTCCCTCAGTTTTTCCAAGAGGTAAAGCTGACATAGAAGCCAAGAGAAGGGAGATGATGCCTCAAAGGAGATGTTTAAAAAGGATCAGGGTTGCCCAAAGGTAAACTTTGTCTTGGTGAATCCTTAACAGAAGAGTCAAAGGGTACTTCAGTAATGCTGTGCTATTAGCTTTTTTTAATTCCCCTTCCTCTTTTTTCCTCTACAGTTGCTCTTGGTCGTAATCAGCCCTTGAAAAAAGAGAAGCCAAAATGGAAAAGCGATTACCCCATGACAGACGGACAGTTGCGCAGTAAGAGAGATGAGTTTTGGGACACAGCACCAGCTTTTGAAGGTCGCAAGGAGATTTGGGATGCTCTCAAGGCTGCGGCACATGCTTTTGAAAGCAACGATCATGAACTGGCACAAGCAATCATCGATGGTGCAAACATAACACTACCACATGGTAGGTTCATCTAAGATGGATGTGGCCTGTGAGAAGTGTAACAGGTCAAAGCAAATGTGGTTTTTAACCTGAAAATCAATTGAGATGTGTATGCAATAGTTCAAAATGCCTGTATTGTAGGATCACGTCTTTTGCTTTGAGAGTTTCAAAGCAAAATCATGTTAGTGTGTAGAGAGACCAGGAAAAGCTACTCTAGTATAGTTACCTAGATTTGAATGTCCGACCTGGTACATGGCGCAACACAGAATTTAAGGGTCTGATCCGTATAGGCAACACATAAGACTTTCTGTAATCTCTTGAAACACCTGGATGCTCAAAGGCATCGATTTTCTTAATTTTTTTCAGCTTCACTTTGTAAGGGAGTGGATTTGGTTATGGGTTTCTTTGGCATATGAATTGGTTTTGGTTTTGTAAGTTTGTTTTTTGGAGACCATGAAGAACTTTCCCAAAAACTTGCTGGCAATCTACTGAAGGATATTTTTGAGATAAACTGCAAGGATTTGCTTCAGGTGCCTCCCTCTTTGCCCCGTTCAGAATTCTGTCAGTTTTTTTCACAAACTCTCTTGTACTTCACCATTCTAAAGGCAGCTTCTTTAAATTCTCTATTTAAAAAGTGATAGTTGAATAGTTTCATAGCTTCGGTAAGCTGGAGACAATCAGAATAAAATTAAAAACAAATCAAAACCAACCCACACAAAACAATTATTTCAAATCACCCACCACCCTGTAACAAAACTCACTAAAGTGGTCATGTGTTCTGGTCACTTGGTGCCTTGCTTTCCAGAAAGGCATGAAGAGTTCAATTAATTTGTTCCCAGCGTGTATAAAAGGGAGTTCAGCAGTGACCTGGTTGGACTTGAATAACCTTACAGGTTCCTTCCAACCAAAGATATTCTGTGATATATATGTGCTCAGGATGGTCTCCTGGGAAGAGAAAAAGGATGATTTTGAAGATTGTGTACTTTGCTTTTTGGAGTAACAAATCTTCATGAAACTGACTACACTGTCTTTCTACTCTATTGTCTTTCTGACTATTTGTTATTATTTTGTTGGTGGTGCTTAGGACCTCCATTTCCATTAGAAATTACAGTTCATCCTGCCTGTAATTTGGAAAGGGTGGATTTGGGGATCTCCCTGTCTTCTTCCCATACTGAAGTGTGAAACATTGCTACTAGTCATGGCATTTTCCCCACTCCTGTTGAGCAGAGTGGATCTCTGAAGTATTGCGGAGGGGTGAAAACTTCTAGTGCTGCAACATGACCTGACCTCAAGTGTAGAGTCTTACATCTGGACGAGAACAGCCCCAGGTACCAATATAGGTTGGGGACTGACCTGTTGAAGAGCAGTGTAGGAGAAAGGGACTTTGGGTCCTGGTGGACAGCAGGATGACTATGAGCCAGCAATGTGCCCTTGTGGCCAAGAAGGCCAAGGGCATGCTGGGGTGGATCAGAAGGGGAGTCATTAGCAGATCGAGAGAGGTTCTCCTCCTCCTCTACTCTGGCCTGGTGAGACAACATCTGGAATATTGTGTCTAGTTCTGGGTCTCTCAGTTCAAGAAGAACACAACTGCTAGAGAGAGTCCAGCACAGAGCCACAAAGATGATGGAGTGGAACATTTCTGTTATGAGGAAAGGCTGAGTGAGCTGGGTCTCTTCAGCTTGGAGAAAAGGAGTCTGAGGGGTGACCTCATTAATGTTTATAAATATGTGAGAGGTGGGTGTTGGGAGCATGGAGCCAGACTCTTCTCAGTGTGATCTAACAATAGGACAAGGGACAACAGATGTCAGCTGGAACATAGGAGATTCCACATAAATATGNAACATCTGGAATATTGTGTCTAGTTCTGGGTCTCTCAGTTCAAGAAGAACACAACTGCTAGAGAGAGTCCAGCACAGAGCCACAAAGATGATGGAGTGGAACATTTCTGTTATGAGGAAAGGCTGAGTGAGCTGGGTCTCTTCAGCTTGGAGAAAAGGAGTCTGAGGGGTGACCTCATTAATGTTTATAAATATGTGAGAGGTGGGTGTTGGGAGCATGGAGCCAGACTCTTCTCAGTGTGATCTAACAATAGGACAAGGGACAACAGATGTCAGCTGGAACATAGGAGATTCCACATAAATATGAGAAAGAACCTCTTCACGTTGCAGGTGACAGAGCACTGAAGTGGACTGCTCAGGGAGATTGTGGAGTCTCCTTCTCTGGAGGCATTTAAAACCTGCCTGGATATGTTCCTGTGTGACTAGGTGATCCTGCTGTTGCAGGGGGGTGGGACTAGATGATGATCTTTTGAGGTCCCTTCCAGCAGTCCCTAATAGTCTGTGATTCTGTGGCTTTTCCATAAGTAACGGTCAGTCTGTTGTGGTCTTCCAGATTGTTGTTTTGTTTGCAAAGAGGTTTATGATTCTCTGTTTGGAGGGAGTTTTTGTCAAAGTAGTTTTGTCAACCATACAGAAATAGTTTCTGTAGTAGCTGTAGTTTTAAAGAGGAATTTGTCAATTATTTATACAACCTGCCAAGATCTCAGGTCTTCTCTTTAACAGACTTGGTGGACATCTACGTACAACTGGGTGTTTAGGGAGTGTGTGAGCTGGAGGAAACTGTAATAGTGAGACGACTCTGACAGAATGGAAACTGAAGCTGCTGATAATTTTAAGTCAGGGTTCAGGTAAATTGAAGCAATTAATATCTCAGAGATTATTTGCAGACCTAAGGTAGTTACTGCATTATTTTGCTTAGTTGCTAAAATAAAAACAGTAGAAATCAGGAAGACTCAATCTTGTCTCTGGTGCAGATATAACAAAATGTATAGATTCACTTCCACTGTGGTCTCTTACTGCTTGTGTAGGACTTCAGCCTAAAGAATTGTCTCTTGGGGAACGGTTCACTCTCTTCAGGAAGGATCTGAGGCTGCTTGTGGCCATACACAAAAGCCCAATGGAAACAATTCTTTTAGTAAATGCAAGTTGTGATCACAAACGTGTTTTTGCAGTGAGGAGGATATTATTTGTATAATGTGGTTATGAAACGCCACGAGACCCTGGTGATGAACTGTTTTGACGGCGCTAGATTATGCATTCGGTTTAAATGTTGCACAAGTGTACATGCCAACAGCACTTCCAGGGGAAACATTAAATTTTATGGCATCAAGTCATGCAGAGAAGCTGTTTGACATGTTAGGTCTCTGCTTCCTCTCGTTAGAGTGGCATAACAACTTGTAATTGCGGAGGAGGATTTTATTCAAGTGGGAAAGTTGAAGCCGTTTAAGCCTGTCTGGGAGCTGAAGTCTGTCTTTGGGTTCTAAGATAGTCAGTTGTGTATCCGTGGTCCTCATGAGAAGAGAGGATGTGTGATGCATAGTTTCAACACTGCCAAATTCTGAAAATAGTGGTTCTTAGTTTTTTTAATCACTACTTATTAGGCTCAGACTTTGTAAGCATGTTTCAGTCTTCAGTCCCAACGGTTTCTGGTTGCAAGAAAAACCAGAAAACAAGGCAGATAACTCACATTTCTTCTCTTCGGGTAGGCCAAGGAACGTGGGATGGATGCTGTGCCCTGGAAATCAGCCCTCTTATGGCACTGAATGTAATACTTGATGGGGAAGAAATATGTGAACTCTCAAATTTGGCCTTTTAACAGACCATTTGCTTGGATTGGGGTTCTACCTACTATTAGCAGACTGGAGTAACTTTCTGAGGACCACACACAATATATTCAGAATATTTCAGGAATTAAACTTGTATCAGAGGCTCTGTTGCCCAAACAAGGGCTGACCTGAGGCTGGATGGGAGATACATAGAATATTATGAGTATTTGTCCAGGATCTTGCGTTCAGCTGTGATTTTTCGTACCCGTACAATTGCATTAGTTGCTTTCTATTCAGCTGTACGCTTGTGACACTTGTCTTGTGCATCAGCTGCTTGTATAGTTCTCTGTGCAATGTGACCTTTCCACTACAGAGAAAGCTGCTTCTTTTAGAAATTCAAGTATTTCTTAGTCATCAGGCATTGTTAGTGCAATGTACGAATAGATTATGATTAAAACCCTTCCTAAATGGGCTCAATAATGCCTGTTCTCAGCAAAGTGAGCTTGTCTCCAGGCAGGTAGAACAAAATGTCCTTGTTTCACATAGCACCCAAAACTTCCAGGTTTTTGTGGAAAAGAAAAAAAAAACCCTTCACTTTGTGCAAAATTTTAAAAGAAATTAAAATAGGTGTTAAGAAGTCTTGCTGCTGCATGTGCATGGAGTCTACAGTCCTGCTGTTACCTGACTTACATCCACTTTAAGCAAATATAGCACCAGGTAGCAAATATACATCCAGATCAGGCTGAGTCTTCTGTGCAGAGTTAGGAAGAGATGTAGAATGCTTGCAGAGTCTCTTGGAACAACACTTGAATGTCTGCATACAGTTTTATCTTGTGGTCACCAGAAACTTGGGTAGAAGCTGTTCAGGAGTACTGGAGCACCTGTTTGGGGCTTAGGCTTTGTGTCTTCACATGGCAGGAGAAGGGAGAGTGTGCTGCTCAGGCTGTGCATGCAGACACTGCCATAGAGAAACTGAGAAAGCAACCACTGAAGAGGGTGACATGGCAAAAGAATAATTGACGTGCTGTTTCCTATGTAGTTAGTGGGGCAGTGTAGCTCTGGCAATTTCATATATGAAAATGTGTATTTGTGAAGGGATATAAAAGTATAGAATGCTCTTCCTTTGGTTTCTTAGCTCATGAAAGGATCTTAGTTCCTAAGGAAAACCAGCATCAACTAAGATAATTTCCTTCATCTCTGATGAAAAAATGGAGAATTGTAACTGGTATTTTTTCATCTCCCAAAGGTAGAGCTCTTCTCCAAGATGATGCAATGCTCTGAGGCTGTGACATTTCCTCTCATTTATTTTCTGTGTGCACAACTGAGGCTTAAAAACCCAAAGCAAACCCATACATGTATATTTTAACTGTCCCTGTGTGGTGAGTGTGATGTGGACACGCTCAGACCATGTATTCTGTACAAAATTAAACTGTGCAGGAAGTGGGGGAGTAAGGACTGACAGAGGCTTGCAGATAGAGATTCTGGCCTAGCTGATGCTGCAAAAATAAAATTGCTTTTTTGTTCCAGAAACTTACAGGAAAAGAAAGAAAAAAACCCATCTCTTAACGCTGTGTGCAGCCCAGGTATCTCACTTGTGCCTGATGTGTGCGCGGAACACTCTAACCGATGTAATTTTTCTAATGGATGCCTTTTGCTGTCTTCTGCGGTTAAAAATAGCACGTAAGAAGTATTAAATAAATAAATAAGCTTGTGGGATGGGCTTAGCACTTCTCATCTATCTTGGGTGCGTCTGTGGGATGGATTTAAAAATAGAAATAACGTTATCACCAATTTATACCTTTTTTCCCTGATGTCTTAAAGTAGCACATCCTCAATATTTTATTAATGAGTCTGTTTAAATTTAATGTAGAACAGTTTTACATACTTCTCAGCTATCAAAAAGGAAATGTTGGAGTGTGTAGTATTTTATCAGGGTCTGCACCAGATGTTAGCGTGGAGCTGACCTTGTCCTGAAAGCAGTTAATATTAATTGGAATCTGTCTGAGGTTAAGTGGAGTTTTTAAATTTCAGGATGGTTGCTTAATCCGTGGCCGCGTAGTTACCAGTATATTGGATTTAAGTCCTTTAAGGGTGTCTGAACAATAAAAGGACCTCTCGGTTAAGCAGTGGCTTTGTGCTCAGGAGCAGTCAAGTTCTCTGTGCCTTAAAATACAGCTTCTGTAGCTCTCAGCATGCTTTTTCAGGGAGCTGTCTTGCAGCGCTGGCTCTTTGTGTGCAAGCAGAGCTGTCACATTTACTGTGTGTAACACTTGAGATCATGAAAAGTGGGGATGTGAGTATTTAACTTAAATGCCGGGGAAAAGTAGGTGAAATTACTTAAATGTTCTTGCCATGAATAGAACATTTTCTTCCCCTTTGGGTGAAATTCTCAACAGAAAGCCATGAAAAAAAACCCATAAAGCCAGCAGCAGCAGTGTGGGGGAAAGCATGCCTCATCTCTGCGGTTTATCCCACCCCAGTCCAAACACAAATTCCTAATTCTAGCAAAATACCTTTTTCCCTATTGAGCTCTAACTGTGCATCATGCTGGGGTATTTGCTGCCTTTGGGACTGTTGTTTCCTTGCACTAAAGAGCAGGCTTTAATGGCTGTGCCAGCAGCCTGGCATCCTTGAGTGTGCTGCCTCCTCTTTGTGTGCTCCAGGCTTTTGGAGACAGTTGCTGTAGGTAAGGACACGTCACGTACCTGCTGTCCTTCAGTGCTCAGCTGCATCTTGGTGCAGCACTGGGGTTCAGTAGAGCATCAGGATGGTTTTTTTATACTTGGCCAGTACTGTGTGAGCCTTAGCATGCTCAGTAAAGTTAGTTCCCCTCTGCTGTGCTGAAACTCCCATTTTTGTTGGTAAATGAAAGATTTTGTGCTGTTCCTCAAGACCTTGGGAGTGCAAGGTGAAGGGGGGAGAGGGTGATAGCTAAAGCTGATGGAGTGGTATGACTTCAGGTGAACAGGAGAGCAGCCCGTAGCACTAAGTGTGTTTGGCAGGATGTCAGAGCTGCTTTTAGCGTTGATTGCATTCCTCGTGCTAGACGACCAAAGGATGTTTTATACTGCTCAGGTAAATCACTGGGAGCATCAGAAAACATCTGCTCCCTGCTGCAGCTGGTATTTCACCTTATCTCATTGAAGTAAATCAGAAGAATTATTGCAGCTTTTTTTGGAAACAGAAGGCGTGCCTGTGCTGAGTGTTGGATGGGCACACGAGTTACTGATGGTGGGCATCAGTGTGGCCAGTGCTACTGGGCCCTTAATGTGTGATCTTGTTCAGCTTGCTGGTTTATTACCTTTGTTCAGTGAATGCTGTTGCCTTCTGCTCATCCTTACAGGTTTTCCCTTGCTCTAACTTCTTTTCTACAGTAGTTTTATGGGAAGTCTGTGCACTAAGATCATGCTGGTGCAAGACAGTTAGGATTTGCCTGAAGCCACTGTCTCCAGTGTTTAAGGCTAGATGGGCAACTTGGTATAGTAGAGTCCAAAATCACAGAACATTAGGGATTGGAAGGGACCTGGAAAGATCATCTAGTCCAATCCCCCTGCCACAGCAGGGTCGCTGTAGATACTATTTTATTTTCACTTGTGGGGCACAGGGACACAGTAACAATGGGATTGCTGAGCAGTATGTTCCATCAATATAAGCAAGTCATCCCAGAGCCAGCCCCGTCCTTGCTTATAAGGAGGGGCAAGGGTGTACAGACACCCCTTTGCACACCAGACCGCCTGAGATGACATACGACTTGGAGTGAGGAAGGGGAAGAGTCATCACAGTAGCTTATTTTTGTAGAAACAGTAACTAAGGGTGAAAATAGCGTTCAATGCTTTTATTGAAAAGGAACCAGAGACCTCTCTGGGACAGAGGTGGAAATCTGGTACTCAAGTACCAGCAGTCATTTGAGTCTAGATCAGCCATTAGTGGCTGTGCTGCTTGGTGCTAATATAATGAAGGATCATGTGTCCTGGGTATATAAACTGGTCTGTATAAAAGCCAGATCCTGTAGCAGAAGAGAGGTTCTTTGTACCAGCCAGGAGTGAAATCAGACTTTTTCTGAGCTGGAGTGAAGCATGGTCGCTAATTCAAATGAATAGAAATACTATTCTGCTGCAGACTTTGTTCATCACCTTTTAGAAAAATATCTGCTGTAATATTTTTATGTATTGAATTAGAATATCTGTTAAACCATCCTCCTTTGCTGAATGTTAAGCCTTCTCGCATCACATGCTTGGTCTCAGTTAACATCCAATAAACGTTGGAGGTGAGTGCTGATGGTGAGGTGCTACTGGAAGTGGGCTTTCTGCAACAGCCTCTGTGCTGAATCCATCTCATACTGATTTTCCAGGCTCCCAGGGCACAGAGAGCTAAAAATAAGCTTCCATCCAGGTGTAGATGGGAAAGGAAACAGTGGAAGATGGTTGATAGGATCTCAGGAGTTAGTCTTTAAATCTGTACAGTAATTTGAAAATGTCAACAACAAAATTACGTAGTAGATATTTAACACTGACTATTCAATGTCTGTTTCCCATAAAATAAATAGCTACATTAGTGGAACTCTGTCATTCTTGCAGTGTTTTTTGTGTCATGGCTATATTGGACTTAAGTGTTATATTGATGAATCTGTGGTTGAGAGACTGTGTACAGCAAATCTCACTGTGGCATCTTCAGCAGTTAAATTGAATCTGCTTCTGTAAACTGCTGCCCGTTAAGCCACAAGATCCTTGTGTGTTTTTTCCCATCCTTGCCTGTATCCGTTGCTTAGCCTTTGCTTAGGGGATTAAGGCTGCACAAATTGCTTTCTCAGTAGCTCATTTATCTGAAGAAGCTTTTTAATTGTCCCTGACGAAATATTTTTTCAGTAATGTATTACCTTGTCTGTGCACATGTGAAATGATGAACAATGGTCTTTTGTGTGTGGCTACAGAATGCTCGGTCAGGGTTTTCTAATGTCGCTCTAAAAGGGTACTGAGTGGTATTTTGGTGACTGTGACTGTCTAATTTTAGATTTCAGCAGAGTTATGAAAGCTTTGGGAGGTCTGACTATCAAAGCCACTCTGTCAATGTGATCAGCAGTAGCAGAGAGATGAGCATGCGGGCTATGAGAGTCAAGGAAACTGAAGTATTTCTGTAGTGATGTTTGTAAAAATTATAGTTGAGGCTACTAGTTTATTGGTGTTTGGTTGTTTTACAGGGGGTTTGGTAGAACAGAAAGGTGATCTTAGTTTGGAGGGGAGGTTCTTCTGTTTTGTTTTTACTTCAGTTAAAAAAAATAACCACAAGTACGAAATTAAACACCAAAACTTGCTGGTGTCTTTCAACGAGCCACACTGGCAGCGGTTAGTGCTGAGGACATGAGTTTGTGTTAGGAGAGAGCTTGTCTTTTGGCTTTTCTTTTACACATCAGTGTCTATTTTTAAAAGTTGTTGATGTCAGGTTCCGTCCTTAGGTTTATCTTTGCTAAAATGGTTACGGAATACGTTGAATCTAGCTTTTACAAGGCTGCACCCAGACTGTTTAATATCCTTTTACCCTAACGTGTGCCAAGCACTGAGACATGCTCTGGAAGGCTCGTTGCCTGCCTGAGGGACAGCTCAGGTCCCAGTTTCAGTGGTGTCTCTCCCAGGTTCTGACCACACTGGTTTTGGCAGCACCATTGTGTTTCTCTGAACACAGAGACACTGTGAAAGCACAAGTGTGGAAAGAAATGGTGGGTGGGGACCTGCTTCGGGCTTCTGCAAAGCACAGCTCATCTTCAAAATCCGTTTCATGGGGCAACTTTGCATATACTCCTTCTACTGCTCTCTCTGACCTGAGAAAGGACTTCCTGCTGATGAGAAATCTGTGGAATACTTGGGTTGTTCTTTTCTGCTCAGGCACAGTGATTGCCTTTTCATTAGAAGACTTTGTCATAATTAGGTATCTTCAACCAGTGGCTCCAGGCTGTGTGCTCCCTGCTTAGACACTGAATTCAACCTGTTGCAGCCCTCTTCCTGGGGCTGCTGGTAGGCAGCTGGCAGGATGGTAGCTCATTCTCTGCGATCTCTTGCCTCCATGATTCTCAGCATTTTCTGTCTGTCATTGACCCCACAGCTTGTAAAGATGGGTCATTGCTCTTGGGAGGTGCCTTTTTGCAGGAAAGCATGTGTGCACACACTACACTTCAGCTTGTGGTGTCCTTTGGAGAAGGAATTGAGGATTTCAAATGTAGCTGCAAGGTGTTTTTAAAAATGTTTTCTAAAACCTTTTTTCTCTTTTACCTCTTTCTGTTGTCATTGGGTTTAGCAGCACTGTCAAGTCCATAAAGCCTCATCACGTGACTGTTGCACAATTGGCAGCTTTAACTGCCTTTTTCTTTTTAAACTGGAACTTGAAGCAGGAGACACTCAATTTATAAATATGAGTGAGAAAACAGCTCTTCCTGGATGAAAATACAGCACGTTATTTCAGTTCCTGGATGCTTAAAGCAATCCATTTGTTTACCTTCACACTGTAAAAGGGCAAGTTTGCAGCATTAATTTATAGACTACTGTGCAGTAGAAACACAGTCTTTTATAGTAACCACTTCAGAGCTGAGAGCTGGAGCTTTGGAGGAACCTTTGATTTCATTTCTATGTTTAAGTGGATTTGTGAATGCTTATGGTCTTGAGTGTTCTTTCCCTCTGGCCTTTGAAAACCTTATAAGAGAGAGGCAAGTCAGTAACCCCATCCTGCACTAACCTGGAGTCTCACAGTCAGTTGTTTTTTATGTATCCTATCTTTGTTCCAGTGTTTACTCTGAAAGAAGACATGAAGAGCAGTGTGTTACTCTGAAGGTGTCTGTAATCACACAATAATCACAGAATAAAACAACCTGTGTACCCTGAATGTTTCAAGCAGTGGACCAAGATGAGCAGTTGGCCAGCTTCTGTTCATACAACCTTGTTCTCCTTCCACATCTCTTAATGGGGCAGCAGAGTGCTGAGTGGGATCAGTCAACATCTTTAGGTTTGTGCATCCTGGGAGGACTGTGCTCCACAGGGATGTGGTTAGAAGTGAGAGGGAGTTGCTCTGAGTGTCACCCTTCTCTAGGCAGTGGCCATGCGGCTTGTGGCTGAATTAAAACCATGTGATGATTTGTGTGAAATCTAACATTAGGGAAATGCAGCTTCTGAAACTGAGCTTTTCCAAAGATTCCCAACTGAAACAGAGAAATGTCAATATATTCCTTTATAATTGGTGAGTTCTGCAGTGCCTGCCAGGCCATGCTCCACAGGGCTGGTGTTTCTCTTGTTCTCAAGGAAGCAGGTAACAGCCAGGCTAAGGTTTGGCCAGTGTTCCTGTTCTTTCTGCTTTGCAACCGCTGTGCATAGTGTGTGGAGGAAAGCCGAGCACAGAGATTTGTGAGCAGAGAATTTAAAGGAAATGGCAACAGCTAATCAATGAGGCAGTTAAACCTAAATGTTGGAATTGGGTTAGCTGATTGCTGCTGGAGGTGATTTTATTCTAATGGTGCACCCCTTTCTGTCTTTTTGTTGTTTTAATTTTGTTTTCTGTCCTCTTGAAAATTCCAGATCATTGTGTGGAATCTCTCACTCTGTTTCCTCAAATCTAATAATGTGTGAGCCAGTCCTCAGACGCTGAGGAGCAATTAATGTATTCACAATAAAAATGCACCTTCTGGAGCTACTTCTGCAGGGCTGTTGTGTAGGATGGTGACCAGACCCATCTCTATTTGGGAATCATTTCAATTTCCCTAGCCCCATACAGCCTTTAGTGTTTGTGGCACTGGGACACGTGTGATTCTGTGGCTGCTGGCTTGTGTGTCGGGTGTTTTCTGTAGGAATGGTATGAGCTCTCTTCCATCCCGGGTGCAATTGGTTTGTGCCAGTGAAGGACACAGAATGCTGCTGTGCTTTACCAGACTCCTCCTGACTCTGCAATGGAGTCTGTTTTCTCAAAACCTTCTTCAGACTGGAGCTACAATGAAGATTTTTTCCCCTGCCGTTTCTGCTGTGATTAATATTTTTAAAATAGCAGCACAACATCCTTTCTGAGGGACACTGAATTCCCATGTTTTCTTGAAATGGAGCACTGAATCAAACCAGGATGTAAGAGCAGTTGTGGCTGGATGAAATATTTAGATATCTAAATGCAGGTTAGAAACTATCAACCCTTTAAATAAAAACTCTCTTATGGCTACATCCTTCAGTTGTTTTCCTTAAATATTTTTAACTTCTGCTCTTGTTTTTTGAAAGGTATTTTGAGAAGCTTTGTCAACATAATTGCTTGGACTTTTCTCAAGTCTCTTCCCTTGGTTGCATATGCCCGTCTGTTTCCAGTCTTTGGTTTCAGTTTGCCTTTTCTAGTGTGGTGCAGGACGACTGTGCCACACTGTGTTCAGAACTGCCTTTAAAAAAATACAGACAGAGCAGCTAACTAAGGAAGTAAAACCAAACAAACCAAGACTGACTCTGCATGAACCCAATATATGCCCAAAATAAACCCAGACTCATGACAAAAGAACATCTCATTCTTTAAATTAGAAGCTGCAGACTGCCAGTTGATCTGTATGTAGCAGATCTTCCAGACATGAGTATGTCTGCTTTAAGTAAATAATATTCCTCTGGTATCTGATAGTGGTCAGGATATGATGTCTAGTTTATTAGATACTTCACAGGAGTGAATGTTTACTCCATCGTTGTCCATTTACAGCAGTGAAACCGGATATCACCTTCATCTGCCTTGCTGTCTGCTAGCAAAATGGAAAAAAGAAATATGAAGTGTTTAAAATGTTCTTTTCCTCATTGACTGTTTCACTGTCTGCAGATCAGAGCCCTCTGGATGCTGCCTGCAGTGTGAAAAGGTGATCTTCAGAGGTGGTGTTGCTTGCTTCTGCATTTGATGCAGAGCGTTTTGCTCTACAATCAGCGCCCTTGAAAGTACTGGTGCCCTTCAAAGTGCCTCAGCTCACTAAATGAGGGGCTCAGCCAGACCTCGGGTGTTTTACTTGCTTCTTGTCTGTGGATACATCCTGCTTCTCCATGATCTCCAGGTGACAACAGCCATGACATTTCTCATCTTTCTGTCTTTTGGCCTCAGTTATTTAAATAATAGGAAGATGGTTACTTTTCCTCCAAGAACAGGGCACGATAATTATGGTCAGACGTGTCTGCTGAGTTGCAGGAGATGATGTCCCCATGTACAGCTTTTCAGGGTCAGGTAGTACCTGAGGGAGGTACTGCCCAGGGTGAGTTACGGAGAGCTCAGGCAGCGCTCACTAGCCTGTTCGTGAGCCAAAAGAAGGTATTTTAGTACTTCCACAACCTCTTTCAATAAACACTTGGGGACAGTAATACCAGGTTATTGCCAGGCTTCAACGAGAGTGTTTGTGGAACTGATTAATCTCTGGTAATGGAGAAAACTTCCGCTGAACGTCTTCAGCACTTTGCAGGCTGATGAGAGTGCATTGGAGCCTGGTGAAAGCCCATGATAGACACGAGATTCAACTGGTGAAGTCAAGATTGGTAAATCTTACTGGTAAGTAAGGAAAAATACTAATTTTTAATAAATACATTTTTTTTTCCTTTAGCACTAACATGCCCTGAGATCATGCAGCCTGAAAAGGTTCAAACAATGAGGGACTTCTGAATAATAACTTGAAAGAGGCTGAGTTTGTTTGGACCAGGAGCTGGTGGTTGATTTTTGCTAGTAGCTCTTGCTGAGAAGCACAGAGGGCTTTGCTTTTTTGCTGAGACGTTCCTAAGCCTAACACAGAGCCTGGGACAGAGTTAAGTGCTGTTTGTCTTAGTGTTACTGCAAAGAAAACATGCAACCAAATGTGAGTTTCCATACACATTCCTACTATTAGTCATGATACAGAAATAATGAAATCTTGGAGCTGCCTTTATTTGTTCTGCAGAAATCAAGCAAGTTCTTTGTAGAAGGTCACAGCTGCATCCGGGCCTTGGATTTTCAACCTGTCTGGGCTCTCACAGTCTGCAGATCACCAAAGCCTCTGCTAGGTGCCTGTTTAGGGCATGATGTTCTGACTAACCTGCAAGCTTCTGTGCTCACGGTCAATCCATACTTTTTTTTTTTCTTCTTTAGTATAAATAAGGTAACTGTGAAAGAACAGCATCTTGGAGGTGAAGAGCAGATTAGCCTTCTGCTGCTTCAAATCTTTCCTGTAACCTGCTGTAATCTCCTCCACCCCCACCTTTTTAAACAGCTTTGTGTTACAGTTTTATTTTGGGATGTAGATACTAATGTGGGATTGTGTCAGTTTGCTTGACCTCCCTGGAGCCCTTAACGTTTTTGTTGGTTATCCTTGGAGACTGAGCGTGCAAATGAATGACTTCCACGCTCATTAGCGGGGCTTTGAACGTAACACAGGGATAGAGGAGAGATTGGGAGCCCTAAGAGAAAAACGGTACAGGGCAAACTTTTGCCTAGGTCATTTCTTTATGCCTCCTGCTGCATAAAGGTAGGTCATGGGAAGAGTTGTTGTTTAGTCTCAAAAGTAGTTTTCCACATCCTTTTCTCATTAGAAAATGATGTGGGACTTCTCTACACTTCATTAAAGCCAACATTTGCTTTTGTGTTCAGTCTAATGGGTGGTCTCTGCTGCTGTGTTAGCTGAAGCTGCAGTAAGTGCTGTCTCTAGCTGAATTTCCATCCATGTCCACTTTGAGATCAGGTTAAACCAAGTCTCAAATATCATTTTGCTGCCCAGAGTGGATACTGTTGTGGGCAGGGGATAAGGGATAGCTCGAAGGTTAAGTGCATTGACGCTGGCCGTGCCAGGGAGACTGAGCACCTCAAGTTGCTACAGTTCATGCTGACTGAACCTCCCTGCATGGGGCAGGACCTAGCATGGTCAGATTGTGCATTCTCTTCCTGAGCAACAGAAGAATTTGATTTCTCTTGAGGTGGCTGCAATAGTCAATCTAAGGTAGAACAAGCGGTTATGGATGAGTGGATTGTACTTAATGAGATTAGTCTCAAGCAAAGGTAAAGTTTGCCTTTTGTCTTACTAGGAAAGGATTGCAGCAGATTCTGGTGTATTTGTTGGATGATTATATGCTTCATGGTGTTGATCACTAGTGTCCTGCTGATGGAAAATCCTCTTTAAGAGTAATGTGAGTAGCATAGAGGTTACTTATCTTCCAAAAGTAACTGGAAACAGTAAATTAGTTTGCCAAGTTAGGAAAATGAGACTGAATAGTTAACATTTTGTATGAGGCTATTATAGAGAAAGTCCTGTTGTAATGGTCAGTGGCTTGTTTCTTCTCTGAAAACAGTGCTCAGAAAGCACATGTGCCTTTTCAGATCATGATGGAGTCCTGAAATGTTTGGTTCTGGTTTAGGATCAACAGAATTTCTTCAGTCCACATGGCCTCATCTCCTCTCCTGTTTGTGAAAGAATAGAGCATTTGTACCTCAAGAAGCAGTGTGCTCTTTTCTGGTGGACTTTCTGCATCATCATAGTCAAACTCCTCTGACTTCTGCATCAGAGAGATGTTTTAGGAGTGCAAGCAAAAGCTGCTTAAGTCTTTGTGGTTGGCTGAAAAAGGAACATCTCTGTCAATAGTAGAAAATGCTGTGGTTAACCTCCCATTTGGTTTTCCGTTTTCACTGTGTTAGGATTTTGGATGCTGAGTACTGGGTATCCAGTCTTGGTTTACAGGAACAATAAACTAGTTAAAATTTCAGTGGTAATGAAGGCAGTGACAGTTTCTGTACCATTGGAGTTCAGCTTCTGGGTGTCCTCACACTGCACAGATAACTTGATCGCTGGAAACTTCACCAGGTGAGATGTCCATGGAGGGGACATGGTGCAGGGTCACATGAGTGAGGCTGTGCCTTCTTTTTTTTGTCTGAATCCTCCCTCATCCCTTTAAGAAGATGGATGATGGAGAACAGCAAATGTAAATGAAGCGGGTCTACGCAGAAGCTCTTATACCAACCAGAGGAGTTTTAAAAAAAATTTTATCTAAGAAGCCTGTCTAGACAGGCATCTATTTTAATGGCATGCAAAGCAGAATAGTACATGAATACTTCATTAGTAAAAAGACTTGTCATCTTTGAACCCTGATGCAATGTTTCTTGGAAGCTGTTGCTTTCTTGCCATGCTAGTTCCAAGTGGTGGTACATATGGTGCTGCTAACGCGACAACTACCAGGCGTTAATACATAATTCACTTCTTCGCTCAAACCTGATTTGGATAAGGAATGATTCGGTAATGAATTGGTCTGTTCTAAAGTTTGTATCGTGTCAAAAGCCTGCAAGGAAATAGATGGGGAAACTTGTAGAGGATGCCATGACTTGGCAACTAGTTAACCAACTTCTGCACCTAAGGTCTACTTAAAATTCACCACCTTCTTGCATTTTTTAGTTCAGAGTTGTTATTCAACAGCTCTGCTCTAGTTAACCAGCAGTCCTTAGCCACATTGTGGATTATAGATGGGAACCAGCCCAGTGGTGTCTTAGTTGTGTGCCACAACCAGGGCAGATGAAGAAGGCAATGAACTGCACAGACTGTAAGTATCTGTGCTCAGGTAAAACTCTATTAAGGAATAATTAGCTCTGTTCTTTCAGTTACTCTGTTGTGATATTTTGGGCTTTCTGGCATAGATCCCCTCTTCTCTGGCTTCCCCTCTTTGTCTGGCAGACAAGCACAGTGGAGCTGCGGATCCCAGTTCTTGTGCAGCTACTGTCAGAAGAAAAATGGTTTACCTAGTGCAGAAATTTCTGTTGGAACACTCTTAATCTTTAATTATCTTTCACCTTCAGCCTAGTTAATTATTGCTAATGAATTAACTGATGCTCTGCTGTGATAGAGGGAGTGGATCAACACTGCATTTTGTATATCTGCAGCAGCCATAATAAACACCCTCCTGCTCCTTCCTTAACTTCTCTTCCCAAAATCCAACCCAAACCAAAAGGTTTCTGACAACCAGAGGTAGCAGTGCCCTGCAGGCAGACTGGCTCTCAGCCACAGCATATGGATGAGACACATCTTTCACAGGGTGATAACATACCCCCTAAGCCAGCAGATGAGTGCAGAAGGAACTGCACAAACCTCTTGTCTTGCTCTGCTATTTTGGATACCTCTCAGTTTCTTTGGCAGGTGGATGCAGGCACAGTGCAAGTGTCTCTGCTGAGCTGCTGCCCTCTGCCTTCTGCAGGGACTGGGCACCACCAGTTCAGTGATAGTGGTTTGGGTTTTCCTCCTCTGTGTGCCAGGGTGCAGGCAAGTGTTACAAAACTGGTTTTAAGGATGGTTTGCTGTTGAGCTAGCTTAGTTCACAAACATGCTTCACACTGGGACAAGGTGTTCTTGGTTTGAAGTGGGATGACTTGGCTAAAGGCTTAAACTGGGATTTGATCTTTAAAGTATTGTTAGAGCAAAAACAGCTAGTGTCATTCGAGTTGGAAGGGACCTCAAGTCCAGACCGCTGCTGCAAGTGTCTTGGGTTGTTGCAGATGCTTTTCAGGCAGCTGAATGTATGTTATTTTATCAGCAACCTTGAAGCCTGAATGAGCTGGGTTTTCTGAAAAATGTCCAAATGTGGAGACGAGCATGAGCTGTGCAACAGCTGATTCAGTGAACCAGCTATGAGGTAGCTCTCCTGCCAAAGGAACCAGGTGAGACTGTTACGAAGGCAGTAGCAGAGTATCTTACTTTTCTCCACCTCTCCCCTGTAATGCACTAAGCACAGTTCCAATCTGCCCGGTGCCAGTTGCTGCAAGTGGGAGTGAGCTGGTCTCCCTCACCAAGCAGCTCCTGAAATACTGGGATCTCCTGCTGGCTCTGGGAGTTGTTCTTTGTGGAAATGAGCCAGACTGATAATGTTGCTGTAATGGAAGAGCTGTTTTTCAGTGATTTTGAAATAGTAAATGCTTAACACTTACTTTCTACAAACCCCATTCTTTAAGGAGTTACAGTAACTTCTTTATTACAAAGGGAAGCTGAGGATGAGAGCAGAGCTGTGTTCTGTGAGCAGTTGTGCTGTGACTTAGGAGATGATCTTGTTCCCTTATAAAGGCTCTGTTCAGTAGCTTTATGGCAGTTTCAATTTGCATAGCCTATGGAAGTTTAGTGTGGAAGAAGCATGAGAAGGGGGTTATAGATGTCGTTTATTATCTAGTGCTTCATCCAGGCCATTAACGATTATAGCTGCTTTATTGTTCTCCTGATGTGGTGCCAGGCACAGACTTGCACGAGTTGTCCCACGCGTTGCCCTCCAGAAGCAGCAGAGCTACAGCTGTTAGCTGCAGCACTAAGCTGTTTCCGTCATCATTAAGTTAAATGGGACTTAATGTGAAAGAGCTTTTTTCTATCAACTCCTCCCAGTTTGTGAGCTGAAACCAAACTACTACATGTTTTCACTTGTTTGTCTTAGTCCTCCCAGAGTCACCCTTCACCACTCTTGTGTGCTGTTGACGTCAGTACCTTTTTGTTTTTAGAAGATGCTGTATTTCCCAGCTGTGACCTGAATGAGTGAAGACCTGCACCAGTAATGATGTGAAGAGAGAGTTTAGCTTTTCAGCTTCAGTCACTGCTCTCTAGGAACTGCTGTACTGCAGCACCCAGTAGAAGACCCACATGTTTTCTGATGCTCAGGATGAGTTTCTGGCTTTATTGACCTGTGGTGAATTCAAACTAATAATCCACAGGTGAAAGTCCTACCCTTGCCAGTTTGCTCAGCATTCCAGGCTCAGCTTGGGTTTGGAATGGAGCTTTTCAATAGGAAAAACAAATGAACTCAGCGGTTCCTTGGGCAAATGTGTTACACACAGAAACTTAAGCTCTTCAAATTAGCTGCTCTTACTGCAATGCCAGGTTTTGTTTTACGTCGGCTTAATTTCTCTTCCTGCAGCAAATCTGTCTGGGGGAAGGAGAGATGGAAATATTTTGAATTGTTAAGTTTGGGGCATTTCTGAGCAATCCTCAGAACTTTAAAGAAATAGAAGGCATGTTGTGAACAGAAAACAAGGAATTTGCTGCTTTGTAGGCAGCTTTCAAGAAATGCCAAATGGCCATTAAAATACATGAAAGCTTCTGGCTTTAGATGTGTTGTCACACATGCCTGATTTCAGTAACTCTTGCAAAAGTTTACCTTCGTGTCACTTCATTCTCTCATTGCTCATCCTTTCGTGTGCAGAAGGACATGTCCAAGCTCTGAACTGCTTAGAGGTAGAAGCAGTTTCTCAACCAATCCTTTCCAATTATTTCCCTTAGCAATCCAGACAAATATTTCCATCCTAATAATCTTAGTGAAACAAAGGTTTTTATGGCCTGCAAGGCAACTAATTTCAAAATGTTCTAGTTCCACATGCTTGATGATCACATCTGCTTGTTTTTCAGCCTGAAACTCTCAAGCTGTCCCCTACCTGGATAACAACCAACAAGAAGCTCTGTATTGCACCTTCTTCCAGAATTCCTCAGTCTCCAAGCTGATAATACTTTTGAAATATTAAAATAATCCCATCTGCTGTGGTTCCAGGATTGTATCTTCTGTTTTGTCTTGAATCAAGCCTGTAAAGTCTAACTCCATAACTGTGTTGCAGGATCAATATGGAGTGGCACTACTGCTTGCTTGACAGTATAAGTCTTTAACTGGGAAGTTTTTGGACTAACAAATCAGTGAGATGCTCAGAGTACTCCTTAGGTGGCTTACCAGGGCATACTGATTAGGAATTGATAGGGTTTGGATGGGTGGCTGGGTCGGTTTGTTGGCTGATTTGTCATTGGTTTTCCTCGAAGGACAAAGGATGATTGTGTCCATGTTTATTGGAATTCATGTCAGTAGGTAGAGGAGTACTTAAACACTCGGAATACTCAAGTATAGAAGGTATTGATAGGCTTAATTTGACCTCTCCTCAATTGTAAAATCTTTTTATAACATCTTGATCTTTCATGTCCAGGGCAGAATCTTCCACCTAGACCTGCATGCCTGCCACCCACCGTCTCTGCTGCTTTAGTCTCGAAGTCTGACCATTTCACATGGTGCCTCTGTATGGTCCAGCAGTGAAAATTCAAAGCACTGACTCACACTATAGGCTTTAGCATCTGAACTTGGTCTGGTTGCCCAGCACAGCATCCAGCTGCAGGATCTGGGGAAGGAAGGGGAAGCCTGTCAGTGGAACTGTGGGATGACTCTCCTCACTAAGCATTGATCACCCTAGTCTGCAGAGTGCGTGGCTGTGACAGGGGACAGTGCAGGGCTGCTGGTCTGAGCTGAAACCTCTGCTTGCACTGCTTTTTTCCTTTCTGGTTTAAGAGAGGCTGCATCCTTCTATGCTCTGACTGGCTGTTGAGGGCCCTGGTTACCTAGGTAACAGGGAAACCTAAAAAAAACCCCAACTTCTTTTTTTCTCTGTTTTCTCATAAAAGCTTGACCTTTTTTTAGTGCCCCTTACTGCTGAATAACTTGTGTGACCCAAGCTGATGTATCTTGGAGGAGGGGTCAGAAACATAGTTTTCAATTAGAACAGCAAAAATAGGAAA
Source organism: Rhinopomastus cyanomelas (assembly GCA_013400115.1). NCBI lineage: Eukaryota > Metazoa > Chordata > Aves > Bucerotiformes > Rhinopomastidae > Rhinopomastus > Rhinopomastus cyanomelas. The sequence goes on from VXBP01008521.1 coordinate 548,748, forward strand.
GGTTTATAGTCTGGATGTGTAATTTCTTGTATGCTTTGCAGTCTGTGAGGGATACTGCTTCGAATGCCTTGGTGAAGAGCTGCCATCTGGCTGGCGAGATGGGTCTTGCCATTGTGTCTGTGGGTGATTCATCCACTTTTGTTCTTCCTCTCTAATACTGTGTGTTTCCCTGCATCACTCAAAATAGCCCCGTGCTCACTACACCTTCTGGTTAACACATTCAGCCATCATTTCACTTGTGAACTCCAACCAACATGACATCCTTTCATGTTCTGCCTTTGAGTTTGTTGCTGTTTGCAATTACTTGAAGAGCCTGACCTTCTCTAAAGATGGCCTCACCAAAAGTCTTGTAAAGCTTAGTGGGAGTTAGCTGGCTGAAGAGGACCAGGCTGTGTTTGCACACCTCCACAGCTATTGGGAGGTGAGGACTAGCACCTCATCTCCTCCTTGGAGCGCCTGCTTGGGATGCTCCTGCTTGGCCTTCAGAAGGCGTCATATGTCAGTAAGGAGGTGGTGCCACCATCAGCTCTCTTCTGCTCACGGTAGTAATCTGCTGACTTTAATCAGTATAGCCAGTCTTGGAAGCCATTGAGTGGTAGGCCTTGAGAATCTTAAGACATTTTTACCAGTATGAATGGGTTATCGGTGAGGTTTGTGATAGCCTGTTGTTATGTTACAGTTTGTTATACACCAGGATGGGACCGTGTGGGTTTTGCTGGCAGGAGGTTTCCTCTTCTGTGTCTTTTTTTTAAGGCAGACCTCCAAGTTAGCTGCTGTTTCAGAGGATTTTTTTAATATTGCTTATCTGATTATGATTAAGCAATCCAGTGTTTATAGCATATGCTTTGACCTTGATGTTAGTTTAGCTGGGCAAGGATATAAAAGATGAAGACATTCCTTAGCAAGCTTACTCCATGGTATTTAACTCTTTGCTGTGCTGTTTTAGAGCAGGAACATGAAGTTACATGGCTTGGAAAGAAAGGATCTAGTTTAGCTGCCCTAGCTAAAGTTAAAGGCAGTTCAAGTTTGAGGCTTTTTAGCAGCAAACTATATCTCCTTGTTTCTGTGAACTGTGGTCCAGAATGTAGTGCTTTGACATTTACTGAATAGATCAGATGTACAAAATGAAATGAACCTTGTAAAATAAAACTGAAATACAGGAACACCGGGCTTTAGTCTGTAAATCACAAAGTACCGTGAAACGTACAGGTCTAATACAGGCTTGATGGAAGCTGGTTTGCTCTGAGACTCATATGAGACAAGACTGTAATGAGTGGAAGAACTGTATTTCTTTTAATTTCCTTTTTTGTTCTGTTTTCTCTATAAATCTCAGGGCAGAGCTGCCTCGGTGTGATCTGTACAAACAGAAGATCATCAAAAGCAGCTGCCCCTAAAACACTGATCTTTTAGCCAAAGATTTCCTCTGTGTTTTCATCAGCACAAATTACCTTTAAAAAAGGGGCCGTTCTGTCTAAAAGAAAGAAAATTTCCAGCACAAGATGCTGCTGTCATGGTGGGCTGAAGGACACATATCCCCAGGTTATAATTTTTTATTGTGGAAATTTTGCTGATCAAACAGCAAAGGTTCAGACAACTCACTGTCAGCATGAGAAAAACCTCAAACTAAAAAAAACCCCTTAGTTTCTAACAAGGAGCAGTTGGGTGTTGTGAGCAGAATTGCAGAGTCAAAAGTTTTTAAAATATTCTGTGGCTCAAGGACTTGGCTGCTCTTCAAACATTTCCAGCTACAAGCGGATGGGTGATCTGGCGAGTGAATGTGCGCCCTCTAGGGGCACAAACGCGGAAATCTCTTACGGCAGGTCCATTCAAACTGGAGAAGCATTTGCTAGGAGTGTGAATTTCTGGGGGTTTTAATCACATCCTGCTGCGATGCCGGATGCAGCTTCCTGAGCATTTCCATCTCCTGGTGCCCTGCAAGGGGTGATGTGCACTGTATGCAGCAGGGCTCTGCTTTCTGTCTTCTCTGGCTCTTAAGATGTTATGAAAAATGTGCTGCCACTTCTCCAGCATCACTCTAGAAATGTCTTTATGAAGTGTATCTCGGACCGTGAAAAAATCAGTTTGTGTTTGTTACTCCAGTAGACACGGTAATTCCTGAGCCGTTCCTTATGTGTCGTACTGTTTCACTGAGAATCACAGAATCATCATGGCTGGAGAGGACCCCCAGGATCATCAAGTTCAACTCTCATTCCAACATCTCCTTAACCCCTAGACCATGGCCTCAAGTGCTCCATCGACTCACTTTTTAAACATCTCTTTTAAACACGTTTTTTAAACAAAAGTCACTATCCTTGGTGACTCCACCACCTCCCTGGGCAGCCGGTTCCAGTACCCAGCCACTCTCAGTAAACAACTTCTTCCTAAGGTCCAATCTAAACCTCCCCTGACACAACTTGAGGCCATTTCCTGTCATCCTATCATTAGTAATTGGGAGAAGAGACCAGCACCAGTGTCACTACCACCTCCTTTTAGGTAGTTGTAGAGAGCAATATGGTCTCCTCTCAGCCTTCTCTAAACTAAATAACCCCAGTTCCCTTGGCCACTCTTCATATGGCCTGTTTTCCAAACCTCTAGAAGGAATGGTGAGTGTCAGGCATCACACTGCTGCCTGGCTGGCTGTGACAGGATCATCCAGGTTATCCCAAGGGAACCTCTCAGGGGTCTGGGAAAATAAAAATCTCTCCTGAAGTCCCAGAGCTTTGAAAACAGGAGTTACAGATGCTTCATACATGTAAAGTATGTGCTGGGTGTCACAGCTTTGGTGGTGACACCATGCTCCGGCTGGAGCCAGAGGCTTGGCCAACTTGGGTGGTCATGTTTGTTTGTTCTGGCAGCGCTCAATAAAACACCAGCCCTATATGAAACCATCTCAGCAATTTCTGAATGTTTGGGAAGTTACAAAATCTTTCCTTCACAGTGCCTTTGGTCTTTGCCAGTTTGTCTTTTCACAGCTCAGGTTCAGAATCGAGGAATTCATCCAAATAGTGTTTTCTGGGTGCATGTGTGCCCTGAACCTTGGTTTGTGCTGCTGGAAAAATAGTTCTCTTTGGAATGGCACACGGGGCGTGTGACTACTTCAGTGTTAAACACGAACTGCATTCACACTCACTTTCTCTTCTCGTGTCTCCTAAAGGTGCTCTTACGGAGTGTTACGATGAACTGGGCAACCGGTACCAGCTTCCTGTCTACTGCCTCGCTCCACCCATCAACATGATAGAGGAAAAGGGCGACCTGGAGACTCTGGATATTCCTGATCCCCCACCCAATTCAGGGCATGAATGCCAGCTCCGTTTGCGCCTGTCCACGGGCAAAGACCTCAAACTCATGGTCCGCAGCATGGACTCTGTCTACCACATGAAAAGGCGACTGCACGCAGTGGAGGGAGTGGAGCCAAGCAGCCAGCGCTGGTTCTTCTCAGGCAGGCCACTGGCAGACAAAATGAAACTGGAGGAGCTGAAAATTCCAAAGGACTACGTGGTGCAAGTCATCGTGAGCCAGCCCTTAGTAAATCCCACCCCAGTGGAAAACTGATTTTTGCTTGTTTATTGATTCTTCTTTCCTCCATCTCTGTCATGGGGTCCGTTGTCACTGCCCTCCTGTCTTTGGGTTTGTCCTGCTGATGGATTGGTTCCAAGAAATGACCAGCAAAAATTCCATCTGTGATGGAGATCTGCAAAAAGAAAACATAAAAATGTAAACTTGCCTTTGGGGTTTGCCTGATCTCTTGTTGAACACAACAGAAAGCAGCACAGGACAAGAGCAAAGGAGGGAGCAGGAAGGAGAAGGGACAAAGAAGGGAGGTACAGAGAGGGAGGGAAGAGGTTGTCATTCACTTAAACCATACCAGTATGTAATGGTTCTTAAAACTGTAGGTTGGTGGCCTGATCCATGGAGCCAGAGCAACAGACAGCACTTTTATTTAAAAAATAAAACCTATAAGATTTCGTATCGGCACCACATACAGTTCATACAAGAATTGCAGCTGCTCTGGGTAGGTCTGGCACTGTCTTTCTGGTCTGACCTAACTCATGCTTTGCCTGGGCATGGCTGGCCCCAAGCAGTGGACCTGGGCTCCAGCCCATGCAGGCAGCTCCTGGTGATGCTCAGACCAAGCAATTGTACATTCCAAGAGGGCAATGCAGTCCTGTGCCATTGCTGGCTCCCAGGCTGCAGCCGCAGCCCGCCGGAGCCTTAGGCAATAACTTAGTCAATGTAGACTCTCACGTACTGTACTGTGAAATTACTTGCTACGCGCCTGACTTAGCCTGACGTTTACTGGCTGATGGGCACCCCAGTGCACGTACCTGCCGAACTGACTGTATGTCACTGAGATCAGTAATCAAGCTTGGCTCAGGCTAGCTACAGGGAGTGATAGCTGGTCTGTGCTGAAGTTTTAGGTGCATCGCCTTTGTCAAATGGCACCAGTGGTCCAGGATGAGCTGCAGTTACATCCAGATGCAGTGGACTGCAGCTTCCCCTGTTCAGTTCCTAGAGGGCACAAAGCATGGGATTTGGTGAGGAGGACACAACAGTAGACTGTTTTCAGCTTCTTGTGTCTCATTTGAAGCAGCAGCAAGTCCTCCCACTCTGGTCATCCAGACAGGATGACTGGAGCTGCCATCACCAACAATGCACCCAGAGCATGGTGTTTCACAGCCAGACCTTTCCCTTCACAATGTAAGAGGGGCCCTTTTGGCAAGCGACAAATCCTTTTGTGGTCTCAGAAATCTGAACTGGAGTGTGTTGGCCCAGAAAAGTGAGAGGGGGCGAATCTGATTGCTTTTCCCTCAGTTGGAGATACACCCTGTGTTCCTTTGGCTGCTCTGCACCCTTGTCTGGTAATGCCTTGGCTGAGATCAAATGCCCTGATCCTTTTAAACATGATTCCTAGTTTGGTTTTTCAGCCAGCACTGAAATCACTGGTTCCAAAGTCAAGTGTGCTGTTCAGGTATGAACAGCTGATTCTTACTGTTTCCCTCTCTGGATCAGTGGTCTAAAGCTACAGCTGTCCCAGCTCCTTCTCATCTGCTGGTGAGACTGGTGGGTCATGTTGACAGTTTTAAACTCCTTTTATTGCCTTTGCTCCTTTGTTAATTCCATAGAACTCAGCTTCTTGGACTGGAAGGGAACTCTTGCTTGATGAATATCAGCACAGAGCTAGAGCAAGCTAAGGTCACTTGTACCACACCGTGAGTCTTTCCCAGCGGGTCGAAGCAGGCGCAGAATTTACACTGGTGGTTGGAAAACAGATCCATGTGTCACATGTGTTTTCCATCTTACCCCAAACAAATGCAACTCTCCTTTTGGCCCTATGCTGTATTGTTTTCTGACAGCTGCTTTAGCCCTAGTCTGGTACAGGGTGACTGAAGTGCAGTGGAAGAACTGTGTGAAGGAAAAGTAGTTCCCTGTTCCCATAAACACCAAAGTGACTTGATTTTTCCTTTTTTCCTGTTTTCTTTTTAAAGGATGAAAACGAAGCTGAGAAATACTAATTGGTACACAAATGTTTTCTAATATGGAGGTTTTTTTAAGACAAATATGATTTACTGTACTGGGCCTTTTGCAGCCAGATCTTTTGCATCCAGAAGGGGAAAAAATATTTGCCACGTAACTCAAAAACCTTTGGGATTTTCACTGGGCAGAGGATGATTTCATGCCAGGAAGACACTACTTGTCTCTCAAGGTAGAACTTACATCTCCCTATAAATAGTCTTTACAATGTCATTTCCCTGCAGTCCCATCTGGAAGCGGGGGGCAAATGGTGACAGATTAAGAAGAAGCAAACCAGGGTGACAGTTCTGCCACTGTGAACACTAAAACAGTACTTCTACATTTTTATTATAGTTTTGGTTTAATTTTTGTTCTATTTTTGTTCAGGCAGTTATCACCATGCACTGTTATTGAGAGCTCAGTGTGTAGGGTCTGGGAGAGCTCCTTTTCCTCCTCCTCTTAGTTGGAAAAGGTTTGGGTTTATTATGCAATAGTGTATTAATTGCTTTGATGTTGGGGAGCAAGGTGATGATTGGAAGACCGGTGGGCTTCGAGTAGAATGGAGAACAGCCTCCCGCCACTCTCCCATCCCTTAAGCATGTGCCTACAGCTGAACAGTTCAGCAGTAAACACTCTGTAGGCGAAAGTGAGGATTTTTCAGTCTCTGTACTGAGCGTGTACCTGCTGGAATCAAATTTTACAATGTTTGTGTTAGGAAAGATTCTAAGTTTCAAAATACAACCCAGAAATACCAGCAGTGAAGGCAGACGGCGCGTTGTCTAACATATCCCATGTATGTACCCACAGGGTACAGCACACAGTGAGAGAACAGTCATTTCTGTCCCTGAAAAGCCTTCTGTTTGTCCTGCTGGATGATGCTCAGGGCAAACACGAGTGCAGGGGTCCAGGCTGGAGCTCCTGTGGGATTCATGTGGGTTCCTGGGGCTAAGCAGGGCTGTCCGTGTGCCCAGAGGAGGGCAGGAGGGATGGGAGGCTGGCTGAGTAAGTGAGACCACACCACTGTTCAGCTGTCAGTGCCGGTGAGGGCTGGTGCTGGTTGGACACCCATGGCTGCTCACAGGGAGGATGGACGGAAGCCTGCCGCTGTGTTCATCTTTACTGCACAGCATATGTGTTGCTGTTACAGTTTGGCACTGCTGCCAGTGTGGCCTGGGCTGGGTTTTGGCAGGCAGGTTGTGGTGTTGCCCCACACCGTCTGGTATCTTGGGCATAACTGAGGCAGTGCAATGGGCGGTTAACTCACAGCCATGAACTGCAATGCCAAGTACAGATGAGCGAGGGGTAATGCAATTCATCTATTCTGTTTTAATTTCTTAGTCCCACCAGTGTTTTGTCATTCCTGACTAGCTCTGGCTGTCAGCTGAGGTCAGCAGATACCGTTTTTATCCTGTTAGTGACGGGTCTGTTTGACATGATTCAGATTTTTGTGCTCTTTGTTGTTGCTTCTGCCTGACCCAGAAGTGATAACCCAGTGAACTTCCACAGTCCTGAGCACCATGAAGGGCAGAGAGGCATGAACTGGCATCGTCTGCTGGGACAAGGACAGGTCCAGAAGAGCCGCCTGTGCTGTAGGTACGCTGTTTGTTGTTCGACAGAAGGATGCTCAGGGTCATCTTCCACAGCCAAGTGACAGCTACTCCTTCAGAGCATCCGGTCCTAGAAGTTTCATTGACTACTTTGTGCATCACAGTTTCTTGGTGTCCTCTGCACAAAGTAGCTTGGAGTAGCTGCCCTGCAAGAGCTTTTTCATAGTTTTCTGAAAGCCTTTGCTCCTCTGGATGTGGGATGTGTTTTGGAAAACTGAAGGATGCAAATCTGCAGTGTAATGAGTCGGGGTTTTTAATAGACACCCCAATGCCAAAAGCAGTAGTAACAACAACACAAAACCTCACCCCAGGAGCAACCAAACAAAGCCCAGCTCTGCTTAGTCATCACAGAAAGTTCCTCAGTTGCTTTGTGGAGGAGAGGAAAGGGGTTCATTGGAGGAACAAGGCAACACATGGTGACTGTTGGTAAAGCAGATGGCCGAGTGATGAAATATCGCTGTAGTATGACCTGCTTCTGCATATGTACCCATTGTTAGTAAATGACGTAGGAACTTTTAAAACTATTAAAGCAACGTTTTTGTTTTGACGGTGGGATGCTTTTAGCCGTGGATTTGGAAGGCATTTTTGCTACGTAAGCAATGACGAATTGAATGCTGTAACGTTTCTTCGTTTGTCTTCTTCAGAAACACAAGCAGCAGCTACGTTTCTGACTGGTGATCTGTGTTTTACAGACTCTTTTCTACGGCACTGCACATACATCCAAGACCCTGCACCTTATGCAGAGAATGTTTACATTTGAAAAAATAAATCCTGGGGTTTGCTTTTTCACTGAGCGCTGTTCAGATCCTGTTCTGGTGAAGTGAAAGTAGTCTCTGTTAAATCGAGAGGCTGCTTTTTCCTTTGCCCTTCACCACTTCTCCCATAATTCTGACACCCTCCAGGATGGTGGCTGGCAGCTCTTGGGCAGCTTGTGCTCTCCTGGAGTAGGATGTAGAGGTGCTTGAGAAAGGTGGTTTTGAAAGCTTGCTCTGGGTGGTGAGGGGCTGAGCTTCATATCCTTTGCAGTTTCTTGGAAAAAGAGAAAATACTCTGCTTCAAACCCACTGGATGTTGGTGGTCAGTTGGTGGCGAGTTAACTGATCTAGGAGTCTTGGAGGTAAACTTCCCAGCAACTGTGCTTCTTTCTTCTCCCAAAGAAGATGAATGTCCTGCTGTTCCATCTGCAGCTACAAACACTTGTGTCGGTTGATGACTGTATATACAAGTCTGCCTGCTTTAAGACATTCCTTTTCATAAAGTGTTTTTGATTGCTCTGTTCTGCAAATGGTTCTTCTCTTCTATATTTCATCCACTTAGATACTCCATAGCCACGTGTGTGTTGCTCTTGTTCGTAGGAGATGGAGCTATAGCTCTCCTTCCAAGGGAGATACGTGCCACTGAGCCTACAAAAGTCACATAGTTGGAAGATGAGATGCTTTAACCAGCAAGTTTCTTACAGTGGACTTTGAGACTTTTATTAAATGTGTCCACTGGACTTTCTGTGAAAAATTACAGTCCTGCCCTCCAAGCAGGACCACTTGTTGGGTGTTTATCCAGTAGAAGTCTGTATTTGTATATTTTACAGATGAAGACCATTCGATCAGAGCCATGGGGCAAATAGAGAACTTAAAATCCTGACTCCTGCCTTAAAACTTTTGGTTCATCTTGAGCTCCAAAAATTCTGCGCCTGCTCATTCCCAGGTCTCTTTTCTTTAGGAAATTTGAATCCAGTCAAAGGCTGGCGGCAATTGAAGGAAATTTAAAACAAATTTTAGCTTATGGCTTTATTAAAATAACTAACTAGTCTTGCATTGAAAACCCTATTTGTGCCTCTCAAGTCCAGGGAATGTTTAAAAAGGGGAGGTGGCTTCTGAGCAATGATTGAAAGGACTGCGTTAGCTGGCGATCTGTAAGACACTTTCATACGCTCTGAGCAAGAGACTTCGGTTTGTGTCCTCTCTGCCTCATGGTAATGGCTTTCAAAGATGGCTGGTACCATCAAATTTGTACTTCTTGAATAAATATCTTCATTTTTATGGTAAAGCTGTTGTATGCCATTTATTTGTGTTGTGCCACATGACAGGTGTTCGTGTTACGGAGGACACAGGGTGGTACCGACAGCACGCAGCTCCGACATGCAGGGAAACAAGGACAAGGAAGATTCTAGCAACGGGGCCATGCTTTCAGTTTTTTCCCCCCATAACTTTATTCTAAAGTCTTCTAGAATCAGTTAGACCAGCTGTGTATAGAATTTGCTAAAATCAAATTCACCAGTTGTGTTTGACCTGCTTTTTAACTCTTTTCCTGTCTTGAGCTCCTTCCGTCAGTGAAGAATTCTAGGCCTGTATAAAGGTGCTGAGAACATCAGGTCACTTTTCGGAAGCAGTTTGTGGTTGACACTTCCCAGAGGACCGTGCACACATTTTTCAACTGCAGAGCACAAGGCAGGTTGTCTTCAGACTTTTAAATTATGTGATTTTTAAATTATTACTGTGCTTAAAACAACTCAGGAAGTTGTTTTACCATTGAGAGGAGGCCATCAAGACCTTATCAGAAATCCTGTACGAAATCTCCTGGGTTTAAAACCAAAAAATGAAGAGGAAGTTACTTTTTCCCCCCTCTGCAGTTAAAAAGAAATAAAAAGCGAGTCCTGGGAATCGTGTGCCTTAGGAAATGAACTCAGTGTTGGTTTTAAGTTTCTTCAGCAGGGCTTTTACTTCTGAGCTGGAACTCTACAACACTTTCATTACCTGTCTGATACCCTAGAGACACGTTCAGCTAATAATTTTGGTGCGTGGCCATGTTTTATCTTGCAAATACAGTGTGTGGTGCGTGGCGAATGCAGGCCCTGGAGACATCCAGCGGAACCTCCGCGGAGTCCGGCGCCCGCTCTGCGGATGTGCTGCTGGCTGCTCCGTGCGCAGAGCGGGATAACAGAGCTGTGTAATTGTCCCGTAATTACAGTAACTGACATGTTGTCTTAATTCAGGTCTTCACTTTCAGAGTCTCAGTGAACTACCTACAGTGTCAGAGGCGCAGGAATAGGCTTTTGTGGGCCCCTTTTTTCTAGTGCTCTCACCGCTCAACGTTTCCATCTGTAATTTTTCAATCTTGGGATCCTTTCACAGTGCAGTTTGTGCCGTGAGGTGCAAACAAACAAAAATGCTCTTTTCCTGAAATTGTTCCCCTTTTGCTGTATCTTATAGACACTATTTCTTAATGTATTTTTTCACGCATATGTATGCACATCTGGAATACTGCGTCCAGTTCTGGGCTCCCCGGTTCAAGAGCGATAGAGACTTGATTGAGAGAGTTCAACAGAGGGTCACATGGGTGATTAGGAGTCTGGAGCTCTTGCCTTATGAGGAGAGATTGAGAGATCGAGGACTTTTCAACTTGGAGAGGAGGAGGTTACAAGAGGACTTAATCAATTCTATCAATACATGAAGGCTGGGTGCCAAGAAGAGAGAGACAATCTCTTTTCACTTGCACTCTGTGATAGGACAAGGGGCAATGGGTGTCAGTTGGAGCACAAGAATCACAGAACATTAGGGATTGGAAGGGACCTCGAAAGACCATGTATTCCAATCCCCCTCAATATGAGAAAAAGTTTCTTTACTTGTAAGGGTTACAGAATGGGCTGCCCAGGGAGGTTGTGGAGTCTCCTCTGGAGACTTTCAAGACCGATCTGGATGCATTTCTATGTAACCTGTCTTATGTTCAGTGACCCTGCTCGAGCAGGAGGGTTGCACTTGATGACCCTGGAGGTCCCTTCCAATCCCTAATGATCCGTGTGTGTATAAAGTACATAGTATTTATTTCTTTAAATTCTTTTCCTATGTGCATGTATGGTTGTTGACTGCACAAAACCCCAAAAGGATGTGGATTCTACGTCGAAAGCGCACAAGAGTTGAAATTCTCTCAGCCCTGCCACAGGCAATGAAATCAAGTGCTCCCTCACTCCCTGCAGCATAATGCTTGGGGCAGAAACCCAGGTATGATCTCTAGACTGTTATGCAGATTGGGGTGTTTCTATTCCTAATGAGCACATAGCATAATTAATGTTTCTGTTGTTGTGTCTCAATTCGTATTTCACTGGCCTGTGTCACTGTATGACACCAGCATAGAGGTCCTGCTCCAAGGAGGATGTTGCTCCAGAGACAGCACTATGGGAAATGGTCTTTAGCCTTGGGACTGATTGTGCAGAATCCCAGAACTGCTCTGGATGCTGTAGGAAGAATACGGCTGAAACCTCAGGATGACTGATCACTCTGAATCTGGGCTGAAAATCATAGAATCATAGAATCATTAGGGATTGGAAGGGACCTCGAAAGATCATCTAGTCCAATACCCCTGACACAGCAGGATCACCTAGACCAAGTCACACAGGAACACATCCAGGTGGGTCTTGAACATGTCCAGTGAAGGAGACTCCACAACCTCCCCAGGCAGCCTGTTCCAGTGCTCTGTCACCCTCACTGTGAAGAAGTTCCTTCTGATATTCATGTGGAACCTCCTATGTTCCAGCTTACACCCATTGCCCCTCATCCTATCACTAGATGACACTGAGAAGAGCCTGGCTCCATCCTCCTGACACCCACCCTTCAAATAATTATAGACATTAATGAGGTCACTCCTCAGTCTTCTCCAAGCTAAAGAGACCCAGCTCCCTCAGTCTCTCCTCACATGGAGGTTATTATTAAAATATCAAGGTAACTTTGGGAGAATCGTTGAGCTCCCAGCTCTGCAGAATGGTTCTTTGTGTCCTGCTTTCTCTGTGTAACCTCAGAAAGTTGGGGGTTTCAGCCGGGCAGTTTATTTCTCTGGTCTCGGAGCAGTGGCAAAAGTCTGAGGGGTGGGATGCCACCCGACAGCCGTGCCGAAATCTCTTTTCATGGGAGGTCGCTGGCGGCGCTTGGAGGCTGGAATGTTCTAATTAGTCCCTTATGCTGCAGCCCCGCTGCTGCGACAGGGCAGTGAGTTTGGAGGAGGCTCCGCGGTGCGATGCCCTGTGTAAGGTGAGAGGGGAAAACAAACACACGGGATTGCTGTGCCCAAGGGGTAAACAGTCAATACTTAGCCAGAGAAGCTAAAGTGCCTCTCTTGCTTTCTCCCCACATGCACTTAATTAGGTGGTTTCGCTAACAAAGCGAACGGCGTTTCCTGTCGCTGGGCTGTTTGTCTCCATCTTGGATGCAGGGAGCTGCTGGAGCCCAGAGCACACACGGGGACGTGGAGCAGAAGGTTGTCGGCGTGAGCAGCTCCAGCCTTTGAGACCCGTTTGCCCCATTCCAAACCAGGCTGGCTTGGCATGTGTGTCTGACTGCGGCAAAGCAGCAGCACTGGGCTGGAAGGCTCTGCTAAACTAGTGTGTAAGGCTGGGGACAGGAGTAGGTTGTCCCTGAACACCAGCACCACAGAGCTATTGCAGTAGGTGGGGAAAAGTAACACCCTCCTTTGCGAGAGGTGGGAGGCACAAGGCTGAAGTCCAAGTCACATTAGTCCTTCCTCCTATTCAGGCCCAGCCCCAGGTGCTCGCCGTGGCAGAGCAGTGGCGATTCACAGTGCAGAAACAGAGCAGGTACTTTCTTTAGTGCAGCACCTCAGTTTAATCACTTTCTGCAAGTTGGTAGATCTCTCTGCTGGTTGTGAACAGCCCAGGTGATGGAAAAGTGAGGCTGTTGCTCCCAGCGGGACAAAGGGCTTTTGCTCATCTGTTAGGAGCTTGCTGGTCCTCCTGGGATCCCCTTCCTCATTTTGTTGTGCCCAGTGCAGAAGACTCCAAACATCTTGAAATCTCCATAGCTCAGTGGCTAGTTTTGGAGGGAAGACAGACCCTTAGCTCAGCAAGGCAGCCTTGCCCAATACAAACTGTTAGTACAGAGAAAGACCCCAAGGCCAGGCTCTCGTCCTCTTCTCTAACTTGTTCTGGTTTCCCAACTGACCCAGGAAAAACTGGTTTCAACCAATAGCCTGGGGCTCACCTCAGACATGTCACAGGGCACCTCCCCAGTACACGCCTGCTTCTCTGCCCTCTGTAATGACTTGCAGATGTTGGAGTGATCCAGAACAGCTGGAGGAAGGGGGGAGCAGCGTGCCTTCAGCTGCTGCTGCTTGAGGTGGGCTTTGAATCCAGCAGCCTTGAGATGACAGGATAGGATGGATGCAACCTGGGACTGCGAGGGCATTAGAGAACCGTCCTCAGGCCCTGAGCAGGAGGAGCCTTTGATACCCCGCTGTGCTGCTAAACCGCACAGCAAACAGTCTGCAGGCCCTGAGGAGCTTACAGGTGATGCAACAATCGCTGGGACAACTGACTGAAGAGGACACTGGTGGTAGAACACAGAGGAGAATTATCAGTGAAAACTACAATCCAGGAACCTAGCAGTGAAAAGGAGGAGGAGAGACGGGCTCTCCCTTGGTTGTCAATGGCTGTTTTGCTGAACGTGCTCCTGGAGCATGCTGAGGTGCTGAACGCATGAGGATGGTGTGAGGCCATGGCCGAGATGTCTGCAGTCTTTAACGACCAATTCCTTATCAGTGTAGCTGCAGGTGGTCATTAATCAGACAGAACTTCAGAGCAGGAGGGGATTTGGAAGAAGACTGGTGACCAGAGAACAACAAAGGTAACAAAAGCAAATTGGCAATGGGGGTGTGTGCACGAACCTCTGTAAGGTGGGCTGTGTCAGAGCAGAGCTGGAGGGATGTGGCACTTAGTGTCATGGTCTAGCTGATAGTGGTGATGTTAGGTCATAGGCTGGACTTGATGATCTTGGCGGTCTTTTCCAGCCTCAATAATTCTGTAATGATCAGAAGCCACGAGCAAACTGAGAAGAAAATGGCTCAAATAAGGGCACTTCTGCCAGTCCTTCCCACCTCCTCCTGTTAGGCTCCTCAGTCAGAGGAATTGGTCTGTTTTACCCTCACAAATTATTTATTCCTGTTGCTAATGTACTGCTAAAGCATTTCCAATTCGGACTGTGCAGAAAGTCACCAAAGACCCCTTCCTGAAGTCAGCAGGAAGAAAAGTCAGGCCTGAGCAAGAAGCAGCTGTTGGCTACAGTGTAGATTTAATCCCAAGGATTAATGACCTCTCTTTTGATTGTAATTTCTCTAACATTACCTCATCTCCAGGAAGCACTGAAGTCCTTGAATGTCTTAAATTCTTTCTGGACGTTGGAAGAGAAACCTTTTGGCTTCAAACTTGTAAAATATCCCTGTCTAGGTCCAGCAGCTGAAGGGTAGATCCCATGTGCTCGTGGATAAACTCTTCAAAATGGTTGTTTCAGGGCAGAAAGGTTTAGAAGCAGATGATTGGCATTGATTTCCTGCTTGGAAAGAGAACAGGGAATACCAGGTGGTGCTCACCTCCAGAGACTAAAGGTGACCTCCTGCTAGTCACACCCACAGGAAATACCGAAGCCTTGGTGCTTCCTGCCATGGAACCTTGCTGGAGCACACAGCTGCTGCTGGCTGCCTTTGGCCTCTGCCTGTGAGAGCTACTGACAGCCAGCCAAGCTCCAAGGCTGCTTCATGAGACCCTTTCCAACCCACCTCATAGTCTGCATGACTTGCAGTACCATGCCCAGTAGTTGGCTGCTTTCTCCCTCAGACCTGCAGGCAGCTGGCCCTCGGCTGGGTGTCTGATTCAGAGCAAAGCTGGATCAGGAGGCTGAGCTGGGAGGATAACCCTGGCTGAACCCCCATCTCCCTCAGCACAGCCTGCTGTCCTCGCTTCTCCCAGAAAAGGCACCAGTCTCTCCTCAGCCTGGGCTGTAGCTGATATTGGGGAGGTTAAAGAAGGGCATCAGCATCTGCTGCACCAAGGCTATCGAGAACTGATGGGTGAGCACAGATGCTTTGCTGTCTTCCCTGCAGGTAGATCTAGCTGAGGGTCTGGGTTTTGGGGATCTAAGATGGTCAGCCTGAGCTGGGAGGAGTGTTCAGGTGGTTTCTCTTTGCAAAAGGTTCAGGGATGGATTTATCCCATAGAAGCAAATTGGTGTGAACAGGGAGACTGCTTGTTTCCTTGCTTTCCCTTTCTGTGCTGTGGCACAGAGCCAGGGGACCCACTCTACATCAAGAGAGCTGAATCTCTTTGCATGGGTGTTGGATGGTACAGATGCCCCCGTACAACCTCAGGACACCTCAGGGGTCAGGAGGATTGACACCACCTTGAAAAACTCCTTAAAGCAAATCCTCCCCCCTCGTGTTTCATCCCAGCAAGTCAAAGAGCAGCCGGTGATCAGGCTGGTCCTGTAACGGAGAGAGCAATAGAACGGCAGATCTGGAAAACGGGGAGCTCTCAGGCATCGTCTGCACTGAGCTTGGAGCAATAATTAGCAAGATTTATTTTATTTTAAATGCCCACTGATCCCAGACTGGCTGCAGAGGCAATTAAAACACAGTAGCAGACAAGAAATACTGCTCAGAATTAATAGAACAGTATTAATAATGCAGCCTGATTTATGGACAGGGTGTCTGTGGTTTCCGCACAGGGGACAGTGTCAAAGCGCTCGTAAGGTGCTGTCTTGTCTTCTCTTCCACCCCATCCCTGAAGGGAAAAGGACTTTTCCAACAAACCAGAAAGACTAGAAAAATAGCACGTTTCTTGTGGAGGTGTCACTTCTAACTCGTGATCCACTAGCAATTCTTTGCAGTCCTGTTTCATTTTCTCCCGTGCAGGGGAAGAGCCAACCCTCCAGCTCCAGCACTTCCCTACTTCCCTGAATGCGAGTACAGAGGACAAGCAGTCGTCGCTAAAACAATCTGCAGCCTGGTCTGACTCTGCTACCCTTAAATACCTGTGAGTGGGGTAAATCCATGGGAGAGGTGTCACCACCTGAGCTGGAACCCTGCAGGAAGGGGGTTTGCAAAAACACTCCAGAACTGCAGACGGGAGGTAAGGAAGCTGTGAACCAGCAGTTGGAGGCTGCAAACAGCTCCTTGTGGAGGACCTTGGCAAGAAACCTATCTGCTTTCTAACACGGAGCACGATCAGTTTATGGAAAGGATTACACGAGGAGGTTGCTGCAGTACTAAGGAATTAGCTTCAGTGAGCCAGGAATCCCCTCTTGCCCCATGTTCCTGGCATCTTGCTTGCACAGCTGTAAAGATCTGCTTTATGGCTGCTCTGGTTTCTTCCTGTGTCGATTATCTGCTCATTGTGCCAGGAGCTGGTTATCATGTTTGCTCGGTGCTAGGAAGCCTGACCTGGGGGCTTCACGTGCTGCTGGAGACCAGAGGACAATAATAGCACAACATCAAATGGGTTTTGTAGGCTCTTGGACCTTTTTCTGTCTTACTAACAGAGAAGGAGGCAGGGGAAAGAATTATCTTCAATGAGAGCCAAAAAGGCAGCTCAGTGGTTCTGCGAGGTCCCTGGAGTATCATATATTTCAGAAGCTGATGCAGAAGTAGCCAGGCTGTGTAACCTGGAGCAGCAGGGCATGGCAGAGCAGTGAGGACATGGTGATGTGTGCTGCATCCAGAAGCTTCCTGGGGTACTGCCAAGCACTTGTATTAACTGGGCTGCTAATTAGTATTTACAGAGTGTTGCATTTGCTGTAACATCTGAAATGCTGTGTTTGCAGAGCCTGTGGTCCCTGGTTCTGAATCTTCAGCCATGTGCCATTCTGTCTGTTTTCAAAACACTACAGAGGGCCTGTGATTCCAGAGCATTAAGATCAATCTTGGTTTAGAAGTACTGACTGTTCAGGTAATTTGTTTGATGAGCATCTGGAAGCTAGAAATACTGTACCAGTGCCACGGCATTTCTTACTGATAACAGGCAGAACACTTCACCTACTTGTAGGTGCTGCAGAAAACACCCTGAAATCTCTCAGCTGCACCTCTGTTGCCCATAGAAGATCAGTGAAACAGAAGTGGAGCCATGGCAATGACCCCTCACAAAAAGAAAACTGCTCTAGAACCAGGTGCAACCCCTCTCCAACCTTCAGTACTTTCCCCACATTTTCCAGGGTTCCCCTCAGATGTGGAGAAAAGGTTCCTTTTGTGTTCAGACCTGCTAAAATCAAGGGACAGAAATTAATCTTAAGGTGCTCAAGAGTATTCAATTCAATTAAAATGTGCAAGATAGGACAGGCTTAAGGATTTGTTTTAGACTACAGTTTCAGACAAGTGGTACCTCAAAGTCTGTTGGTCCATTCCAAGGAGGTCCTGTGCAGCAGCCAGTGCAGGGCTTTGCTCTTCCTCTTAGCCAGGACTTTGCTGTTTCCAGTTTCCAGTGCCTTGTGCAATGTGTCTGGGAGCCATAGCTCAGGGCCAGCTGCCTGTGAATGCCCAATCTCTCATTTGCTAGCTGTTAGGAAGCTCAGCTGCCAAAGTGTTTATCACCCATTGCTCTTCCAACCCAGAATGAGTCCAATCCAGGGCAGCACTGTGCTCCACTGCACTGCAAGCCCATGCTCCTTGTTCCTTACCCCTAACCTCTAGCAGAACAATACTAATAAAATCTACCACTGCAGGCTTATGCTGGTCAACAGCCTCTCCGTAACTTGGCTGTGCTGAATGCTCTGAGGGGTCATGGTTGATGTGATGTTGATGCTCATCACCTCATCACCGTCTGTCCATAGGATCAGAGATGTTTCCAGGAACTTGGGGCAGATTTGCAAGGTGGTTTTGCATTTCCAGATTCTCTTTACTTATCAACTGAGAAGTAGCAAGAATTAGTTACTTGGAGAGAGACAATCAACTTGTGTGCTGGCTTGGTTTGACATCTTCCCACAAGAAATGGGTGATTGCAGGCGGCTGATTCCCTTTGGCTAAGGAGACAAGAGATAGCAAATCTGCTTATAGGTTAGTCAGGCACTGAATGAAAAATGCCACAGCCCTCAACATGCTCTGCTGAAGCAGAGTTGCTCAGAAACTTTCAAAGGGGAAACCTGAGCTTGCAAAAGTGGTGCCAGCAGTATCTCTGAGCCCAGATCCTACCCTCAGATAGTCTGTGAGACATCTACCTGCCCTGCAAGTGCTCTGACACAGGCTTTGTCTTGGATTCCATATCTTCACAGCACCACATAAGGACAGATATCCCCAATATGTGCCCACAGTTCTTACAGGAGCAGTTACAAAGAGGACAGAGTCAAACGCTTACCAAGGACACAGATGGTAGAACAAAGGGCAGTGACCACAGGCAGCAGCTTAGAAGGTCCAGAATGTGGTGCACCCTGGAGTAGGTAACCCCAAGACATCACGTCTGCTCCATCTTGGGAGGTTTTCAAGACCCAGCAGGACAGATGCGTCTGACCTGTTCCAGTGCTAGTGTCACTCGTTGTCCAAACAGGAGGCCAGCCTAGATGATCTCAGGGGGTTTGGATGTGTACATGTGGTTGTGCACAATGCCCAGGTCCCCTAGCACAGTAAAATGCTACCATTAATAAGAATGATAACCCTAAAAAAAAAATAAATACCTAAACCACTGGAAAAATCGAGCTTAAAAGGCTCAACATTTTGAAAGTTGCTGCTCCGATTCTCTTCTGACTCCAGTACTGGCAAATCCATGCTCTGTCACAGATCAGATCCAGACTCCACGAAGGTAGGTAGAAACAAATGCTTGGGATGTCTTGGGTTGCATTTTCATCTTGTTTTTCCTACAACACAGCAGGAAGAAGGGAAGAAGCTGCAAAACTTTCATCAAAAAAATAGATGAAATTCTATTTTCCAGGACCCAGCATTTTAAGTAGTGCATCTACCATCGACGTGGGAAACTCCCTGTAGAAACGTGAGGGCAGATCATACCAGCTAAAAGCCATTTTTCCTTGGCAGCAAAGAGCAGGAGAGGCGGCGATCGGGCACTCTGGGGTATAATGTATCAGGGAACCAAGGAGAAATCACCAGGCCCAGATGTTCCAAAGCGCGATGCTGAGTTTCGCCTGCATTACGCACCAGGGTGGAGCGCGCGGATACACACCCTGCCCTGCCTCCACCCTCAGCTCGTTAATGGACACGTATGTGGGGCAAAGCACACCCGCCGGCCTGCGCAGAATTTTTATCCCCAGGGTTTGCACGGACAGACGTTTAACCGCTACTCCTAGTAAAGCCAGCGACGTTAGGAATCGTGACTGCACTGTCGGGTGTTCCCCCTAGATGTCCCCATTTAATACTTGATTTCAAGTTGGTTGTTCAGAGGGTTTTTGCCAGGGAGAGGATGCGAACTGTCACCCTTGACAGCGGTTGAGTCCTGTCTGCTCTACAGCAAAGTCATGGCGGATGCTTGTGGTGCTGCTACACCCGAACCCTGCTGCTGGGAGTTCTGAAAATACTTGTGTTTGGCTGTTTGCTCACTACAGCAGTGCCTGAACTGTTTCATATCTTTCCTTCCAGGTCTTCAATGTTATTTGCACTTAGCATCATCCTCTGAAGCTCTGATCTCCTCCTTGCTCTGCTGTGGTGGTAGTGGGGAGATACGCAACTCAGGGTATGTGGGGCCAAAGAGTGGTGGTGAATGGAGTTGGTGGATGGTGACAAGAGATATTCCCCATTGTTGCTGCCCATTCTCTTTAACATCATCAATTATCTTGATGAGGGGATTGAGTAAGTTTGCAGACAACATTGAGTTAGGAAGGTGTGTTGACCTGCTTATGGTAGAGAGGATCTACAGAGGGATCCAGACAGGCTGAAGACAAGAGCAGGATGTTCAACAAGGCTAAGTGCTGGGTCCTGCACATGGGTTGCAACAACTGACTTGGGTCAGTATTGGACCCCTGACTACAAGACGGACATCGAGAAGCTGGAGAGTGTCCAGAGGAGGGCAATGAAGCTGGGGAAGGCTCTGGAGCACAGGTCCTCTGAAGAGTGGCTGAGGGAACTGGGATTGTTCAGTCAGGAGAAAAGAAGGCTCAAGGGAGACTTTCTTGCTGTATACAACTATCTGAAATGAGGGGGTTGGTCTCTTCTCCTAAGAAGCAAGTGACAGGAAGCGAGGAAACGACCTCAGGTTGCCCAGGGGAGATTTAGGTTGGTCCTGAGGAACAATTTCTTCCCCGTAAGAGTTGTCCAGGCGTGTTCCAGGCTGCGCAGGGCAGTGGGGAAGTCTCTGTGTCTGGAGGGGTCCCAATGTCGTGAAGCTGTGGGGTGAGTGACAGGGGTTAGTGGGGACCTGGTAGTGCCGGGGGAAACATCTGCCCCCCGTGATCTTCCAGCCAAAGCAACCATTCCGTCGGGGCCGGGCCGAACTGAACCGAACCGGGCGGTGCGGGAGCGGAGCGGGGCGGGCCAGTAGCAGCCGATGGCGCGGGTGCGGGCCGGGCCAGCAGGTGGAGCGGCGCCTCCTGTGAGCGGTCCCGCCCCGCCCCGCCCCGTCCCGCTCCCGCTCCGGTCCCCGTCCCCGTCCCGCTCCCGGCGCGCAGCGGCTCCGGCCTCCCCTGGAGCAGGACGCGGGAGGCGGCTGCAGGCAGCTCCCCGCACGGAGCCGCCATGGCTTTCGCTAATTTCCGCCGCATCCTGCGCCTCTCCACGTTCGAGAAGCGGCGGTCCAAGGAGTACGAGCACGTCCGGCGCGACCTGGACCCCGGCGAGGTGTGGGAGGTGGTGGGCGAGCTGGGCGACGGAGCCTTCGGCAAGGTCTACAAGGTGTGTCCGAGCGGGGTTCCGTTGCGGGTTCCTGCTGCGCAGCCCTGGAAAACAGCTGCGGGTGGAGGAGAAGCCCTGCGGGAGCCAGGGCCGCTCCGCGCATCCCTCGGGGAAGGAGCGGGGCGGGAGAGCGGTGCGCGAAGTTGGGGAAAGGAGCGAGAGACGGTTGGGGGTGGGTTTTTTTAAGTCTTTGGGTTTTTTACTGAAATCGCCGTTTTTCTGGGCGATGCTTTTGTAAGGCGGCGAGGTGTTCCCTGCCAAGCCCGTCGGAGCGATGAATGGAAGGAGGGTTCTTGGAAGTCCCGGTCCCGGGGCTGCTCCAAGTTGCAGGAGCCCCCGGCGAGGAGATTATTTGTATTCTGAGCTCCTCCCCGGCAGGAAGCTCCAGGCGAGGAGTGTAGTCCAGCTCCTGGGACATGGCCATTTCCAGGAGCGTTTAAGCCGCCTGGGGGTTTGAAGGGCCAAACGCGGGCTGTACTTCGCCCACTGGAGCCACTGCGGTGTTGCTGTTCCCGGCGCTGAAATATTCGGGTTCCCTGTGCGATGGGTCGGGAGGGTTTGAGCTGGGGCTGGGGTGAGCTGGCTGGGGCTCCATCTCTCTGGGACACCTGCGTTACAGCCGGACTGTGGGACTGGGGCGGTGAATTAGTTGTTGGGCAGCTGGTTTTTCGGGGGCCTCATCGACTCTTCTAAGAGGGTGTTACCTTTGCAGAATTGAGAAGTAAAGAGTAACTGAGGGGAAGGTCAGGAAGGGAACCAGTTGGTTATAGGTCAGGACAGAGGTGTTTTACTACAGCATCCCAGGTTGTGTTTATTTCTTGTCTCTATTGTGTGATTTGATAGAAACTCTCTACAAAACTGGGTGCTAAGCATTGAGTGGGAGTCATTGGAGAAGGATCTTACCTTGTAATAAAATATGAATCCTAAAAATAATACTTAAATCCCTAATATCCTACTTCCAAAAGTAGTATCAGCAGTAAATCAGTGTTTCTGTTACCAGTGTGCTTGGTGGTGTGCAATGGAAACCCCTTTGTGTATAGCAGCATGCGCTCTTATGGACCATGACACATTGTACTGGCTTAGATTTCTCAAGCAATGATAGGAACAAGGTAAACGTTGTAAAGTAAGTTAATAGGCTTCCGAGAGAAATGAAAGCTTAGGATTTAAATCAGTTATTCTTCTATTTTAAGCATGTCTGACCTATCCAGAGTAGATAACTTTCATTATAAAGTCACTTTATAAGTGGCTGCTTTGTTCTGAAGTCTGTTGTTGTGCCCAAATGCCTCTGCTGTGAACTCCGGCTTCACAGCAATAACAAATGATCAGAGTGACTTCAGGTATTGTAGGCTAAGGGTGTCAGCTGTCAGGTAATAACATCTCGTCATCTCCAACTGCTGACATTTCCTCGAGGCAGTTTTTAGGCACCAGAGTGTAAGACTGACATTGAGGTGCTGGAGAGGGTGCAGAGAGGGGCACCTGGGCTGGTTAGGGGTCTGGAGAGCAGGTCTGATGAGGACAGGCTGAAGGAGCTGGAGCTGTTCAGCCTAGAGGAGAGGAGTCTGAGGGGAGACCTCTTTGCTCTCTACAACTACCTGAAAGGAGGCTGTAGTGAGGGAGATGTTTGCCTCTTCTCCCTAGAGACTAGGGATAGGGCAAGAGGAAATGGGATCAAGTTGTGTCAGGGAGGTTCAGATTGGATCTTAGGAAAAACTGCTCTTCTGAATGATTGGGGAGGCCTTGAAACAGGCTGCCTGGGGAAGAGATGGAGGCACTGGCCCTGAAGGTGTTAAAAAAAATGAGGAGACATGGTGTTTTGGGAGATGGTTTAGTGATTAGAGAATGTAGGGTGGATGGCAGGACTTGATGATCTTGAAGGTCTTTGACCCAAATAAGAATGTGGATTATGGTAAATCACAGAATAGAAGAGGTTGGAAGGGCCCTCTGGGGATCATCCAGTCTAACCCCTCTAAATGACAGTGAAGAGCACGTGTTTACGACCAGAAGTTCACTCCATCTCCAACTAGCACGTGTAAGCAAATGGGCATGGCTAATTTTTGAAGAGTTCTCGTGCAAGACTTTAAAATCCAAGGTTATTTGGGTGCCATGTACTGTGAAGCCTTATTTTCGATGATAGCCAGGAGTGTTGTTGCAGACACAGTTTCCTGCCATACTGAGATTTAACTTGTATATCATCTTCCTTTGTCTTGCTAAATCTGGACATGGCGATGCTTGTACGATGAAAATGTGAAAGAAAAGGCTGTTCAGCTCAGCTGACACAAAAGCCCCAAACAAACCCTTTTGTGCGCAGGAAGTAGGTGGCTGAGATGCCAGGAACTGTTTTAATCATTCCCGTGAAGTCACTTTCAAGTCTATTTGCTCTTCACACAAAAGCAATCATTTAGAGCAAGTCCAAGTGTTGAGTTTCAGGATGTTTGAATGAAGGATCTGCCTGTTTCCTGTCCCCTTTCCGCACACACACGGAAGCATGGGGTGGTGATACAGTCCGCCTGTGCCTCCATCCTGCCCTGTGCAGCACGTGTGGTAGTCGCTCCAGAGAGCCTGTTGTCCCTTACAGTGCAAAGGGTGGGATTTGTATGCTGAGGAGCCTGACCCGGGAGAAACAGAGATGTAGATAAAAACAAAAATGTGCTTGCTTTAGCAAGTTTTATTTTTATGAGACCAGGTTTGCACAGGAGGGCAGAGAGCCTAGCTGGGTGATGGTTTTATTGGGGTCTATTACTGCCCTGCAGAGCACTGCCAGTGTCTTGGATTCTCTGAGCACTCCGCTGAGCAAACTTGAACTGGCCTGACACGGTGTTTACAAAAGTAGGACAGGCTTGATTTAAATATGAATTTAAAATAACCAAATCTATAGTGGAGTGTGGAATGTAGAGGGCAGATGGTAAGAAACCTGCAGCCGGAGGAAACTGCTGGGACTTCCCTATTTTTATACAAAGACCTTTTTCAGTAAAAGAGGACCTGATTGTGTGAGGAAACAGTGAAACTCACTGCAGAGGGTAATGAAGCTGAAAAGTAGGAAGGGGGTGGGGAGAAACTCTTTCTTTCCAGCTCTCATTCTATTAATGTCTTGTTTTTGGTAAGTCCGGCGGGTGTGATAAGGAAGCGATAGCAGTGCACTGCGGGCGCTCTGCCAAAGCGTTTTGTTACCCGCATCATCATCATCCAGAGCTCGTGAAGCTGATGATGTTCAGCCAGCATCTGGGACCCGTGTCAGCGTGTGCTAACCTGGGCACTCTGGAGCACTTGTGGGGTTATGGGCCTGGAAAAGAGAGGTTCCTAATTCAGACCCTTTCCAAACAGCCTTAAAGCAGAGCTATTTTTCTTCAAAAGTACCTAAAATAGAATTAATGAAGCTTATGGCTGTGGCTCTGTTGGTTCCAGGTTGGTGCTTGTTGGTGTGTATAGGGAGGGAGAAGGGGTGGTGGCACCTCGTGAGCTGCTTTGTTGCTCCTGGGGCTGTGCATAAGCTCAGAGCTGAGCCAGCAGAGCAGGCTGCCAGGGCTGGGTACTTGGGGCCACTGAACCACGTCCCAGCCCTGTAAAACCCATTAGCTGGTGCCATGTTTAGTGTGGCAGGTAGTCACGTTAATGTTAGTGGAAACAGATCCGCTAGGGCCCTTCTGGGCATTGAGAATTCATGAACTGGCAGGAGATGGACTGGATCTTACAAAACGTGGGCTCTGCTGGAAGTAGCCGTGGGACACTCTGCTGTTCTCATGGTGGGATTGTTTTGCTGCTCACGTGCCTCTTGTGAAATGCTATCTCCCCCTCCCAGCACACTGATGGGGACACTGGCTTCCCGATAAGGCTTTCTTGCAGGGTGGGGACTGGCTGTCCCCTGTGCTGCCTTGCAGCCCCCAGTGCTGGTGAAAAGGGGTTTGTTCTCTTGAACTTGCCTTCAAACGGCTCTTCGCGCCAGTTTCCCAGAGAGATAACGCCAAGCCCTGTGCCACAGCAACCCATAAGTCGCCTTTTCTGTCGTTGGTCTCCTTTCTTCTTAAGATGCGGCTTCAAAAGCTGAGTTGGGTTATCTGATGCATTATGGTGAGACTAGTGCTGTACACGCTAGGGACTGTAAATGCTCTGTTTGGATATTTGGGTAAGAACAGCCTGATTGTTAACGGCCGTGCAGCTGCCTCTTAAGTCCTGGCTTTCACAGCAGCAGGGCCGTTGGAAGGCAGGAGACCGTCCTCGCTCCTTGCCTCTTGCAGACCTCTC
Source organism: Rhinopomastus cyanomelas (assembly GCA_013400115.1). Classification (NCBI taxonomy): domain Eukaryota; kingdom Metazoa; phylum Chordata; class Aves; order Bucerotiformes; family Rhinopomastidae; genus Rhinopomastus; species Rhinopomastus cyanomelas. The sequence continues at coordinate 573,698 of VXBP01008521.1, forward strand.
TCAGCTACACTGCTGTGGTTGTGCATGAGTTGCCTCAAGTCACTCGAGCTCAGCTCTTGTCGTTTTGATTCATGAGGGGCTTAACATTTAATTCCTGGAAAGGGTGTCACAGGGAAATGCTAATCTGCTGGGTTAGCTTAAAAAAAAAAAAAGAGGAAGAAGAAAAGAGGGGAGGGGAGAGGAAGCTGAAGTTGGTTGTAACTGTAGTCACAAAAAAAAAGGACAAACCAACCTAAGGTCAACTTCTCCTTAACAGGGCTCTCTTAAAAAGCTGAGGAGACAGGAGGAATGGGAAGGCATCACTCCTTTGGTTAGAGGGCAGTGACCCAACAATATTAAACCTGGTTGGAATTCACGCTAGATGTTCACTTTACACTCATTGAGATGTGTGGTGCTCCATCCCTGCTGAAGTCCAAGTGAAGCTCATCCCACACTCTGCGAGGCCAGGCTGTACCCGTGTGCTAGGGCAGAGGGACAGCTCTCCATGGCCTGAATATTTCCATAATGACTTCAGTGTCATGGCCCAGAGCTTGGCAGCGCTGCTGACAGTGGAAGCTGTGGGTGGCTGCGTGGAAGAGAAAGCTTAGATGAAGGCTTTGAGCCTTTCACCCTCGAGCATGCGGTCATCGCTGCTCCTTAGAAATATCTGGGCCCAGCACATCTCATGATTTTTAAAAGAATGATTCCTTGATTATGCAGTGTCCTTGGGGGAAAAAAATGTTGTCTCGTCATTTGGGTGCTGCTGTATGAAAAATAGAATCACAGAAGGGTTAGGTTGGAAGGGACTTTGCAGATCATTCAGTTCCAACTCCCTGCCATGGGCAGGGACACCCCTCACCAGACAAGGTTGCACAGAGCCCCATCCAACCTGGTCTTGAACACTAGCAGAGATGGAACAGCTTCCCTGGGCAGCCTGTTCCAGTGCCTCAGCACCCTCACAGGGAAAAATGTCTTTTAAATCTACCTTCTTTTAGCTTGAGACCATCCACCTTGTCCTGTCACTAGAGTCCTTGTAAAAAGTTCCTCTCTGATTTGGGAGTTCATCTCCTCGCGAGTCTCAGGTTGAAGCCCCCCTCACTGCCACACTCTGCTGCGGGTCCCCGAGGGGCTCAGTGCACCCGCGGCAGATGGCTGTGTCCCGCCCAGCAGCACTGCCAGCCTTACTCAGCCCGAAACCCTGAGTGAAAAGGAACTCGGCCGTGAAGAGCAAAGTCAGTTCCATTACTTCGCTGTGATGGAATAGCAGATGCGTGTGAGAGGTGACGGTGGCTCCCGTGTGGCTGTGCCAGGGCTCGGCACTGCAGAGCGCAGACATGATGAGTTGCTGCCTCGCTCAGTGTGACCTGTCCGTTGAGCCCCAGGGCCTTAGGCATTGCCCATCTGCAGGGCCTGCTCTGACCCAGTGGAGAGGGGAGAAGGCAGCTGCATTCAGGAGTGGTGTCTGTAGGTGCCACCTCTGGCATGTGGGGTTGGAAGGGGCGGCGTGTCCCATCTGAAGAGCGGATCGATGGCACTGGTGCTACTGGATATGGATTAGCTGACTTCTGTCTCTTGGCTACGGAAAAGCACCTCACCTCCACCCCCCAAACATCTGCTCTTCAAAACGGGAAGTTCTTCCCATCCAACACATGGAAACCTTCCCAACATTGTCCCTGCCTGTGCAATTCCCTGACACCCACCTGTGCTCGTGTCCTTATTTAACCGCTCGAGATACCTGTGCGATGCCTCAGAGAGGGGTGTTGTGCCCCAGCAAAGCCAGACACAGTGCCTGCATCTGCTGGCATTGCCGAGTGGCTGCCTGCCCTGTGTTTCTCTTTTGACAGCCGTGGGCAAGCCTGGGCAGGCTTGTGCTGTGGAGACAGCAAAGGTCAGCTCAGTGTTTTTATTCTTCTTGGCTGATGCTTTTCAGCACCGTGCAGAAGGGCTGGCAGACAGACATCCAGGCTACCGCTGCCTGGCTAAGCCCCGTTCCCTGCTGTCGGGCACAGTAGCTGTTCAGCCTGTGCTCTCTCTGTACCAATCTCATTGCACAGAGTTGCCAGGAAACTCAGAAGTGGTTGCATGGCTTTTTTTCTCCCTTATTTTAATTCTTCTTTTACTGTTGTGGCTTTGACTGAATGAAGACCAGGGCAAGAGTGCTTCACTTGGAGCAAGGTGCCCTTCAAGGGGACCAGTGATTCAAAAAATCTTTTGTCCTTCAAGTTCCAGGCATGTGTAGGCTGACGATGTTGGTTGGGTCCATCCGGATCTTGGTTTCTGCAGGTGGGTTACGGCGTGGTCTACCACCAGAGAGACCTTCGGTTCTTCTGCTGGCCCTTGCTGCTGTGTTCGTGTGCAGGGTCTGAACCACTGCAGGGAGCTTTTCAGCTCCTTGACTACCTTGGTGCTGCTGCTCGGGCCTGTTGTCTCGCCTCCTCCTCCTGGGCTGTTGCCGAGCAAGGCAGAGGTGTACGTGCTGTGCTTTGTCGCACTTTCTTTGGCACTTCTGTGCAGAAACAAGTTGTTGGCCATACCCTGAGCTCTCTGGTGATGTTCTCTTCCCTCTCGTAGCTTATAAAAGCAGACAAAGGTTTTTCTGCATTTTTTGGTAACTAACACTTCTTGACTCGTTTCACAAGCCACTTCCACTTCCCCTCGCCCCTGCTGAAGTGTTGCCACAGCTGCCAGAGCAGCCACGCTGGTCAGCCTGGTGCAGTCACAGCCCTGCCCTACCTGACCCAACACCCGTGGGAGAGACCTGTGTGTCCATTTGCCACCAGCTGCTCCTGTGGGTGGTACCAGGGCTGAATCCAGCATTCCAGAAAACCCCACCCGAAACAGCCTTCCTTTATGGCGACAAACTGCAGCGGCTGCAGGGGTTGTTGGGCACGGAACTCATTTCAGCTCCCATTGATCACTTGTCAATAATACAAGCACTGGCTCAGAGCTGCCTGTTCTGCTTGTGTTTGTTGGTGCAGGCAGCTCAAAGTTCGTCAGAACCCGATTAATCATTAGGTGATCCCTAGAAACAGCTAGTAGTTTGTGTGCAAAGACTCACCACAGGAATATGGTGTGTGTGTGGGGCTGGGAGAAGTCAGAATGATCAAACCCCAAGTACAGCATCCCTGGAAGCTACAAGGACATTACTACTGGCTTTCTAGTGGCTTTTAATGTAGCAGTACCTGAAGTGTCGGCTCTCCCAGCACAGACAGAAGCTGTTTAGGGAGGAGCAGAGTGAAAATGTGGTGACACAATATGGCAGGCCATCTTAAGATGAATTGTCCCTTGGCTTGGGAAGATGCTTGCTCTGGGCAAGCAAGCCTAGATGAAGTGTTTGGGGTGCACTTGGTGCTAGCTCTCTTATTTCTGTTAGTTAGTGAGAGTTCACCAGGGTTCTCCTCTCCTCTGCCTCACCTAGAAACTGGCCATGCTTTTGGTAGCCGTCCTGCGTGAGGAAGGACCCGACCTTCCGGCAATGCGTTCTTTAAAGGCTTAAAATAGTTCCTGTGTTTGTCACAACTGGGATTTCACAATAGCTCGGAGAGTGAGTCACAGGCAAAGGTCAAACAGCCTTTTCTGTCCACCTGAACAAGCACCTCTCCCCTTAAATCCATAAGCTGAGTGGTAGTTTCTCTGTGCCTGAGGCTTCTAGGAGTAATCCTGCTCATGCCCTACTCCCTGATATCCTCAGTGTGTTTGGCAGTGGCATGTCCAGTGCTCCAGAGGACTCCGAGAAGCTCCTTTGCTCTGTGTCCCGCTTGGCTCCCGGCATGGCTTGCTGGGGGTGTTACTGGGCGATGTGTGTTTGATGTGTTTCCTGTTGTGGAACGCCTGCTCCGTTCCTGTTTCTGCCCAGCCCCGTCGGCGCTCAGTGTGGTGCTGGTTTGTACAAAGGCTGGTAGCAGCCATAAGGGCTCCTCAGGTTTTGAATGCCAAGAACTGCAGTGACTCTGACTGTGCTTCAGCAGCGCTCTCTGGGCACTGTGCTGGCAGCTGCCTGCTCTAGTGGTTGTCTGGAGCTAATGAGCACTCCAGGGACAAGTTATCCATGGCATCCAATGTGCCAGGAGTAGAGGAGCTAAAGGATGGAGCTGGATGTGTGCTTTTGGCCGACCAGCCATAGACTACCATCAGAGAGCTCTGCTCTTGGGGTCTTGCCCTCTGGGTGATCCTGTTACTTCTGCCCACCAATCTCACTGGAAAAAAGAATTGCAAACACCATGAATTCCTCTCAAACTGTGTGTTTGGAGGGGTTTTACCTGGCAACAGAAGCACTCTCCCCATGTTTGCATTCTCTCCATGGACTTTTGGTGAGTCTGAGACCCTTTAGTTAGGCTGAGGCTTGCAGAAGATTTAGGACTTGTTGTTCAAACCATGTATTTTGCAGGATTTCATTTACAGTAGTGGGGCTGCCCAACACACAGTTGGTGAGTTGTCCCGGGGTGCTTTCTTGGTAGCTCTGGATGTTCTTCTTTCCCTCCACATCATTGTCTCTTTCTTTAGGATTCAAAGACAAATAAAAGACCTTGAGAGAAGTTTTCATTTCCCTTGCTGCAACGTGAGGAGATGACCTCCAGTGAAGCCCAAAGCAGAGATGTGGAGAGGCTGTTGGCAGCCCTTGGAGACAGAGCAGCAGGTGCTGCCTCTCCTCTGCCTGGCACTGTGAGACCCCTTGCTGGGAGGGAACTTGGAGATGCTTCTGCCCACTTGCTTGTTGGCTATTTGAGGTCCAAGTGGGCTGTGTATTGCTTTGTGTTCATGTCTCAGGGCAGATTCTGATCTGTTGCATGAAGATAAGCAGAAATCAGGGAAAGGCTTTATACCCCACAGCTTCATGTTGTGTCCGGGATGGCTAAAGACAGCTCTGAGGCAGTGTGTGCATTTGGCCTGTTTAGGATCCAAACAAAACTTCCTGGAAGAATATCTCCATCATTATATGTGAAGGCAACCTGCAGGAGGGCTGGAGAGGGACTTTTCCTAAGGGGATCTAGCAACAGGACAAGCGAAAATGGTTTTAGGCTGAAGGAGAGGAGATTCAGAGTAGAACTTAGGAAGAAGTTCTTCAAGTCGAGGGGTGGAGAGACTCCAGATTTGATTGCCTGGAGAGGCTGTGGCTGTCCCTTCCCTGGGCTTGTTCAAGACTGGGTTGGATGAGGCTTTGAGCAACCAAGTCTAGTTGAGAGGTGTCTGTCCCTGGCAGGGAGGTTGTAGCAGACAATCTCTGAGGTCCCTCCCAACCTAAGCCAGTCTAGGATTCCATGATTGTACATTGCGTGCAGGAAAGCACCAGCGGAGAAGCTGGAGGAAAGTGCCAGATGTGAGTTAGAGGCCTCCCAGCATATTTGGCCAAAGCCTGACATGACTGGCTGAGTCTGACTGTCTTCAAGCAGGCTCAGAGCTACCTGGCTGCTGTGGGGGGCTGCGATGCAACCTGCTGGCAGCCATTCCCTGGGAGGTTGCTGGGAACGTGGCTGTAGCCCGGTGTCAGGACTGGAGGACAAGCAGATGGAGAGCAAATTAGAGAAATGGGCAGAAGCTCGCTGGATTTCCAAAGCTCTTGTGGTGCCAAATTCAGGAGTGCCCGCCCCAGCTGGTGTGCATCGGCTTCCATCTGGAATGGCAGAACCCCATCAGACTGCACTTGGGCTCAGTGAGGCCACGAAAAGCTCAGCTCTCCAGACTGTGTGACTGTTGGTCCTCTCAAAGGCAGCTGTGTGGGGCAGCCAGGCTCCTGTCTGAACTAAAGAGGGCCATGCTAGTAGATGTTAATTTTCCAAAATCCCCTAGAGACGGGTTCCCTTCCTGCTTCAGCTGCTTCTGCTGTCCCATGGGGCTGTGGGGCATTTTGGTCCCTTCTGGGAAGTGCTGTGAGTGCACTGCGTTGTCGCAGTGACATTATCACAGCCGTGGAAAGTGTAGGGTTTGTGCCCACGCCACTTCCTTGGCACCCTTGCCACGTGAGCCTGCTGCTTCAGCAGCTTGTGTACTTGCACCGTGAGTTCATGGTGTCTTGAGATGACTTCTCAGAAAAGGAGGTCTCACATCTGTTGGCGTGACCAAGCTCTGTGATCTCTGTGTGCTGGTCTGGAGGGATGTAGCACAGCAGTGCTCCTCATGCTTTGGGGTGGAAGCACATCTTGCCAAACTCAGGGGATCCCCTCCTTCCCCAGGCGACATCCCCTGCTAAAATGGATGTGAGAATGGAGATGGCGGGGGAAACACTCATTTAGGATGGTCCAAAGTGGTGGAGAAAGGCAGCAGCTAATTCTGTTATGGACATGGTCATAACATCTCAAGAGGGATGTGGAGCTTCTGGAGAGAGTTCAGCGTAGGGCAACGAAGATGATAAAAGAGGTGGAGCACCTCCCTTACGAGGAGAGGCTGAGGGAGCTGGGTCTCTTTAGCTTGGAGAAGAGGAGACTGAGGGGTGACCTCATTAATGTCTACAAATATGTGAGGGGTGGGTGTCAGGAGGATGGCACTGGGCTGTTCTCGGTGTCATCTAGTGATGGGACGAGGGGCAATGGTTGTAAGCTGGAACATAGGAGGTTCCACATCAACCTGAGAAGGAACTTCTTCACGGTGAGGGTGATGGAGCACTGGAACAGGCTGCCCTGGGGGGTTGTGGAATCTCCCTCACTGGAGATATTCAAGACCCGACTGGACAGGTACCTGTGTGACTTGGTTTAGGTGATCCTGCTGTGGCAGGCAGATTGGACTGGATGATCTTTCGAGGTCCCTTCCAATCCATAGTGATTCTATGATCTGATAATGTCAGGGAGTCTGTGGGCTCTTGCCTGGTAAGGAAGCGATCTCTGTGGGTTGCTGGGTTGCTCACCCACCAGTCATAGCACTAATAACGAACAAGCTCTGTCTGCCACAGTGAGCTGTGGTTTCCTTACCACAGCTTGCAACCCAGTTTGCAAAGTCCTGTCCTCCAGCTCAGCATGCAGCACCCCTTCATGCCTTAGCAAGCCCAAGGCGGGATGAGGGGTGGCCACATGGATGCTGTGATGGTTCTCCTGAGGCTTGGGGTAAAGTTAGTTCAGAGCTCTCGGTGGGGATGGTGGTGTGGAGGGCTTGGGCACCTTCTGCTCCTGGGTTTTTACAGGTACCTGCAGGCCCCCAGCATCCTGGAACGGCTCAGCTGGCTGGGACCCCACTGGTGGGAAGCGTGTGGTGGCTGACCTCCAAGGGAAGCCCCACCTCTTCTCACAATATTTACTTCCCCTCCTTGGACCTCTCCCAATGCCGTAAGTGCAGAGCAAACACAGAGGGGCACTTCTTGCTCCTTTTCGGAAGCTCTGGCATTTCCCCACACTGGCTCTGCTCTGCATCTCCCCCTGTTCTGCTCCATGAGCCCTCGTCTGTGCGCCTGGTGCCACCCTGGTATGAGACATACCAACCTGAGCAAAACACCACCCTGATTTCTTCTGCAGCCAGGCTGAGCTGCAGTCCTGCAGGCAGTCCAGATGGAACTGGGGTTGTCCTGTGCCCCCTGTCCATGCCAGCTGGTGTGAATGCAGCCAGTCTTCAAAGCCCAGCAGAGAATCTGGGGTCCTTTATTTTCCTTTGTACTCGTTTCCCTGATGCCTCCCCAGCCCCTCCAGTACACACAGCCCTTGGTACACCCAGTCCTGCCATCACCTGTGCTGTGCGGAGCTGTTCTGCAGGGTGTTTACACTGGGACTTAATCCTCCCGTAAGCTCCTGCAAAGGTTTTCCAAACACAGAGATGTAAACTACCCAAGTGCGGAGAGAGATGATCACAACTGGAGTTTGCCCAGCTCCTCCAGCAGCGACGTACATGGTCGGACTTTCTCCCTGGGTGAGAGGCAGCCCAGCGTGGGTGTGATGGAGGGGAAAAGGACAGTGGACTGGGATCACACCCCTGTGCCAGTGGGGTGCAGAGCAGCTGAGCTGTAGGGACTTCTAGTGTCCTTGACCTGCATTTTGTTGCAAACTCACAATTATTGCAGCAGTTTGTTCGAATTTCCATAAATGCCAGATTGTCCTCATGCCTTTGGGAGAAACCAGTGAACTGCACTGGGTGGGTGATGCTGAACTGGACCTGTGCGGGATGGCACTGGGGCTTGCAGGGCACTCACTGCCTGCAGAGAGAGCTGCCTTTTCCCCAGGCAGGCTGGAGCACAGGAGGAGCAGGGTGATAACAAACCTATCTGCAAATGCTCCCGGCACTGCCAGCCTTGAGCTGGTGTGTGGCACCTGGAAGCTGAGCAGCCCCCACGTGGCTATCAGGGAGCCCTTCTTGGGCAGGGAGAGCTGCTTGGGGAAGGGTGTTTGGCAGGGAAAGAGGGTTTTCAACCAGTATCACACAAAGATGTTTTCATGGTTTTCTGGTTATTTGGTAAATCAGCTGGTTAAAGGGACTGTACAGAACAGAGAGGGCAGCTGGGAGAGCACGTGCAGTGTTTTTCCTACTGTGGTCTGAGGAGCTCGCTGACACGTAGCACCAGGAGCACTGGCCAGGCCTGGGAAGCTGAAATGCACCCTTTGTCTGGGTTTAGCTGCCACAGAGGTGATCTCTACATTTCCCTGGGGTGTCACTGCCCTGGTGAGGGTGTTGGTGAGGAAGAGGAGTGTAGATGTGTTCAGAGTGGGGGTGATTCCCAGCTGTACTGTGAATTCGGTTGCACTGTCTGTGTACTCAGGACTTGTATTAAGTGGGCCGATCACCCATGTTATTGGCAGAGCGCCTCTATGCTCTGAGGTTTTCTTGTTTCCATCTTTTTTGTGCCCTAAAAGATGAGATGCATTTTCTTTTCTAAAAGCCTCTTTCTCCCTGTGATGGGAAGCAGTGTGGGCACGCATGAGCGACTGAAGGGAGGAAGGAGATGCTTTCACCCTTACACAGCATTCACCCTATTGCGAACCTATGGACAGCTTCAGGGAGCAGGAATGCATTGGTGTTTTAGAGGTCATTTTTAAAGGTCATTTAGATGTGGTGCTTGAAGATATGGTTTATTGGTGTGCTTGGCTGAGTAGGGCTTTAGGTTGGAGTTTATGGTCTTGAAGGTCTTTTCCAACATGAATGGTTCTGTGGTTCTGTGATCTGCACATTTCTGTGCTTGTGTTGTGGCTGGTGCCAGCCAAGCTGAGCTGGAATCATGCTCCTGGCTCTCCTCACCCTTGTGCTCATGCTGGTTTTGTCTTGCAGGCTAAGAATAAGGAAACCGGTGCTTTAGCAGCTGCCAAAGTCATTGAAACAAAGAGCGAAGATGAACTGGAGGATTACATGGTGGAGATTGAAATTCTGGCGACCTGTGAGCACCGGCACATTGTCAAGCTGCTGGGAGCGTTTTACTGGGATGGCAAGCTCTGGGTAAGAGGCTATTGCTGCAGTGACCCGCACAGCTCTGTCTTCTCACTCTGTCATTTGTGGTGAAACAAAACGTCTGGAGCAGCCTGAAGTGTCAGTGTGAGTTAAAAGTGACTCAAGCTATCTACTCACTGCATGAGCAGTGCCTGGACTTTCCCCACTTGATCTGATGAGCAAACTCTCTTCTAATTAAAGCTACTTATCAATAGCCCAGGAAAAATCATGAGATCTCACTGCAAAGAGAAAACCAGAGTTGTTGGATTTTTTGCCATTTGTAATTTGTGAAGGTAGGAAACACAGCACCAGTGATGGCATCTCTTCCCTGCTCAGTTCCTCTTTTAATGATCAGCTGGAAGTGTAACCCTGTTTTTTTTATTTCTGCCTCATTTCTGGCTCAGCATCTGTAGTCCAGGGGCAACTGATGGCAGCAGCTCAGTTTCCCATGGCTGTGGTGGCACAGGGATGTAAGATGCAATCCAGTGGGTTAGTGCAATGGCTAGCTGTGCTGTGGGTGGAACAGCAGCTTCCTGCATCTCTTTCCTCTAGCCCAGGAGGTGTGTGTATGTATATGTATATATTTCTTTTCCCCTGCCTGATGCTTTCTGTGCAGGGGGCTGGAGAGGGTGAGGGCATGTACGTGTGTGTACTTGCCTCTTGATAACTCTGTGCCTGTGCCAAGGCAGTAGAAATCAAGTTAACTCATCTCATTGATCTGCTCGACCTGTTCATCTCCCCTTCTTACAGACATTGGTGAGTCAGGAGGGTGTCCAAGGGTGTGTTCCTCAGCAATGGTACATCTTCCTTCCTCTTTTTGATGCTTCACATAGCTTTGGATGCTCCCAGGGTAATCTCACTAGAGTTAACAAAAAGAGCCCTCAGCTTTTGAGACTTGCACTTGTGTGAACTGAAATGTTGGAGCCATCAATTCCCGCTCGCTGTGCTGAGGGAGCCGTGCCCTGAGCTGCAGGGCTGTTGCTGGGATAACGCAAGCCATGGCTCCTGGTTCATTGCCTGCTTAGGCAATGCAGAAGTGCTATTGGGCAATGTGTGCTGCCTCAGCAAGCACCTTCTGCAGTGTCAGCACACATGCATGTCCCTTTGTATTTAAGAATCCCACAGTAAAGACCCCGGCGTCCCTGTGACACCAGTCAGAGGGCTGTAGGACCCAGCACCAACTGTCTCCTTCTGGGCATCTGCCAGGTGTGAGGTTGTTGGGCTGCCCAGGGTTGCGGGTTGTCCAGAGATCTGGTGTTTGTACGGCTGCTGATTGTGATGTTGAGCCCTGGGTACATTTTAAAGAGCAAAGTAAATATGTACCCTCCTAAGGAAGTGAAAGGCAAACATCTCTCCTGTGAGGCGACTTGGGATGTGGACAGATTGCAGCTGCAGCAGAACTGATGTCAGAAAAATTAACAAGGCAAACATAGACGGAACTTGGGCGAGAGATGGGGCCGGCTTATATTCCGCCCTGTTCTGCTGCTTTTACCTCTCTCCTCTGTGTCTGCTCTGCCTGAATTTTATATGTTGGCCTTGTTCATTATGAAATGTCAGCCCCCTCCTCTTCCCCCTGCCGTCCCCTCCCTGCAGTAGGAAGCCTTGCTTTCCTTCCTGTAGGCAAAATGGGTTGCAGAGCTGCTCAGCTTTGCCTTTGTCTAAGAAGTGTTTTGTAATGTCAGAGCCTGCCGACCTACTAAAATTAAACAGCCTCTTTGAGGCTCCTGGAACAAGAGCCTCCTGTATGAGGCTGTCCCATGAGGGTAGATGTTACAGCCCTGGCCATTGTCTTTGGAGGAGGATCATTCTCTTTATTTCATTATTTGGGTGGCATTTGCATTGCTCACACTGTTCTTATTAGTGTCCTAGTATTTTACTGCCTTTGAGGGAAGTAAATGAGGGACTGTTACACTTCTTGAAGGCTTCTAGTTGCCACCAGGTTTTCCTGAAGTCAAAGGCTTCTGCTCTTCAGTCACCGGTGCTGATAGGGAAAGTTTGTATTTGACTCTAAACACCAGTGCTGGTTGGGTTGTCCCTGTCTCATCCCCAGTGCTGCCTGCGCAGCTGTTCTACCAGCGTTTCGCTGTGAGAAGTAGCATTTGTGTGATGGGTGCCTGGGCTCTGCTGCACTTCTGGCTGTGGGTGAGGTGCTGTGGGTGGGTGTCTCATCAATTATCTGTTGTGATTTCCATGTCCTCACAGCCTGCTGTGGGAGGGCAGTGCTCACAGTGAGAAAGGGACAGCAGTGGGAAGGCACAGCCAGGCTGGCAAGGGATGCACGTGTGCCCAACCTCCTGGATGGCAGGAGCTCTCTGGCTCTGAATAATTTATGGCTCGGGCTGTGCCACAAGCAATCTCAGGCACTGAGAGGGGCTGGGAGCTGAGAAGGGCTCTTGCTACATCAGTCTGATTCTGACTCGAACTAACAAGGAAAATATGCGAGGAAACCTGGGTTGCGGTGGTGGCTAGCGCAGAGGCTTCCTTGCCCTCCTGGGCTGTGTTAGATCCCTCTGTGACAGAGTCTGACTTCACACTTCAGTAACCAGAAGGTGACACCGGTGTTTATGGAGCAGAAAACCTTCCAGTGCAAAGGCTTATCCTGCAGCAGCTGCACTGAAATCTATCGCACCCAAATGAAAGTACGAGCCAGTAAATTCCTCCTGCTTTTACACCTGATGGGCTATAAGCTGAAGGAGGACAATCCCGGTTCTTGTGCGGGACAGAGCAGAAGCCCGCTGAGAGCCACAGGCAAGGACCCCAGTCAGTCTCCAGAAAATGAACTGGTGGGATGACAGCATCCAGTGTGAGCTTCCTGAGCATGTAAGTGTGCGGTGCCCTCACCAGCAGTTGCTGTCTCATTCAGTTTTCCCCTCCATCATCTTTCTTTGCTCATGGTGGAGGCCAAGCAGTCTTGTGCCGGTTGAAAGCAGCCCAGGGAGACTTGCAAAACTGCAACGCTGGAACTTTCATGATTTTACTTTATTTTTATTATAAGCCCTGTGGCATTTGATGTTCTTTTGCATAAATCCCAGCTGCTGGAAATGGGAGCACCGAACGAAAGCTGAGAGTTTTCTGCTGTTGAAAGAATAAAGTCTGGTTTGAGTCCTTGTGGCCGGACCACATTTTCAAGCCTCTTTTCTAGAAGTGCAGTGTAGGACTTGAAAACACAAAGGCAAATCCCCCTGACCCAGGGTATGTGCAACTTCAAAAGGAGGGTTTTAAAAGCTGTTTTGTGACCGAGGCATGGACTTGGGATCAGCAGTGCTGAATTTGATAGTTATTAGTACATGGGAAAGGAAAATAACAGACCTCGTGTGTTCCATCCCTCTGGAGGGCTCTGTGGTTGGTTTTTTTCCCCCTCTTCCAATTCAACACAAAAAGACCAAATCCTCAAAGAAAGGGAGGAACTTTTGATCTCCTGCTTCTGAATATCTCTGCTGCTTCCTAGTATCTCCTCTCACAGACAGAGAAGTGATAAGATGACCAAGAAAGAGTCTCATTTGTGGTGACAAACTTAGGAGATCTCTGCTCCCAGGAGATAGTGAACGTGTCCACCAGAGAACCCAACCCACTGGGACAGCTGATCCGGGCTGGAGCAGGATACTCATGTTCCTTATTGCAGGAGCCTGTCAAGATGGTCCAGCATTGAGTCTGCAGGGTGCTCTGGAAATGAATCGAAATGTCATTTGGTTCCAGATGTTTAACCATACATTTCTGCCTGTGATGGTTCAACTTTTCCAGTGAAGTACCGGGGAATTCTCCTTGCCCTCCTCCTTTTCTGCCAGCCACGGTTGCTATGGCAAATGGGCTTTTGAACAAACAGATGTTTCCTAGAGATCAAAACCCAGATCACTGCACCGACTAGGTAACCCTGCCTTGCTGGAGTGTTTTGGGGCTGGTCAATTTAATCAGCTTAGAGTTTCTTCTTCCTGGCCTGCAGTGTGGGTAGGGAACTCGTATGGCTTGCAGAGAGGCACCAGCTTTGTAGCCAGGCTTTGTACTTCCCTTAGAGAAGCTTTTTGCATTTTCTGTGGGCAGGCCCTGACCTGTTTAGCCAGGGACTTTCTGGATTGCTTCCCCTTTGATATGGATGTTGACTGGAGACTTGGGCATTCTTGAAAATCCTGTATCATGAAGAAATGTTTATTATCCCAGGCACTCAACGGCTGGGATATGTAAAGCATCTGTAGCTTTTAATTCTCCCGAGTTGGAACTACCTTTTTCTTTAAAACAAACAGAAAAGAAAGATGATAACAGTAAGGGGTTCCCAAAGGTTTTCCATAGCGAAGGGAGGTTATTGGAGCTTGCAGGGTGAGCAGCTTGATGTGTGGCTGGATGCCTGCAGCAGACCCTTTGCATGGCAGCTGTACCAGATCGGGGCTCTCCCGCCTTCTCACTCATCCATCCCTGAGGAACTGGAGCTCTTCATGTCCCTTTCACATTTCCTTTGGCAGGCGAGTTGCAGTCTAAACTGGCCCTTCCTGCTTGGCCTCGGGATCCTGAAGCTTTGTACCAAACTTCCTGCAAAGTGCTTGAGCAGTTGTTTGCAGCTCCTGAGTGTTGAACTGCAGGCAGTACGTGACATAGCAGAGGAGAGACCCAGAAAAACAGCTAGCCAAGAGGAATGATCCTTTCCTTTATCTTTCTCCTTTCCCCCAACTGCAGAAACTGAAATCCGTGCTGAATCTGGCTGCTTCCTGAGAGTCCCAAGTGCGCGGAGTGCTTGGGGTCTGCTCTGGTACCCATCAGGTGCTGTGGGATAAGCACTGCTGGGCAAACCGGCATGGGGATGGTGTTTGTAGGGTCAGTTTCTAAATTCCTACCCGTCAAACATTTGGATGGAACTGCAGAACAACCCCAGTAGCTTCTGCAGGGTGGGTGGGCAAGGAGCAGATGTGGGCAGGCAGATCACTGTGGTCCCTTCCTGTCTGCAGAGCCAGACAGACGAACATCATCTTGACTGGGGCTGGAAACTGGAAAAAGCCATGTAGGCCAGTGGATTTTCTGATGCATCGCTGCAATTTCAGGGTCAGGCAATTTGCTGTTCACAGCTGCATAACTTACCTAAGTGGGTGATCACTTCTGTTCTGACCTTGGGACTGTCTTCACCAGACGGGACACTGGAGTGGATGTGTGAGTGGCATCCTTCCTCCTATTATGGCCACCCTCTATCTGCCTGCAAAGCAGTAAAAGCTGCTCCTGTGCCTCACCCTTATGCAGGTTGTTTACTGCCTTTAGAAAAGGCACAGAGGTCTGAGTAGTCTTCTGCCCTCCTCTGCTGTAAAGCTGGGTGGCAGGCTGATGAAACCAGCATATATGCTCTCTTGTGAACATGAGCTTCAGCATTCAGCTGTCTGGCAGGTTGCTGGAAGTCCTATTTCTGGGTAAACTTGGGGCTTTCCCTTAAAGCAGGGATGGAAACGGGATGATTTGGATCAACCACCAAGAATGACTTATGCAGCAGGCAAATCACCATAGCCCAGCCAAGTTCAAGAGAGCTTCTAAGGACAGTAACACAACGCAAACTAGAATAGAAGCTTTTGTCTACCATCCTTTAACAGGATAACGTTGCAAGAAAAGGTTGGTGCAGCAATTACAATGCCTTGTGATTACATGCCCTTGTCATCTCTGCACCATGGAAAGTCTTTATAAGAGACCTGGTGTCGTTATCCCACTTATTAGAAGGGGGAGTGGAGGCACAGACAAGAATTTGCCTAAAGTTTACCCAGCAGGTAGATGGTTCTTGGGAATGAGTCCTGTGTGCTGTATCCCAGTCTGGGGTTATAAGCATAAGGCCTCAGCTTTAGGAAAAGAAGGCAGCAGACAAGAAGCCTATAGGCAAATCAGTTTTCAAAGCACTTTAGAACTTTGTTTAGAAATGAATCACAGTAAGCCACGTTCCCACTTGCTGATCTGCCCAGGGAAGTGCTGAGGAGCAGTGTTTGCATATAAATGAATACTTATGAGCTACCTGTGTGCAGGAGAGGGTTCCTTGGAACCTACCTGCACTCAGCCTGTGCCCTGGAACAAGAGAGACTGCAGGTTCAGTCGCCTGGTATTGTATTCCAGATATAGCCTGAAAGCTGCCATTCAGGAGGGTGTTTTGCAGACCTTGTGGCTTGGGGTGGTTTCCACTGACATCAGAGCCCTTGCTGACACAGTGAAGTAGCAAATGCTGTCACTTTGTGTGATGCATCCCCCATTGCTGTGAATTTGGAGGTGACCAGAACAAACAGTTGTTTCTAGGGAGATCCCAGGCAGGGGTGGAAAACTCTTAAAGCCCTTTTTACCAGCCCTTCACCAAGTTGTCCATCTGTCAGGGTGAGGCTTTAAGGCTGTGTTGGAACTTCTGGCTGTTAATAAAAGACATCAGGAGACTTGTCGTGGGTCAAACTCCAGCTCTCACAGTGAGCTCTGCCCTTATGAAATGCATCATCTGTTGTAGATGCTGGCACAAACGTGAGGTGCTGGAGGTTAGTGGAACTTCCCAGCAACTTGTTCCTTTTAGCTACTTTTACACTTGGAAGGATTTTCTGCATTTTGCTGCCCTTCCACTAAGAAACACTCTTGGTGAACTGAGTGGTCTCCAAATGCCGATTAACTTGGTAAGAGAGGGGGGATCCCACTCACATCCCTCTGAGCAGCAAAGCCTTTGCCCTGTACCTGGGCAAGGAGCCACTGCCGGGGTGTTTTTCTGGTTTTTATAGTAAATGAGAGCACTGGCCTTTCTGCCTCCATCCCTGCTCCACAGAGCATGACGCTGGGAGCTTGGAGCTGTTGTGGTCTGGTCTCTGGAAGGAGAGCTCATGAAGGAGCCTGTGTTTGTTACAGTTAACCCTTCCCACACTGCTCAGCATCCCAGGTAGCAGCACCTGGCTGTGCCCTTGCTGACCCTCTGCAGTGTCTTGTAGCTGTGTATTTGGAGCCGTGGGTATTCGTGGGTCCTGATCCCACTGTGTGCCTCTAGCAAGGGGACGATGCTTTTTGCAGTGTCAAAACTATTTGATGAAACTGTGCTTTGCTTTGTTCTGTCTGAGCTCCAGTAGCAATCAGAATATTTCTCCCAGCCTTTGGGGGCTAGCTCAAGGAAATACTGTGTCATCTCAGAATGATTAAGAGGTGATGAACTCATCCTGCGTCTCTGTGACAAGCAGGGATCTCTGCATGTCGAGAGGAGATTGCAATGGCATCTGACTTTGCCCTTGGTAGAGCTTCCATCCTTTGAAACCCCATGAGCCTTGGCTTCCCTCATTTGCTGCCCCGCATCTTCTTTCCCCTGCTCATTATGGGGACAGACCCTTTTGGAAAATTATTATTTCAAGTATTTTTCTCTGTAAGCTATTCTTTTCAGAAAAGGGGATAGAAAAGGTTTATTATATTTAAAGTCTCTGAATAGTGCCGTTGTCTGTAGGGGAAGATTGGCAAGCTTGGCGAGCTCTTACAGAGAGCTAATTATTTCGCTTCCACCTACAGCATACTTGCCATGTCAGACAAGCTGTGCTGACATTTGTGCTGTGGCAGCAGAGAGGCTTCTGGTGGCCTCTGTATTGTTTTATAGCCTCTGCAGCATGTGCTGAGGGATGGCCACAGCCAGAGGGGAGTGCAAGGCTGGTGGCCTTTATAGGTGCCACTGGTTCTTGGGTTTGTCCCTTCTTGCAGTGGTGGCACATTGGCCTGGTGGGGCTCTAGAAAGGAGGTTGGGAGGGACAGCCTGTGCCCTTGGTGTGTGGCAGGTGGCTGCACTGTCCTGCCCTGTCTTCAGCCCCCAGCAAACAGCCTTGGTTTGAATCAGCCCACAAGGCTTACCCACAACGCTGGCGTAATCTGTTTCCCATTTTCTTCCAGCCCTTTCGCATCTATCGGGTGAAAAGTGTTGGGCAGGAGGGTGGTGGGGATGGCGCCAAGTTACGTGGGTGTAGGAATGACACGCATCTCCTCCCTCCGCTCCGTAATGTAAACTTAATCCTTGGACTTCAGTCGGAGCAGGGCAGGCTGGAGATAACAGGGTGGGGTGGGGGGCTTATCACCCCTGCAAAGAGAACTTCACCACACAGCACAGCACAGCCCTCAGTTGTAAAGGAGAGAGTAGATCTGACAAGCTGGTACTTAAAAGCCAAGGTGGTGCTCCCCAGAACAACCCCCTGTGCTCCTGCTCGCTCCTGTGCTGTGGAGGAGAGGGTCGACTGCTTCTGGGAAGGTTGCTCTAGCAGTGCTTCTTTGCCTCCTCATGCAGTGTAGCTTCGCCTTAACCACCAGAACTTGGGGTCAGATGTCAAACAGATGGAGCAAAGGACATGACCCTTGACTGTAATAAAATGTTGTTTCTGTGTCTAAATATATCACTGTGTTCTTTCCACCAGCAAGGAACAGCTCTGTCCTCTGGGGTTTGTGTTGCTCAGGGGCTGAAGCCCCTTTGTTAGTTCCAGAAGGCAGAAATGGGAAGAAACGGTAAAAATGTTGTTGTCCTTCAGTCCAGGGGATATGGTGGTCTTGAGGGTACAGGGATAGTGCCAAGTAGGGTGGCTCTTCACCCTGTGCTTGTGTGTTAAGACATGTGTGCAGGTGGAAGCCCCACCAGGTAAGCAGAGTGGGTTCTCAGCTGTTCATGGGGAGGGTGCCTGGCCCTCCCTTCTGTCTGAACCGTAGCTGGGCTACAGAGGCAGCACCAGCATCTCGGTATGGATGTGGAGGTTGCTCTCTGCGTCCCAGCTGGCTGCTCCTTGCAAGTCTGAGCTTTGTCCTCATACTTGTAGCACAGAGTAGTCTCAGGATGGAGTTTGAGCCATCTCTTGTCAGGGCAGCTTTTGGGCAAATGGCCAGGCATATTCTTTGCATTACACTCGTATTTGCTGCTGCCAGCTTTGCTGGACAAGGCTCATCCCCTCCATGGGTTGTGTGCAGGTCATGGCCATGGCCCCTGCTCCAGGTGATCCTGCCCTTGTCCGAGCCCTCTGGCCTTTATACAACAGGGGTATTACAGGGCTGAGCAGTAGTGTAGGATGGCCCCCAGCAAGCTACTGGGTGACCTTGATCTGAAGAGCTGAGTGGGAAAGTCACTGTTCAGTAGCTAATGAACAACCATTGTGGGTAACAGGGCAGGAAACTTTCTGCCTTTCCAGACCCAAGGCTGAGAGGTGTCGGAGATGCTTTCCTGGACTTGGTCCATCCCTCCATTTCTGAACTGAGACCAAAAGCCCCAGAGACTGTCAGTGCTTTTGGCTTCCCAGCGCTCCTGCAGGCTTGGGAAGGAGCCTGTCTTGCCCATGGTGTGTGATTCAAATGCTGGGAGGAGAGAGAGACCTGTCTCACCCTGACTCCTCCATACCCTGTCACAGATGTGGAGGTCTAGACTGCTTCCTCCTGCCCACAGCCTGCAGTGCCAGGAGAGTCATCCTGTGCTCTGGGTGCCATGTGGGCTGTGTGAGGAGTTCTGGGTGCCAGTCCTACCTTGGGTATGTTGGGGATGTTTTGGGTAGGTTGCGGTTGCTGTTCACAGGTGGGCTTCTCCCATGCTGCCAGGAGAGGTGCAAGGTCTCTGTGCCTGTGGCACCCTGTGATGCCCATCTGCTTGTGTGCTCTGCAGGGTAGAGGATGGGAGGAGGGCACTGGGGCCTTGAGTTCCTTTCTGATGGCGGAAGGGTGGTGCTGGGTTCTGTGGCCGAGTCCTTGGCCCTTGGTGGCTGTGGGGGCAGAAGCTCAATGAGCCCCACATGAGCAGGGGATCTGCCTGAGGGACCCACCTGCTTGTATCTGCTGCAGGGGCAGCAGTGGGGTCTGGCAGGCAGAGGAGGGCTCTGCAGCCCCAGAGGGTGTTGCTCACCTCAGCAGCAGTGGTTTGTGCCTTGTGGTTTTCTCCAGAGGTAGTGCCACCTCACAGCACTGTCTCAGCCACCTTCTCTCGCCTCCCGGCCACCATTTTCGCTGGTGGCTTCCCCCTTTGGGCAATCCCCTTATTGAAAAGCAGCCTAAAGAGCAGCTTCATAAAAATCACCGTAAGGGAGTTTCTTTCCCTCTTCTCTACTGCACCCCAGCATGAACAGGGTCCTCTTGCCCCTTGTGCTGGGACTGATCATGGGGCTGAGCGAGCTGGCTGCTTCAGAAGTGGTGTCCATCACCTGGAAGTACTGGGAGGACGGGTGGGCCGCTGTTCATAGTGTCACTGTGTCTATAGATGGGCAAGTGGAGACACTGCAGTGGCAGTGGGATGTGAGGAGATGGTTAATATGGCATCAGGGATTTGTCCCTGCTAACTGTCCTCCCTACCCACCTTTCATGTCTCTGCATCACCAGGAGAGCCTGGAGGCATCCAGGGCCCCCAACTCTCTCTCTCTCTTTCTCTTTTCTCTTTCCCTTTGTTGCATTTTTGCTGTGTGTGAGTGATTTCTGCCTCCCGCACCACCCACTGCCTCTGAATCACAGGAGTGGCTGCTGTTTGCCGCATTTCTTCCGCTTTTACCATGAGCGGGTGGGCAAACCCAGGACAGCCCTGTTTGCCCTGCTTACCCTGCTGCCCAGCCCACTCAGGCACATCTGCCCCTGCTTTGTTCCTTCTGTCTGTACATGGGGACAGCCCAGGGACCCACTGTGATGGCAGCGCTGTCTGGAGAAGGACCAAAATCGGTGGTGGTCAGTGTGGCTGAGGCCTGCTGCCACACGCACTGCTCCTTCCCCATGTCCTGCTCGAGCTCGGAGAGCATCAAGATGCAGGTGCCTGCTGCTGTCGGCAGCATCCCCCAGGAGATTGTGTCCATTCAGCATCCTGGAGAAATGGGAAGGTGGGATGAGTGTGCAGCTGCCCAGGAGCATTTAGCTTCCCCAGCTCAGGCTGTAAGAGCAGCAGTTTAGCACATTGACCTTCCTTGTCTCCCCAGTCCCTCTGTGCCAGTACAAGGCAGGAGAGCTAGTGGCTGTGCCCGACGGTGCTTTCTGCTGTGGGGCACAAGGACACCTCTGAGCTGCCCCACAGACATAGCAGGGGCACGAGGCAGTGCGTGGGTGATGGAGCTGCCACAGCAGCAGGATGCTGTGGGTTACCTTCTCCCCGGCAGCAGGCAGTGGTTTAAACAAAACAAAACCCTCTGCTGCAGATTAGGAGAGGAAATTGCTGAAGTACTTGAGTTTTGAAGCAGTTTCTAGGCCAGGCAGACAGGTCCTGAGGGTGTGAGCAACCTCTTGCACCCGCTGGTGCTCAAGGGGACTGGAGGTGGCCGAGTGGTCACAGGGCTTGGCAGGAGCTGCAGCCAGTGGTATAGGCCTGGGTGCCCTGGAGCACCACTGTGACTGCAAAGCCATTGGGGTGTTCGAGGTACAAAAGCATCAAAGTAACAGGAAAAGCCTACAGGCACACACCACCTCCAGTG
Source organism: Rhinopomastus cyanomelas (assembly GCA_013400115.1). NCBI lineage: Eukaryota > Metazoa > Chordata > Aves > Bucerotiformes > Rhinopomastidae > Rhinopomastus > Rhinopomastus cyanomelas. The sequence continues at coordinate 594,370 of VXBP01008521.1, forward strand.
ATTAGGAGTGACTGGGCTGCCAGCCAAGGGCTCCTCCATCCTCAGGGGACCTGGTGGCTTTCCTGCTCTCGCTGGCCGAGCTGTGGGACATCCCTGACTGAGCTGTAGGACATCTCTGACTGAGCTGTAGTGTTTAACCAGGGCTCAAGCGCCACCACTGCCCAGCTGAGCACCCCACAACTTTCCTATCTGATGGCTTTTTCTTATCCACCCTGTCTCTGTGACTGAAGGTGGCATTTCTCCAGCACTGCTACTCAGGGAACAGTTCATGGGCCTCTGGCCTCCAACATGCCAATCGGGTGAGTAAGAGCTGGGCTGAGGGTGTGTGCTTGCCTCTTAATTGGGCTTCAATTGCAAACCCCAGCTTAGGGATATCAGCTGTTCCACCCTTGTGGACCTTGCAGTGTTTGGTAAAAAGACCTCTCAAGATAAGGTTTTGGGGTTTTTTTATTGCTTGTTCTTTTTTTAATGTCATAGAAAGGTCCCCAGGTTCAAACACACCCAAGAGGCAGGACCAGTCCTGCCCATGATGGGAGGAGTGAGCAGGCTTTTTGTCCTACCTGGGTAGGAGATGCTGCTGGGCTCTAACCCACCCTTGGCTTGTTTTCTGGGTTGGTGTCCCTCTGTCTCTTGTCTAGTGTAAGGTGCTGCAGGGATTCTCTTAGCACAGTGTCTAATCTGCTGTCTTGAGCTGTAAAGTCATAAATGCTTTTTTATAATCTGTGGTGCCCCCTCGCTTGGGCCCAACTCAAAGACTGTCTGTGAGAACACTTCATACAAGCCATAGCTGCTTTGGACATGCAAAACACAGGGGTGTAGTGTGTGTATTCTCCTGGGCAGCCCCAGGTTCCCTGGACCCACTTCCTCTCCTCCCAAGCAGCCCAGAAAAGAGCCCCCATCCCTCTCATGCCCCACTACCACCTCAGCTACAAAATGCTTTCAGGTCCTGCTGTACCTAAAGGCAGGATTAGAATGAGCCATGAGATAAAACAAGGTCACCAGCAAAACACTTTAACTCGAGTGGACTTTTCCTTTCAATTTTAAGTTTAAATTTAGTTTTGCTCTTGCAAAAGTTCTTCCGAGGGAAGATTATGTGGCTTCCCCATGAAGACCTCTTCATCCATGCTGTCTGGCTGAAGGTGCAGAAGAAGAAAGCCTTTTTTGTGTTTAACCAGGGCTCAAACTGTGGTAGGAAGGTTTTGAGATGCAGTGAGAGCTGGGTGCTTTCCTTAGTCTCCAAACGAGCTGCCCAGATACATTCCAGTGGATGCTCCTCGTGTGTTGATCTGTGAACGAGCCCAGCACAGTGCCTGGGTTTCCTGGCTGTGGTGGAGCTGTGGCAGTGGGGCTCTAGCTATGCTGGAAGGCAGCTGTGGGTCAGTGTGTGCTGCTCTGTGATGGAAGCTACTGGTGAACTTCGCCTGTGTCTGTGGAACGTAGGTGCAACTGCCCAAGGACTGGAAACTGAAATGCCAATAGTCAGTGATCGTGGGATTTAGAACAGCTTTGAGGGGCAGCAGGGGGTGAGCTTCTGTTGGTACTGCTTGTCCCCACCAGCTGCCCAGTGCTGCAGAGGGGCTGGGCAGCCTTGGGTGGGGAACTCCCTGGATCTCTTGTGCAGAGGAAATCCTTATAAACAGGATGTTTGCCCCAGCCCTGTTCGAGGCTGCTCACTGCAGACCCTGCCATGGGCACTCAGACCTCCCTCACCCAGACCCCATGCAGGAGGGGGAGGTAGTGGTGCTACCCCCAGCTCTGATAAAAGTGAAGTAGCCCCTTTTGGGGTGTCACTGGTTCACAAGACTGCAGGAGCTTTTTTGGGACTGGGTGTGTGGAACTTCAGTTTTGCTGTGCTGCTGTGGCTCTGCTGGGAGCCGTGGGTGCCAGGTCATGCAGGATTTCTGAAGGCGGCCCAGCACAGGCAGTAGCCCAGTGCAACATCAAGACTGGCACTGGAGTGGCTGCTGCTCCAGCTGTGGTGTGGGCACACCTCAATAAAGGAGTGGCCAGCCCATATTCCTAAGCAAAGAGTTAAATTCTATGCAGGCCTTGGGTAAATCAGCAGCCTCCTGGCTGCACACAGGAGCAGGCAGCTCTCTTCTAGGATCCTCCCAACTCATTCCTCATTACAGCCAGAGCAGCAGGCTGCCCAGTCCATGGGGTCAGTGACTACCCCACCATCTCCACGCCTGCTGCAGCTGTTGGAGGGTGCCTGCCCAGCCTCTGCTCTCTGCAAGCATCATGCATCCTCCACACACAGGACTGTGTGCTGCTGCCACCAAGCTCCATTCCTACCTGCTTCAAGACTGAAATGCTTTTTCAGTGTGTCATACTCCTGGAAGAGGGCGTGTGTGGTGTGTGAGCTGTGGGACTGCCACTGCATTTGTTTAAATCTGATTTTCTGGGCTGAGCTGAGCCCGTTAGGTTTTTGGATGTTCTGGCCACTCCCATAATTATTCTTGGGCATCTCTGCCCTTGCTGAAAACGTATGGTTTTCAGTTTTCCATATTTCCCATATTCCTAGTGCCTGGCTTGCAGCCTCCTCTGCCTGCATAAGCACACATGGCCACACTGGTTCAGATGGACTAATTTCCCTAATGTCCTCGCTGCTGGTCTGCAAACACAGTGAAACATCCCTCATGGATCCAAAGCAGGGTGTGTCGTGCTTGGCTCCTCTGTTTGGAGCAAAGTGTGTCGACCAGAGCACCTTTCTGCTGTGCCCCTGGCAGGAAACCTCAGCACAGCACCTGCCTGGAGGAGAACTGTTTTGGTCTCATGCAGGCTCTGCTGGCCAGAATAGCTGTCGCCCAGCTGGCTGTCCTCTGTGTCTCATCACTCAAAATTAAAGTTGTGTTCCTCAGTCTGTGTCAGAGTTGCTGTGTGAAATGCCAGGGGACTTGTTTTTAGCCTGGGACACACAAGGAGGCTGGACAGGTGGCAGGTTGGATGCTCTGACAGAGGACAGATCCCACAGACAGGATCATGGTGTTGCTGTACCAGAGGTACCATCAGCAGGTTGCTGGTGCCAGCAGAGCCCCACATGTCCCCTCAGCCTACCAGTGTAAAGGAAATCCCTTGCTCTCCCAGCTGACAGGTTGGCATTGGTGTGAGGTTTTCTTGGAGCTTGTTTGAGGTTTTCTTCTGTTACTTTGAGCCCGAGAATGAGTGGTGTCCACTAGCAAAGTTAATCCATTCTGATGAATGTGATGAGGAACACTATTTAAATAATTGGTTGAAATGAGCCTCCTAGAGCTGTGCTGGGGTGGTGATGTGGCACAGGGTTCCAGTGAGGAGCTTTGTTCTTGGGGAGACCATAGCAGGAGGCAATTCTGGCTTTTCCATTTGCTGGTGAAACTACTGATGTTCTGGTTCAAGCTATAAACTCAAGCAAGGAAAATTGTGTCAACACAACCCATTTTATCAAGGGCTCTGCTGACCCACTGGCTTCTCCCTGCCAGACTCCTCAAGTCTGAGTCTACTTATTCTCTTGGTTTGTGATGCTTCTCTCCATCTGCCTGCTTCAACTATTTCTGCAGCCCTGACCTCTGGTTGTCCTCTGCTCCCACCAGTGGTGCCTGTGTCATGCTGACCAGCTTGACTGGGTTTGTTTTTCTTGACATTGTCTCACCTTCAACTCTTGGACCTGGGTGGATTCTCACATAACAGTTCAGGGTTTGCTGTGTTCCAGCACCTGATCATTCTCCCAGTCTTCAAAATGAAGCAGTTGTCATCCACTGGGTCGATAACTACGTGTAAGAGCTGCAGGGCTGAAGAGTGATTGAGACGTGACTCGTGTGGAGCTGCAGGGTTAGACTGTGGGAAAGAAGGAGCTTGAACCTTCTCCCCTTTGCTCCTGGCCTGGTGCTTAGAGCTGTGTGGAATAACATGACCTCCACTTGAAGGACTGAGAGAGCTGTGCTGGTAAACATTGCCTTTGGTCTGCTCAGTTGTCCTTAGAGTAACCTCTGGCATTTCACCTCTCTGCTATGCTGCCCCAGTGTCGCCTCAACCAGGAGAAGAGCTTGTTGGGGAGGTGAAGCGTCTCTTGTCCTTTGTAACCCCTGGCTGCTTGAGATTTTAGTTGGAGCAGCCTCATCTGTCCCAAAGGGCAGCAGGAAGTGGGGGCTGGTATGGAGCTGCAGCCCAGAAGAGCTCTGACTGAGTTTGTGCAGAGGTGATGGGGAGCAGGACCTGCATCCCCAAAGTGCTGGGGAGAACCCAACCAGGGGGCAGGTAGAAGGGACTGTTAGGTGCGTGTTCCTAGAAGAGAAATGGCATCAAACTGGTGAGTACACTTGACCTCTTTATTGAGGTAGGTTCCCCTCAAAATACTCCAAATCAAGAGAGCAATGAACTGCTTGAGCAATGGGGAAAAAAGTAAAATACTGAAGACTCAACGGCCCTTCCCATCCCTCACTTGCCAAAGAAAATGCTGCCTGATTGCTCCCAGCCACGTCAGCTCCCAGCTATGACAGTTATCTCATCCTGCTGGCCCGGCCACTCTGTGGAGCAGCCCTCACTCCAACATTTGATGGGAAGAGATGTAAACAGAGGGGAAGCTGGAGCTGAAGCTGCTGCTCAGGGTGGGTGTCCAGGTATAAGGCCGGGCAGGACTGCTTGGGGTGTTGTAGCAATGGGGATTGTCCTGCTGAGGTCACTGCTATGGGTGGTGGGCAGGATCCAGCCATGGGCTTGACTGATGGTTCCTGGAGGGCACCAAAGATGCCAGCAGCACTGTGTGGGGCAAACGGGTGGTTTTGCTGTGAGGGAAGGCAAAGCCTAACACTTCTGTGTCTCTCTTCCTTACCCCATGGACTTTGCTCAGTGAGATATAGACCTGGTATTAATTCCTTTCTATTTGTTTCCTCAGATCATGATTGAGTTCTGCCCTGGAGGGGCAGTGGATGCCACCATGCTGGGTGAGTAGAGTGTACAGTGCCCGGGAGGTGTTAGCAGCCTGCTGGCATGCTGTGGGGACAGCTTTTGGGCAGATGGCAGGCATAGGTGCCCCAGCTCTGCAGCTGCTCTCTCTCTTGCCCATGAGTTTGCCCATTTTCATGCCTGGAGCAGAAGGTGTGGCAGCCCTGGGGTGTTTCTTGAGCTACTTGGATGTCCTTTTGTGATTTAAATGCTGCTGAGATCAGCAGATCACAGGACATAGGGAGAGGGGAGAAATGGCTTTAAATATTTATCTGCCAGAGGCATCGGGTGCTTGGGATCCTGTTCCCACAGCTTCCCCGGAAGGGCAGCGGGGCTGAGATGTTTAATCTGGGCTCCTATCTTGATGCATCTTCCAGGATCTGCTTGCTGACTTCTCCGTATGCTATCAGTCAGAGCCTCTGAACAAACTGCAGTTTGCAGTAATTTCAGGAATCTTCTCATTCTTAACTCCTCCCTTCCACGTGGAGCTGCTGGAACTAGGAGAGTGTGGGTGTTCCCCAAAGCCCCAGCTGGTGCCACAGCCCCTCTGGGCTAGGGCTGTATGGACCCAGGAGGGTGATGTCCTCATTGCACAGCGCATGCTGTGTTCTGATGTCCTCCTGCCTGGGGCCCCTGAGGCAGATCTGTGTCTTGCTGGATCTGTGTCTTGCCAGGGACCCCTTTCAGCTCTGATGTATCCAAAAGCTTCGTTTCCATTTCCAGGAAAAGCATGGACACAAAGTTGTCATCTTTGATTCAGCCCCTAAAGCCTGTGTCTCCCTTAGGGGACTTCTTTAAAGCAGGTCCAGTGCTCTGGGTGCAAGGGCACCTTTTCTGGAGTGTGGGAGGAAGTGATGCCTTCCTACAGAAAACCTCAGCTGAGGTGCCCTGTTTTTGGGGGCACAAAAATTCATGGGGTCATGACCATGGCAGTTGGTCTCTAGAGGATCATGGGAAGGGGGAAGCACGGAAGCCATGAGCAGTGAGTGCTGTCATTTTCTGAATGAGGGACAGGAGGAGCTGCAAATCTGAGCCTGGGTATTCTCCTGGCATTGGTTGCTTAATGCTGCCTGTTCCATCTCTCCATCCCCATCTGCAGCCCATTGCACCTTGACTTTGACAAATGCTCCAGCGAGAGTGAAAATCATCAGCTTCTCCCAGAGCAAAGGAGCTCCTGGTGAGGAAGAGGAGGAATGAAGTGGCTGGCCCAATATGCCTGAGCCTGTGCTTAAGATCTTTGCTCTGAGCAACCATCTGGACACAACCAGTTGCTGGTGTCCATCCACCAGCCCCCCTTCTGGCCGTGCAGTTCAGGCAGTTGTCTGAGCCTTGTTCTACTCTGCCACATGCTCAGCCCTACTGGAGGGGTCTGCACTGCCAGGGTTTGCAGAGGGAGGGAAGGAACCTTGGATGATGCTAACCATCTGAAAGTTTGATGGTTTGCAGAGCTTTAGGAGGTGGTCTCAGACGAGAGTGGCCAGGCAGAGCACACCAGGGAGATTACACTGATGGCCACCTCCTACCACAAACTTCAGAAACGGGGACAGACAGCAGGGTATGAACTGGTGTGCTGGTGCCACCTGAAAAACCAACTTAGAGCAGTGGGTAGAGATAACGCTGCTGATGAGCTTCTTTACTGCATGTTGCTTTGGGAAGGGGCATGTCCTTCGCGGTGGATGAGGGGGTGGGTGGGTGTGTCGCACCCTTGGCAGCAAGGGTGGCTCCCTGAGACATAATGGCATAACTGCTGAGGGAGCTGCCTGGTGCTCGTGCCTGTGTGTGACGCTGCTGCTGCCCACAGCCAAGTTCAGCTCCCTCCTCTCTGCAGCACCATCCCCTTGCTGGGTGAGACCCAGCTTGTCTGTGGGGACCTTTTTCTCAAACTGGCTCGGAACTTGCATCTCAAACCCTTGTTGCAGGAGTGTCCTGCTCCCCATCCTCCTCCCCTCTTCCGCTGTTCCTGGGCCAGATGCCTCAGCCTGCATCCCATGAGAGTGCTGTGAAGCAGCAGCTCTAGGCAGGCGGGCACTGTGCTGAGGGTGCTGGCTTGGGGAATAAATTACCTTAACAAGCTGAATTGCATCAGGCTCCTACTGCTTCAACACATGAGTGGTGGTTTCTACGTGGTCTGCTGCTTAGCTTGTGCCTTCATGCTGCTCAGGAGGAGCAGAGCTCAGATCCCTGCCCTGTTCAATGGCTCTTTCCCTCCTTGCAGAGCTGGACCGGGGCCTGACTGAACCTCAGATTCAAGTGATTTGCCGCCAGATGTTGGAAGCCCTCCATTACCTCCACAGCAAAAAGATCATTCACCGTGACCTGAAGGCTGGCAATGTGCTCCTTACCCAGGATGGAGACATCAAGCTTGGTGAGCTGCCTAGCATGAGAGTGTGGCAGGTGCTTGGCTGGCTGAGCACACTGAAAGAGCAGCCATAGATGATGGTGCTGCTTGGGACCAGTTCGTGCTGCACTAGCGACAGGCAGTAACGGGAGGTGGGATGTAGTGTTTTGCTGTGCCCAAGCATGGAGGGGATTGAGAGAAATTCTCTGTCTACATTCACCATCTGCTTGTCTGCTGACTGATGAACTGGGGCAGGAGAAGGTGGGGAGAAAACTTGGAACTACTGAGTGGGAGGTCACATCTACCATTGAGCTGTAGGCTTTACACCTCGCTGGGCATCAGGGCTCCCCGAGCCACTGCTGTGCTCAAGCCTTTGATGGACTTTTCTTTTGTGAATTTGTTTAATCCCACTTTGAATTTGTTTTTTGTGCTGTTTGACTTGTGGAGCATCCTGTGCAGGGTGCCAGTTGGCAGGGATGGGAGCTGAAGGAATTAGGGTTCTCTCTAGAGCAGGTCTAGTGGTGAAGTGTGAGTTCTGCCAAAGGAATGCTTTGCCGGTTCTCTACAGGCTTGAGTTAAATGGGCATCCAGATACCTGCTGCAGGTTAAGAAGGTGGCTTTGTGCATAGGGACTGAAGACAAAGGTGCAGATCTCTTTGTGGGCTCAGGTCAGGAGTGCCAGCAGCTGTGGACTGTTTGTGGGGTGTCAGTGGGTGCAGATGGAGAGCAACCAACCTGGAAACCTTACTTGTGCTTGTGGGTTGTGTTCCAGCATAAAAACACTCTGCTGACTTGGGCCAAGGCTTGGATGGCAGCTTCTCTAGAGGTCATCCAGGCCACCTCAGAGAGCAAACTAACCTGGAGAAGCCTTGGTACCATCTGGAGGTCTTGCCAACTTGATTTGGATTAGGTTGTTTCCAGCAGTCCTAGAGAAGGGACAAAATGAGGGAAGGTCATGGCAGTAGCTGCTGTACACAAAGCCGAAGGAAGAAGCAGTGTAACAGCACTTTGGTTTTTCTGGTGAGAAATGAGACTTTTTGCTATGAAATAGCAATCCTGAAAGTGGTCTGCCATGGAGCTGCTTTTGTTTGTGGGAAAGAGCTTGACTTTCCTCTAGATGTGCAGGGTTTGGTTACAGCAGGGTTGGCTTGTCATGCCTTTGTCCTAGAGTACATGGGAGGGGAAGGTCTCTTGGCGGTTATGTACCCAAAGCAAATACAGCTTTTGATGCTGGGTTTAGTGGAAAGAGCCCACTGTATCATGTTCTTGACTCGTTTGCTTTTAGCTCTGCGTTTCAGCCAAGTGTGCTGATTCAGAGGGGTCTTTCAGTTTTCCTGCAGCATCTAATGTTTCTGCAATTTGCAGCTGACTTTGGAGTATCTGCCAAGAACATGAAAACCTTGCAGAAGCGAGACTCCTTCATTGGGACCCCTTACTGGTGAGTGAGTCACCTGCTTGCTAAGAAGTCCTGTGTTCATGAAGAGCTTTGACCTCAGAAAAAAATCAGGCTTGCTCAGAAACGGGGGGGCGGATGGCCTTTGGGCTGTGTTGGACCGTGAGGCCTTACTGAGCATGGGCAGAAGGATTTTAACAAGGAGTCTTGGCCGGTGTCCACGTGTGCAAGGGTTTCCTTGCCTGAGGCGGGAAAAGCAGCCTCAGTGGTGTGAGAGCATTGCCCAGTGTCACAGTGCCCTGAGCTGGCCGAGGGGCCACCGTGCTCCAGGCTGGGAGGGGTGAGGGACACACGTGTGCTCCTGTGTGCTCCCTCTGCTCCCCACACCCTGGGGGTGGGGTGGACTTTGAAGAGACTCCAAGCACATGGGAACGACTCCTCGCTCCAGAAACATAATCTCTAAATCACCCGACTTGCTAAAGGAATGGAATCGGCAGGGATTAATTTATTGTCTGAAGCAACATCCGCGCCAGATGTCAATGGCCTGGGGGTTTCCACTGGCTGCCTGGGTTGCCGTGGCAGAACAGGGGAGGGGGTTGGACCCCTTAGAAAAGTTGCTGCTTCTTTTGAGACCCAGCGCTAGAGGAACAGCTGGGTTTTACGCAGTGCTGCTGTGGATTGTTTAAAGCCTTTAATTGCTGCTGCAGGGTTCCTGTTGAGTGGCAGTGGTGTCACCCACCCTGTCCCTGCTCCTTGCTCTGCCCCTTGCAGGATGGCCCCCGAAGTGGTGATGTGCGAGACCATGAAGGACACTCCGTATGACTACAAGGCAGACATCTGGTCCCTGGGGATCACACTGATTGAAATGGCCCAGATTGAGCCACCCCATCATGAGCTCAACCCCATGAGGGTCCTGCTGAAGATTGCCAAGTCTGACCCCCCCACACTCAGCTGTCCTTCCAAATGGTGAGGAATTGGGGCAGCAAAGAACATGTTTCCTGACTTGCATTGTATTTAGAGAGGGGAAAAAGTCTTTTCTAGCTGTATTGTGTAATTGGAGAAGCAGTACATGATTGTAGCTGTGCTTGAGGTCCAGCTGCGTGCTGGGGGCCCCAAGACTGTACTGACAGTGTGCAAGCAGCATGAGAGGAGCTGCTACCCACCCACAGCCCTGCTGAGGTGAGGGTGATCCCTTGGCTGTTGCCAAAGTTTTCACATTTCCTACTAACGGCAGATTTTCCTCTAAACTTGGAAGTAGCCAAGACCTCCAGAATTTCTCCCCTGCAGGGAGGCCAGAAAGCATCGCCTGCTTTATTTAAAAAAATCATCAATCAATTAAGTTACTTTCTTAATTATTGTTTATTAATCATGAATAAACTTGCTGTGTGGTAGCCAGCAGCAAATTCCTGGGAAAGCACTGGAGCCACAGGCATTGTGACAGCAGTTCAGGGAGCAGGCAGGGTGGAAGGGCTTCTTCTGCAGCAGCTGGGAAGCCAGAACTGGAGAAGGCACTGTATCTCAGAGCTGAGCTTTGCAGGCTGAGGGTGCCCTCCTATGGGGTTCCTGGTCCTTCACAACTGTTCTTTCACACTGGCCCTGGGGATGGGTCCTGGAGCTTCTTTGTCCACAATCAGCTTCACCCATGAGCTCTCTTGGAAGGATAACTGTTGGTGTCCTGTCCTCTCTCTGCCTTGCCCTAGAACACAACGGCTTGCCCTCAAGTGAATTAAGTCCCTCAGTTGGCCATGTTGCTGATTCTCTTGCAAGTAATCCAAATAACTGAGTGCAGGGTCTCCCACGTTGGGAGTGAAACAGTGATTATGGCCAGTTGCAAACTGTGACACAACCTGCAGAGGTTGATCCGGCCCCTGTGGTGTTCAAGGCCTTTCTCTCTTCTGACCTGCTCACCAGTGATTGTCTTTTAAGGTCCCTGGAGTTCAGAGACTTCCTGAAGACAGCATTGGACAAGAACCCAGAGACCCGGCCAAGTGCTGCCCAGCTGCTGGAGGTAGGAACCAGCGCTGGGTCTGAGTGTCTAAACCACCCATGTCCATACAGCTTGATCTTTCTTAAGAGAGGGCAGGGGAAAAGTGTTGATGGACCCTAAACTGGTTTAAGATTATTTTTTGGCTTGTCTAGAAAGTTTCTAGTACTTTCAGCTACTACCCTGCACCAAAAAGGAGCAGCAATACTTTCCCCTCTGGAGCCAACTGCATAGCCCCTGTAGCCACAGCTGGAATAGGAATGGCTCCCGTTACCTAAAAGTGCCAGTGTGGCAGCTAGCTTGGGGTGGGAAGCATTGGCACTTCTGTGTTAATGCTGGTTAATTTGGTGGTCATCTTTCATGAGACGGTGCTTGATGGAAGTAGATTGGCGCTGGACCTATAGTTGTAGAGAAATTGTGGGGTTTCTTTTGCTAGAGGGGGCACCATGGGCAGAACATACTTGTGGAATTTGTACTTAAGTTATTGCCCATTAACAAAAACTTCCAATCGATGTTTGTGTACTAAGAACACGGAATAATTAAACCAAGAAACACCTTTCCTTCTCCTTTCCCTGGCTCAGCTTCAGCCATATACCAATCCTCCCCATCACCATCCCCTTCAGCCATCACCATTCTCCTTTTCCTGAAGGTTACACTTGATCCATACAAGTTCTTCCAGTGAGGCAAGGAGTGATGCTTGGGTTGGGACTTCGAAAGATCATCTAGTCCAATCTGCCTGTAACAGCAGGATCACTTAAACCAAGTCACACAGGGACCTATCTAGTCGGGTCTTGAATATCTCCAGTGAGGGGGACTCCACAACCTCCCTGGGCAGCCTGTTCCAGTGCTCCGTCACCTTCACCGTGAGGAAGTTCCTTCTCAGGTTGATGTGGAACCTCCTGTGTTCCAGCTTACAACCATTGCCCCTCATCCTATCACTACATGACNCCTAATGTTTGCAACACAGCACAGATCTGTAAACTGGAAGAATGATAGAAATGTTTAGGTTGGAAAAGACCTCTGACATCACTGAGTCCAACTGTTAACCTAGTACTGCCAAGTCCATCGCTAAACTATGTCACTAAGTACCACATCTACACACCTTTTAAATAACTCTGAGGATGGTGACTCAACCTCTTCCCTGGGCAGCCTGTTCCAATAGCTCATGACCCTTTTAATGGGTTGATGGTTGGACTTAATGATCCTGGAGGTCTCTTCCAACCTTAATGATTCTAAGACTATGATGTGTAGTTCCCCTGAAACAGCTGGTCATTTTCTCTTGTCCTACTGCCTGTTACTTGGGAGAAGAAACTCATCTGGGATTTGAGCCTGGTGACACTAGCAGGAACCGTGTCCTTAGGCCTTAGTTTTAACACAAGGTGTGGTCATTGTGATCACCATTCCCTCATGGTTGCACTGCACTGAGCTCACAAGGTCTGGTTTTTTGGACACCCCACACATGTGCACTGTGCTTGGCTTTTCAGCACCCCTTTGTCAGCAAGGTGACCAGCAACCGGGCGCTGCGTGAGCTGGTGGCTGAGGCCAAGGCTGAGGTGATGGAAGAGATTGAGGAGAGTCGGGATGAAGTGGAAGAAGATGACTCATCGGAGTCTGCCTCGGTGAGTGCTCCTGGCCCTGTGCTGGCAAGTTTGCCAGAGTGGCTGTGGTGGGGGAAAGAGCTCAACAGCTTTCCTGGGCTCCAGAAGGCTGGCTCACTACTATTCTAGGCCCCATCAGGTGGAGGGGGAAGCAATTACTTGGCCTGGGAGGAGCAGTTTTTCAGTGGCTGCCAAGGATGTCAAGTGATGCTGGCAGATGGTCCATCTGCCCGCTAACAGGACTTGCAAGAAAAAGGAGAAGTAGGTCCTGGTACAGGCCAGAGAAGCTGGAGTGGAAACAGTGCCAGCAGCATGTGGTGCAATGGTGAGGCACCACAAGCCCTAGGAGGTTGCTGAGCAAATCTGCCCCTAAGCAGGTTTGAAGACAACAGCTACTACTGGGTAGCTTTGCTGGAGGACATGCCTTGACCTCCCTCATCTGCTGCAAAGGAGCATGTAATCAGTCCATGGTGGAGTTAGTCTTGAGCAAAGGTGATTGCTCTGCGAACTCTTAGGCTGCCTCTTCAGAATTTGAAGGTTCTGGAGTTTCTGTGCCCTGCTGTTTCCCTCCAACCAGTGTCTATAGTCCTTGGGACCACAGACCTGGAGGAGGATAGACGTACCTCAGGGCAGATGGCCTGAAATGGAAGATACCCTCCCCGTAACTCTTCATCTGTGGGTGACTTTGTTCTGAAGTGTGGGCCTTGCAGCTCTTAATGTTGTATTAAAGCAGGGGTGCATACCCAACCCTTCCCTTTGCTGTCGTTGCAGCTCCCTGGTAAGCACAAGCGGGATCCCTCTGAGGCAAGTCAGCTCAGTTTTGATGGGGAGAAGACTGCGGACTCTTCCTTGCCCAAGGCAGTAAATGGGCCTGTGGGGACTGACAAGAAGATCACAAATGGACAAAGCAATAAAGTCCCAGGTGAAGGGATAAGCGGTGACAGTGACAAACTGGAGAGCAACCACACCACAAAAATGGTTGCCAGCTCTGCCACCTCAGCCACTCAGGGCAAACCAGACATCATCTCACAGCCTGGCCAGCTGGGTAACTCAACAGAGGAGCACAAGGAGCCTGGGCCAGGCAGCAAGGAACAGAAGAGAATTGGAGAGAGACCAGAGAGCAGCCAGCTGGAGAACTTCACAGAGGAGAAGCTTGCCAATGGGAGTTTGGACCCCTTGGCTCCATTCCCTGGCAACCAGTCCAAAGAGGGTTCTGATTCTGGCAGTACTTCAGCCTCTGAAAGCATGGACCTCACCATCAATCTGTCTGCTGACCTGTCCCTCAACAGAGAGAGTGGCTCCATCTCCTTGAAGGTGAGTTTAAAAGGTTGCTAGCGGTTTTATCCCCTTTTAGCCAAGTCCCTGAAATTGTGAGCACATGAAACTGTGTTTTGTAGCTGTTTGGGGTCCCTGTGAAGTAGTCACACTGCTCACCTCGTTGTGCAGTCATACACAGTCGGAGCAAGGACAAGGCTCAAACACAGTGGAATTTCCTAAACTTCATCCATTGCCCATCACTGCTGCTTTTTCCTAGAACACCTAGCCCCGGGAGAAAGCTGTCTTGAGCTGGTGCCTCTTGCAATTTTTCTGACCTACCATACATCGGGTCTGGTTTGTGTCAGCAGTGACTTGCACAAGGACCTCCCAGGCTTCTTGGCTTTTGCTAAAGCTTTCGGGAGGCTGGGAATGCTTGTGAGCCAGAGCTGGCCAGGGCAGCGTGGCTTAGAGGAAGAGGCAAAATAACTGCAGTATTATTTGCTGATCTGCAGAAGAGGAAATGTGTGACTTGAGGGGGCTGAGTGATGTGTTACACAAGATCTTTTATCCAGTTGCCTGCATAAGTGATAGTTTCCCGGCACAGGAACGTGCCTGAAACCCATTCTCAGCAAAACTTCCCTCCCTCTCTGAGCAGAGAGCCAGCCCCGCTGCAGGAGCCTGCAGCCACTGGGGATCCCTCATGAGGGAAGTGAGATGCCCTTGCACAGCAGTTTACCCCTGCTCACTGCCTATCCCGTGACACCTGGTCTCCTTGAAGCCAGCCACAGATGAATAGGGGTAATTGCTCTCCCCAGTTGCTCCTCGAAGGGAAAAGGTGTGGTTTGGGTTTTACGGGGAGTGGGTCTCAGAGGAATGGTCATGTTAGATTGCAGTTTGAGTTTCCCTAGCCAGAGGTGATGCTCAGAACAAACTGAATGGCGCCTCTCTGAGCAAGCAGAGCTTTTCTCCAGGAGTGATGCTGCTGCTGGGTCACGGGAAAGACACTATGCTGGAGCGTCTGCAGTTCCCTCTTCACCTGGGCTCCTCACCCAGCCTCAGCTTCATGGAGTTGCACTTCCCTGCTTTGTGCTTGCTCACATTCCTGGTGCTGCTGGGTTGTGTGCACGGGCTACACTGCACTTCTGGGGGTTCCAGCTTCCCCTGCTAGGCTGTGCTTTAGTTGGACGTGGCAAAAAGGTCATGGATCACCTCTCCTCCTGGTGAGGTTTCTGCAGGATGGAAAATGCACTGTAATGTCCTGTGGTGGCAGGGCTGTGTGCCTTGAATGGCAGCTCTGAATCCACTGGTGGTTTTTGCTCCATGTGTATTTCCTTGCTTCCATTCTTCTTTAACAAGGGTGTCAAAGTTGCTCTGAAGCTTCTAGTTGTAGCAGCCCTTGCAACAAGCCAGGAACTGATTATGGCCTCCTTCTTCCCTCCCTTGTTGAACTCAGGATTCCAGGATGCACAAGAAGACGCTGAAACGCACCCGCAAGTTCGTGGTGGATGGAGTAGAGGTGAGCGTCACCACCTCGAAGATCATCAGTGAGGATGAGAAGAAGGATGAAGAGATGAGATTTCTAAGGCAAGTTGTCACTGGGATGGAGGTGAGGACAGGGTGTTGAGCCAAGAGAGGATTTTCTTCACTACAAGCAAATCCAGGAGTGACCCAAAGTCCTCTCACTTTCTGTCTTGATCCCATTTGAACAGGATAACTGCTTCAGTGCAGACATCACTTCTTCTAGCCTTTCGCTGGCCGGCAGAGGGCTGGCTGTACCACGTCAGCTGGGCTCTGTGTGCGGGCAAGGAAGGACGCATCTCGGGGATAGGACGCAGCAAGGAGGGAAGCCTGTGCTGTGGCTGACTGTCCTCTGTGGATGAGTAGATGTGTCTGCAGGGCTGTAGATGGGCTGGCTCAATAGAAATAAGCACAGAAACCTTCTCAAGATGCTCTTCTGCCTTTTGTTCTTGTATCTCCTCGGACTTCCTTAACAGAAAGGCCAAGGGAGTTGTAAACTCCTTGAGCATCCCTTAATATTCATGTATGCATCCAGCCTACCTAAGCCTTTTTGACTCCTTTTAGGATCTTAAGGCTTTCAAGAAAAATGGCTGTTTATAGCTCCATTACTGTCAGTAGCAGCCCTGAAATGGAAAGAGCCTTAAAAGAATTAAAATACAAATTATTTTGCTTAATGTCCTATTCTAGGCTTCCTCATGATGCTCTGAGGGACTCTCTGTGAATACAGTCTGTCCCAAGTGCTGTGTGACCCTGTGGCAGCCTTATTCATCTGCTCTAATAGCAGATCTGTGCAGAAGCTCTTTAGCTGTTTTGTTTATGTGAGAAGTCCATGTAACTCAAATAAAACCCAGGGAGACTGTGTATACACTGCCATACAGGCACAGCTGCTTTCCCCAGGTCTGCTCTCAGCTGCGGTGGCATCCATGAGAAGAGGCTCCTTTTTAATTTTTAAACAGTGCCTGCTCCCTCTGCGAGGTGGGGGAAGAGTCCAAGAGGTTTGGATTGGAGCACATTGAGTCTCTGAACACCTTTTAGTAGAAGTGGTTATTCCTCTGGGACTAGCTAGTGGGCACGATCAGCTCTCGTGCCATCTAGACTTGCACTTAAGGGGCTTGTTTCTGGCTGTTTGGAACGTGATCTGAAGATGAGATCAGAGGAGAGCACATTCTATTCTGCCCGTTGATTTAACTGAGTGGGATTTGAAAGAAGAAACTATTTCAAAGTGCTTTTCCCAGGAGGGTCCCCAGAGAGGGTTGCCTTCAATATAAGGCTAATGCACAGCAATGAATGCCATGGTGGGGATCCTACACGAGGATACTGCTGCTGCAGTTCCTGCTGCATGGCACACCAGTGACTACAGCTCGACTGGGCACAAACGTAGCAACCCGATTCAACTGATGTAGTTTCATGGTAGATAGGTTAGAATCTGGGAAAACCGCCCTTTCTGCCACTGGGACATGAGCAAGGAGGGACTTGGAGCTCAGGGGCCAGAGCAGCACCAGCCTGGCCTGAGCTGTGTTTGACAGACCAGCGTGCACCGACTGAACTGGTAGAGTGGGTGTTTTGGGTGCTAGTGTGGGGAGTGGTGCCTGCAGAATCACCTTTGGAACTTTGTCAGGGCTTGCTTGTCAGAAGCTGTAGATGCTCACAGGCCTTACCTGCAAGAATTGATGGGTTTCCAGCAGTTACTTAAATTAGCATCTTGCTTCCTTGCAGTGCTCTGGTATCACAGAGCCCAAGAGCACATCAGTCCCTTGGGCATTTACCTCCTGCCTGCGCTCAAAGCAAGCAACAGGATGCCTGTGTGGCTTCCATTTGCCACTGAAGTGCTCTGACTATTGATCCTGCCATCCCTGCTCAGGCACATGCCTCTGAACTTGTCTGACTCTGTATTTCTCCCTCCCTGCCCATTTTAACCCTCTGCAGGCGCCAGGAGCTGCGGGAGCTGCGTCTCCTTCAAAAGGAAGAGCACCGAAACCAGGCCCAGCTCAACAGCAAACACCAGCTGCAGCTGGAGCAGATGCTCAGGCGCTTCGAGCAAGAAATGGCGGTACGAGGGCAGGGGAGCACCTAGGTATTGATCGGTTTGGCTTCTCCTCTGCAGATGCCCTCTCACAGGGCAATGCTCTCAGGGTTGCAACAGCCCTGGGGCATCGTGTCCAAAGAGAGAAGGACCACTGAGGAACCAATTTGAGATTTGATGCATGGGATATGTTTGTGGAGGACAGAGGCTTTTGTGAGCTTCAAGCAGTTTGGGAAGCACTGGCTGCTACCACTAGCAGGGCTGTAGCCGGGGAAGGGTTGTTCTGAACTTTTCCTCCTTAATGATCTTTTCTGGTAGGTGTGTTCACAGTTCATAATGCTGTTGTATTTCACAGAAATAAGACAGCAATGTGGCCAGTGCATGACAGCAGGAAATCTGTCAGGTCTCAGAGTCTAAACCGAATAAACTGGGCTTACGTTCTTGTCCCTCTATGGGCAGCTCTTGTCAAAGTAAAATGATTTTGTAGATGAGTTCCTTTAAAGCTTTCAAGAGCCATCTTTTAAACAACCCTTTATTAATTCAGGTAGCATGTGTGCCTGGCAGCCCCATCCCCTCACAGCAGGCTGGGAGCCATCACTCACTCCTGTGTTCTGTTGTGTTTTTAGTCTTGACGTGCCACATCTGTGAATTCCTGTTTTAGCATGTCAGTTCTCATTTGGGAGATCTATTTGCTGTGTGGTGCGATGTACAAAACCCCAAACCCACTGCTTTTACCCTTTCCCTGGGGCAGTTCGCAGCCTGCCCTTGTCACTGTCCGGGTGCTCCATCCATGCAGCTCCCAGAGAGGGACAGATGAGACATGAGGGCACTGATAGGGCACAGTGCCCTCAGAACTGGAGATTCTTGTCTGTAGAGAATGGATAATACTGTGATACTGTGATACTGTGACTGTCATGTGTGAGCCTCACTGCCTGCTAATGTTTGCCCAAGGCCACGAGTCCCAGTGGGATGCTGCACATAAGCATCACGTAAGCGTGAGGGAGCCTTGAAGTGCATCAGTGCTAGAATAAGTTCAAAAGTGCTTTGTGGTGGTTCTGCCTGGCTGTTTCATGGATGTTATCTGGAAATTTCTCTGCTCTGTGTTTAGTAAAGAGGCTCAGTCCATACAAGGACAACCTCCTGCTCCTTGAGGTTTTTGGGAGGTTGTGTTTGATTTTCTTCTTTAAACTTTTGGAAGGAAGTGAAGCAGAGAGGAGGCTGAGGTTGACCTCTCTTCCTTTCCCATGCAGACAAAGAAGAAGTTCTATGACACTGAACTGGAAAACCTTGAACGGCAGCAGAAGCAGCAGATTGAGAAGATGGAACAAGATCATGCACTGCGCCGGCGGGAGGAGGCCAAGCGCATCCGCCTGGAGCAGGAGCGGGAGCATGTCAAATTCCTGGAGCAGCTGAAGCAAATGAAGAGAGAGGTAAAAATGGGGATAGGATGGAGAAAAACTCCTCTCCTGCATCTATTTCTTCTGGGAAAGCTTCAGCATTTCATAGAATCATTCAGATTGGAAAAGGCTTGAGATCATCAAGCCCAACCAATAATCCTACTCTAATGGTTCAGCACTAGACCAGATCTCTAACCACCACATTCAAAAGGCCTCTAAACACAACCAGGCATGGTGACTCAATGCCCTCCCTGGGCAGCCTGTTCCAAGGCCTGACAACACTTTCAGTGAAAAGGTTGTTCCTAATGTCCAGCCTAAACCTCCTCACTAGAGGATGTTCCCTCTTGTTCTATCACTAATGTGAGAAGAGACCAGCACCCACCTCTCTACAAAGTCCTTTCAGGTAGTTGTAGGGGGTGATAAGGTCTTTCCTCAGCCTCCTCTTCCTGAAACTAAGCAGCTGCAACTCCCCGAGAGCTCAATTCTGCAATTTCTCTGTAGCAGAAGTAGAGAGGGAAGCAGTTTGTTAGCAGGAAGATCTTGCATTTCTGTGGTATATTTGGGTATTTCCTGAGGTCCAGCTCTTCAGAGTTACTCTTGGCCTAAAGTTGCCTGCTGATAAATCTCATTTCCCCCCAAAAAGGTCAAGAATGAGGTTGAGAAGCTGCCTCGCCAACAGCGCAAAGGGAACCTGAAGGTGAAGATGGATGACTTTGCCCAGAAAAAACAAGTCATGGTAAGGCTGAGAGATCGCCACAGCTCCAGGGCTGGGCAGTGTCTGGTAGACAGAAACTTCCTTCTTCCTTGAGGCACTGTCACTTTGTGAAACTTCACCAGATGCTTTCCAAGTCACAGTAGCAGGAGGGCTCATGGTGGTACTGCTGTTTTCTTCCAGGAACAGGAATTTCTGGCCAAGCAGAAGGAGGATCTGGAGCTGGCCATGAAGAACATAACTGCCCAGAACAAAAGGGAGATCTGTGACAAGGAGCGCGAGTGCCTGAACAAAAAGCAGCAGCTAATGCGAGGTGCGTGGCACAGGCTGTGCAGGAGACCAGCAGACACCCTAACGAACACTGGGTTTATCCAATGCTGGCTCTTCCCACGCAACAGATGCTGTGACAAGAGCTGCAAGCTGGGAGGATGGGATTTAGAAACAGCAGCCTTGCCAGATCCTGTCTAAATGTTTAACAATAATAATGCTCAGCACTTGAATCTTCAAAGCGCTTTACCAATATGAGCCAACTAGGGCTCTTAATCGCAAGAAATGGTTCTCCAATGTGGTCTGCAACCAGCTTTTCTTGGAAAACTGGAGGTGAATGCTCCACAGGTGCTGCAATGTTCCTGCGTGTAGGGATTGCTTGTCCTTGGGATGCTTCATGTGACCAGGGTGAGGGGTCAGGGTGGGTTGTCTCCTGACCTTTCTTCCTTCCTCAGACAGGGAAGCTTGCATATGGGATCTTGAAGAGCATCAGCAACAGGAGAAACACCAACTTGTCAAGCAGCAGCTAAAGGACCAGTATTTCCTGCAGAGGCATGAGCTGCTCCGGAAGCATGAGAAGGTGAAGAGTTAACACCTTCCTACACTGGGGCTGGTCAGCAGGGTACTTGGGTGTCCTCAGAGGGATGCTTTCTCTTCAGGCTGTAAGTGGGTTAGGAATTAAGAAATTTGGTCATTATCTGTGGAAAGGGGACCAGAGAAGTGTTCAGATCAGCCTGCGTGCTTGGGACCCCAGGCTATGCTGTGTGTGTTTAACAGACGAGGAGCACTTGTGAATTTGGGGCCTTTTCTGGAACTCTGCCACTACTGAGTGTTGTCTCCTTGGAGCTGCCTGTCACCAGCCACATCTGTGCAACTCCCAGATCTGCTCTGCAGCTCTCTTGGGTCTCCCTGGAACTTTCTTGTTGGTCTGAGGTATCCATCCTCTTCTGATACCCATCTCTCTGCCATTGCAGGAAAGGGAGCAAATGCAGCGATACAACCAGCGCATGTTGGAGCAGCTGAAAATCCGGCAGCAGCAGGAGAAAGCTCGGCTCCCCAAAATCCAGCGGAGTGAAGGGAAGACACGCATGGCCATGTACAAGAAGAGCCTTCACATCCACTCCAGTGGGAGCGCAGCCGAGCAGCGGGAGAAGATAAAACAGGTCAGGTCTTGCAGAGGGCACCAGGGTTGAGGCTGAGCTTGGGGTGAAGTACTTCCCTGGCCTGGTAGCAGAAAGGAAAGTGGAAAGAGACAACTGTTTCCACATGGACACCTGCTTTTCTCTCTTCCAGTTTGCCCAGCAGGAAGAGAAGAGGCAAAAAGCAGAGCGGCTGCACCAGCAGCAGAAACACGAGACGCAGATGAAGGACATGCAGGCCCAGTGTGAGAGCAACACGAATGAACTCCAGCAGCTGCAGGTACCTGTCCTCATGGCTTGGTCTCTAGAAGCTGCCTGTGAGCTGTTTCTGCTCCAGCTCGGAGAGCAGGTCATACATGGCTGCAGAGGAAAGTCGATGAACTAGACCTGATGTCCCCTTGCTCTGTCCTGAGAAGTTTTTGTGGCCATGTCTAAATGTGCCCTGGAGCTCAGAGCTCTGGATGCCTCTACCTCATGCAAGTCCTTTATGATCACTGGATTTACAGTCTCAGCTGCTTAATACATGTTCTTTTATGATCTGATTAGAATGAAAAGTGCCACCTCTTGATTGAGCATGAAACCCAGAAGCTAAAGTCCCTGGATGAGAACCACAACCAGCATATGAAGGAATGGCGAGACAAGCTGAGGCCACGGAAAAAGGTAGTGCTGCCCTGAAGTGAGGAGGGGGTTCTGCTTGGTTGGTTTGAGGGAACAGTGGTTGTAGCTCCAATACAATCTTAAATACATCTCTTGTGTGTGTTCCCTTCTGCTTAAGGCCCTGGAGGATGAGCTGAACCAGAAGAAGCGTGAGCAGGAGATGTTCTTCAAGCTGAGCGAGGAGGCAGATGGACAGATGCCGGCATCCCCAACCAAACATGCCAAGTTTGTCCCATTCAGCTCTGCAGAGAGCTCGTAACAGCCCACAGCTGGCACTTGCTGTGTCCTTTAAGGCTGCAGGTGGGAAGCTTGGACTTGGAAGATCCTCTTGGCAGCCTCCTACAACAGCACCCTCCTGTTCCCTTGCTCTGTCTGGGATAAACGTGATCTCTCTGCTGCACTGGGGGATGCTGTCTGGAAGGTCTGGTGGCATTTCCAGCAGCTGGTCTGCTCAGCACAGCTCCAGGCTGGGAAGCTGGGCAGGAGCTTTCTGTGGTCGGACTGGCACCGTTGGCTGGATGCGTCACCTCTCACATGGGCCTGGTGCTCACTGGGCTTGTCAGCTCAGCCTGAAACAATAACTGCTCTGAACAGGAGAAACAAGCGATGGCTCCTGCCCTCTGTGCAGGGCTTGTCACCTTCTCTCTCCACTGTGGCTGCTGCTCCTTTCAGTTCCTCCTTAAGGACTAGTCTGGAGCAGAGCAGCTTTGGCATCATCCTGGCCTCATGGCCCCCCAACTCATGCCTTAGGGTTATTTCTGTCTACTCTGGCCCCTTTCTACTTAAGGGAGAGACAATGATTTGGATGGTTTTTTGCCTCTGAGAAGGGACGGGTTGGGTTTGTTCTCTCGTTTTCCTTCCCATACAGAATTGCAAAGGGGGTCAGTCTGGATGTCCTTCCAAGGATGCTTCTGCTTCTTCCTTTGCCCGCACCATGGTTCCTCTGGCACCTAACTAACACCATCCCATCAGAGACTGGGCAATGGCGTATTTAAACTGTTCAGCTGGCTGCAGGCTTTTTTCTCATGAAGTGTAAGTGATGTGCAGAGGGGGAAGTTTTAACGGTGCTCAGCCCTGTGGTGGCACAGGGAGTTATTGGTCAGTCGTGTGCCTTCTGGTAAGGACAAGCGAGGAGCTGTTGCTGCAGCTCTTGAGATCACACGTGTGCTTGAGGCGTTCATGTGCTGTATATGTGTGGGCCATGTGGGCCAGCAGACCATCGTCTAGAAGGAATAGAGGAGCCTTGAAACAAGGGGTATAAGGGATGGCAAGATGCAAAGACAGGTCACAATGGCTTGTTAATCTCAGCATTGTTTTCTGCACTGATGTCCATTCTCAAGATATGCCACGGTTTCTTGGGTGATTCTCCTGGCCTTTAGCTTGGAGCCGCGTGGCAGAGCAGTGGCAGGTCCAGCCCTCTGTCCTTTCTGCTCCATGTAATGTGTCTTGGAGGGGCTGCCTTCCCCTACTTGTACCAAGCAGTGCTTGGCAGAGCTGCTGGGTAGGAACCAGATGCAGACCTGGGCAGGGGGTCACACACTGGGCAGCACCTTCTTTACACAACCAAAAGGTATGAGGTAGCACTTAAGTGTTTTCTCTGTGTTGATCTCTGGATGACATTGTTTGTTTTAGGACTGCTTTCCTAATGAGGAAAAAAACATGTTTCTGCTTAAAAATTAAATAAAATTGTTATTTTAAAGTCTCATATGTTGACTTAGTTATGTACTGGCATTTCAGAACAAGGTGGCATGTGACCTGCCACATGTCACTTCTAGATACCTAGCTGAAGGAGTCAGCTCTCCCTGAAAACCTATCTAGAGTTTATAATACATACTTACAAGCTTCCTGCAAACTGGCAAGACTACATGCATGTGGGCCATTCCCAGTTTTGTCAAAATCCACACCATTAATGTCTCTATTAATAAACACAGTCTAGATGGACTTCTAAGGGCTGAGACTGTTTGCAAGCTGCTTTTAAGCAACTGTCCTAGGGACAACTGTCTGTCCCCTGTCCAAAAGCATCAATGGTGCCTTTCAGATCTGGTAGTGCCAGGGTGGGCCTGATGTAAAATTAGTGAATGCAGGGGGTTGCTTCTGAACCAGGACATTGTGCTGCTTTGGGCCTTTTAATTGCATGAGAAATGTGCTATAGCAGCCCCAGTGGTTTTGTTCCTGGTCCCACTGGGGTCACGCTGGAGCTATTCTATCTAATGGTTGTTGTCACAAATCAGTACCAGGTACCTGTTAGATGTGGCTTGCAGAAGGGCATCCATGCAGCTGAAGGGCATTGCTGCCTCTGACCACTGCTTTCACCAGCCCAGGGAGCATCAGCTCTCTCTTGATACTGTGCAGCCATGAGGAAGGAGACTATTGCTGGGGGTTTTTAACATGATGCCCCCATTGTAAGTCAGTTTTCCCTTTCTCCACTCCACCTTATTTGCAGCAGGAATCTAGCAACATGGTTTTGCTTTTGCTAACAGGATGGGAATGGTTGGTTTCCCTGCCCCTTCCCCATTCTCTGTTCCCTCTCTGGGTGTCCCAGGACTCCAGCCCCATGTCCATCTCCTAGAAGGGTGCAGGGAAGCACTTCTGACTGTCATGCCTACAGGGTGGTTATGTTCTTATTTTCCCCCACTTTCAGAAGAGGACATTTTTGGTCTTCCTGTATAGAAGGAGCCATGAGCAAACCCCCAGTTTGTTTTTGAGGAGGGGTGGGATGCACATTTTTAAATGTGGCTTTGAATGAAAGTTTTTTTAAAATATTTTTTTAAGTGTCTTCAGTGCAGCCACCACTATGATGTGAAGACCCTTCTAATAAAGTAACAGAAATGTCCTGCCTGATCACCAGCCTCAGCCTCAGACCTGCTTTGGTTCTCATCTGGGTTTTGTTGACTTAAACCTTCAGAGCCAGTTCTGGCATGTGGACCTTGCACGGCTGAACTTCCAGCTATTTAAAATAGAGCTAGGTGTTTCAGCAACACCCCTCTCGTAGCACAGTGGCAATAGCATCCTTGCTGTGAAGCTCAGAGTCTGGCAGAACTCAACTGAAGTAGCAGTTAGAGTAGAGCTCGGCTGACCCTGCTTGGCGAGGAGCAGAATTGCATCCAGCCGCTGCAAGTCTGCAAAGGCTTCTGCAGGGCTCTTCCCTTTCTAATGAGCTGGCCTGGCCTTAGCAGATCTCGGACAAAGCCTCAAGTCCTTTGCTTTGGTGGCACAAATTAAGAATGGCTGAATGATAGTGCTCAGCAGTCAGTGAGTGCAGCCTGGTTGAAGGCCTGTAGCTCCTGGTGTTCCCCAGGGATCACTACTGGGTCCAGCTGTATTGGACATACTCATCAATGACCTGGATGAAGGAATGCAGTGTTTATGTAGCTTAGGTTTCATGCTGGAGATGACCTTGGCCCCAGTGTCAATCCTAACCAGACAGTATTGCAGGCAGTTTGCACATGAGGTGCTGAAAGGGAGTTGGTACTGTAAGATATTGCTGGTAGGGTTTTAAATGGGCAGTGCTGCAGTAAGAGAAGGACAAGAGCAAGGCATGAGGCTGCCTGTCTCCTTGCTCTGTAAGTAAGAAATTAAGTAGCTCAGGGTACACAGTTAGCCATCTCTTTTGCTTACATGTACCAGGGCTGCACTGTCTCCTGGGACACGCTGGACAAAACCAGCCTCACTTGGTGTATCGCAGGGAAGCGGAGGATCTCATGGGAGTTTTTAACTTCATCTGCATGTTCTTGGCAGTGCCTGAGGGGAGCCTCAACCTTGAGCATACTTGCACTGATAAATGCAGGTTGAAAGGACTGTGTCCTCCTGAAATAACCATTACCTACTGCTCTGCCTCCGTGCAGTGCTGGAAACAGAGCAAGAGCAAAAATACTTAATTTTTTAAAAATGGAGATGACAGCTCTGGTGCTATAGGAGCTGGAGAATTCTCAGCTCTCCTTGTTGCCTCTCTGTCTCCTGGCATGTCTGGGCTCCAAGCTCCCCTGAGCTCTCCAAAGACTTTTGCAGTGTTCCTGATGTGAATGATGAAACTTTCTGAGGGACGAAAAGGCAGGGCAGAGAGGGAGAATCACAGAGCTGGAATCTCACTACCTTTCTCATCTGCTCTCCTCACCTTGCTGCAGGAGGACAGCTAGAGGTGAGCACTGCCACAGGCATGTCCTTCAAAATTCATCTGCACCCTGTTAAGCCAAATGCTCTTGCATGCTCTTGTGCCGCTCTGGCCATTGGTTTAATTCTCCAAATGCCAAGCTATGCAGGGCTTGAGCAGGGCTAGGCTCTCCAGGGGCTGGTGACTGCCTTGCTGCTCGGGTTTGCTGCTGCCCCATGCTGGATAGGATAGAGCTGGGTCACAGGGACATCTATCTTCCCCTGGCGCCCCACCTGACCTCACCACTTGGGACTGCCCTGGGCCTGATTTCCAGGCTCACAAGGGATGCAGTGGACATATTTGCTCTGCTTTCTCTCTCGCACTAGATGGCATGCACTCTGAGCAGCGGCTATGTTTTCCCAGCTGCCTGCACCAGCGCAGAGCCAGGCTGAGCTGTCCCATTATACAGAAATGTTTGCTCACTCTTCCTCCTGGATTTGTCCTTTGCTGTGACACACCTTTCACCAGGTCCCTGTGTCTCACCCATGTTTCAGTATTTGTCTCCTGCTCCAGCATTGTCCTCGGGAGGTTCTTAGGGCTCCCCACTGGGACATGTGTGCAAGCACAGCATCCCCCACTCAAGGGCTGAGCATCCCCTCCATGGGTTTTGTCTCTCCCTGTTGCTGCACCACCTCAGGATGGGTGTGACCTGCCACCAGGCTGACTTCAATGGGTGGAATCCACACCCCACAGCCCAAACCTGTGAGTCAGGGGTCAGAGCTTTGGAAGATTGTTCCTGGTGGGAGCGGAGAATCAGTAGGATCAGCCCTGGTGACCTGGTGAGTAACCACTTCCTTGTGAGCTTCAGCTGCAAAGATTTGCCCTCTGTTGTGGTGGGACCATCATTTTTGATTAATCTTTGTGAGGGAGCTTAGGGAAGGCGAAGGTGTTTGTTCTGTACACAGGGGAGGACCAGGAACATTCAGCTACCTGGTACACACTTGGAATTCTTAAATTATGAAAGGAAGCAGCAGTAGCAGACTCTGCGTGCCAGAATGACTGCAGACAGCGTTTTCTCTGCAATTTAGGGCAGGCAGTAGGATGCTACTTTTCTCATTCTGTCTCTGACAACTGACAGACCTTGGGGGTGGCCCAGCTTTGCCCAAATAGCTGGACCCTACTTACAGCCACATGGAAACCCATTTGCATGTCCAAGCTGACATCTAGCTTTTCAGAAGGTTACTTGTCCTCTTGTCTTAAATTGCCTAGCTGATCCTAACAGAGAGACGGGAGAGCACACATGTGTTAAGGAGATCTGGACACTTGAGCAGGTGATGAGTTGTCCTGTGTGGTTCTTTTATTTGGCTTAACAATGTCCCAGCCTTTGGTTAAGGCAGCAGCAGGTGACTTGATCATCCCCACACTCCTCTCGGTTGTGCACGCATCCATGTACCACATACCCTCATGACAGAAATTGCTGCTGCCACATCTGTGTTGCTCTGGCAGCTGCACCACCAGAGGTGTGGGCTGAGTATGCGACTCTCAGGTCAATGGCAACTCTTCATTTGGGCTCCCTCATCAAATGCTCAGAGGTTTCCTTGATAAATTGCTGAGGTGCAGTAGTGGCTGAGCTGGGTTGTATGTTCTGCAGGTGGCTTGCCTGTGCAACTCCCCTGGGAGACAATCAGGTCACTGTGCAAAGCTGTGCTCTGCTCAAATCAACTGTTCTCATTAGACTCATTAATTAAACACAGGAGCCATTTTGCAGCTTTAGCTGTGCTTGTGTCCATCCCCTGCCTGTTCCTGAGTATCCATAAACTATCAGGCTGCTGCTGGGGTCTCAGGGTGATGGAGTCAGTTCAGCAGGTTACAGT
This sequence comes from Rhinopomastus cyanomelas, assembly GCA_013400115.1. Taxonomy (NCBI): domain Eukaryota; kingdom Metazoa; phylum Chordata; class Aves; order Bucerotiformes; family Rhinopomastidae; genus Rhinopomastus; species Rhinopomastus cyanomelas. The sequence goes on from VXBP01008521.1 coordinate 621,537, forward strand.
GCTGGGGAAGCTATGCCAGTGCCTAAGTGCCTCCATTGATTTTGTGCAGTCACTTGGCTCTCTGCCAGTGTTTGTAGGCCTGGAGTAGGTTTACTCTGGAAGAGATGGATAAAATAGCCCCTTGTGTATAACAAGCTGTCTGTCTGATGCACAAAATATATAGCAGATGCAAAGGAATGGCCTGTGAGCCCAGCAGCATGTGGCAGTCATGGGTCCACATCCAGAGCAGTACACTGAAAGGAGCTAGAAGGGTGAAAGTAGGACACCAGGGTCTGGTCCCTTGGAGCAGGTAGGTCCAAGGTGCTGTGGAAGCTCATTTATGTTGTCCTTTCGTAACACACATCTACGTACAGGACCTTGTGGCACAGGGAAGAGGATTTATTGGCAAGGGAATTCACAAAGGTTTCACGCACCCCTGAGAAGGGGAGGTGGGCACAAAGGTTTCCCAAGCAAAGCATTATCTGTCACCCTCAGGAGCAAGGTGTCACGTTGCAGTGTTCATTGCCTCGTGGGTTTCCAGCTGTGGCAGTGCAGCAGGGATGGAAGGAAAGGGGAAGTTCAGCAAGAAGGTTGCTGATGAAGATGCATGACTGTGGTGCTCTGCAGAGCTGGCACTGGTTTGAGGGGGGATGTGGTGAGTACAAAGGATAGGCGTTGAAGCTGTAAAAATGTGCAGAACTTATGTGTTCCCCCTACACCGCCAGGTAGGGTCGGTGTGTGCACTCTTGTAAAACCAAATTGCCAGGCTGCATCAGACCCACTCTGTGTACCCATGACCAGTATCCCTCTTCCCAGAGACTAGGCAGTCCCATAGTGGTTTCTGACTGGGACAGTCCAGCACCAGGGCAAGAGGGATGATGACAGCCATGGCATCTGTAACTCTGTGACCTCACTAATTCTCTTCTCCTTGCAATTTATCATCTGCTGTGTTGTGTTTAGCATTTTCATGTGCTTAGATTTGTGGTTCCCAGATCAAATTACCTGCTTCTATTATCACAGAATCACCGAACATTAGGAATTGGAACAGACCTCAAAAGATCATCTAGTCCAATCCCCCTGACTCAGCAGGATCACCTAGAACAAGTCACACAGGAACATATCCAGGCAGGTTTTAAACATCTCCAGAGAAGGAGACTCCACAACACGTCTAGGCAGCCTGTTCCAGTGCTCTGTCACTGTCACTGTGAAGAAGTTCCTTCTCATATTTATGTGGAACCTCCTATATTCCAGCTTACACCCATTGCCCCTTGCCCTATCACTAGATGACATGGAGAAGAGCCTGGCTCCATCCTCCTGACACCCACCCTTCACATATAAACATTAATGAGGTCACACCTCAGTCTCCTCCAAGCTAAAGAGACCCAACTCCCTCAGCCTTTCCTCATAAGGGAGGTGTTCTACTTCATCATCTTTGTGGCTCAGCACTGGACTCTCTCCAGCAGTTCTGTGTCCGCCGTGAACTGAGGGGCCCAGCCCTGTGATCACCTTGCCTGGCCTTTCAATCCTCAGCTCTTCAAGTTACATCTTTGTCTGTGTTGTTCAGTCGCAGTGCCCTCAGCTGCTCCCTATGTTAGTTTCTCCCTCCAGCGGATGAAGATCAGTAATTGTTTCATTCTGCTCTTAATCTTCTAACTGAGGTGTTCTACATCTCACTGTACACCTCTCTTACCAACATGATGCACAGCTGCTTTGGATGTTTTCGTCACCACTAACATTGGATTTCATCACCATTAGTTGGATGATTTGTGCATTTTGGGGCTTTAAAAACCAGTAAAACCCTATCTGCTCAGGACTGGGCACTGCACATGACATCAAAACCTTGAGTTCTGCTGCCTGTTTGTGCTTTCCCAGGCTTTGACTCTTGATTAGCATTTCAAGGTTCAGCCCTCAGCAGCACTTTCCTGATGGGCTTTTCCTGGCTTCTCAGGGTCTCCTACCCACCTGCCTCAACATGAGGAGTGTCAGTAGGGGTGGGTCATGGAGAGGTGCAGCTGTTCCATGAGTAACCCAGCCCTACAGAAGCATGTCAGCAGGTATCAGGGAAGTCATTGGCATGACATCTCCTTCAGATAACCTAGTGTCCTTCCTGCAGCCATCTCTGCCTGGGCACCCTAGGCTTGGGCTCAGCTGAGTGGGAGGAGGATGAAGCCCTTTGAGAAAGCAAGGATAGGGGTGGCCTGTAAAGCCCTGGCAACTTGCCTGCGCCTCCATTAATTCTGTGGGGTCGTAGTAGCACAGTTAACAGTATAAAAAAGGAGCCCCACTTAAGGAGCTACTATGGAGTGAGATGAGTTGTTCGTGATTAAATTAAACTTATATGAAAGCTAATGACCTGCCAGTGAAAGCCTTGCGTAACTTTATAATGTAATTAAAAGCCCGGTGGGGAAGGGAGCTGTGGTTACACATGTTGAGGAGCTGACGGGAACACAGCGACTGTGGGCGGTGCTGGTGCACAGAAGCCGCTGGTCACTGCCTTGTGTCTTCTGCTACCCCAACGGCAGTGCTGGGCACTGGAGTGGACTGGGGCCGGGGGGGAAGGGGGCTGGGAGGCTGTAGTGGCTCTCTTCCCAGAGGTACCTGGGTAAGTCTAGTCCTACCAGCAGCCAAGAACACACCTTATCCTGCGATGAAGCCCACGCACGAACCCCCCGCGCCGGGCAGGGTGGGCAAGTCCGGACCCCACAGTCCTCTCTGGAAAGCCTTATTCGCAGACAGAACCGGGACGATGGAAGCGCAGGGCCCGCACAGCAGCAGCGGCAGCCGCGCGTGGGGCGGGAGACGCCCGTCGCCCCTTTAAGTGGCGGCGGTGGGGCCGCCCCGCAGCCGGGATAGGCCGGGCCGGGCCGGGGCCGCCTCCCGCCCTCAACAGCTCGGCGGGGCTCGGCGCGGCAGCTAAGGTCCCGGCTCAGAGCCTGCCCTGGGCCCAGCGGCAGCGGGATGCCCCGGCGCAGCATCGCCGAGGTGAAGGTGCTGGACGTGCAGAAGCGGCGCGTCCCCAACAAGCACTATGTGAGTGGCTTGGCTCGGCTCGGCTCGGCGAGCTCCGCTTCGCACGGCCATGGGCAAACAAAGGCCGGGCGCTGCCGGCCCCGCTCCCCCACGGCTGCCCCGGGGCTGGAGGTGGAGGAAGGCGAGTGCAGCGCTGCCGTGGCTGCCGCTCCCACTCCCGGCGTCTACCGTGGGAGTCGTTCGGTGCCTGCCCACCTCTCCTCCCCCAGACCCTCGGTACCGGGGCAGAGACCGCAATGACCCTGTACGGGACCCTGTGCGGGGATGCGCCGGGAGGTGCCGATGAACGGCTGCAGCGCGGTTTGGCTGGAGGGGGATCGTGGGGCAGCGCGGACCGGGAGGAGGGGTCTGCTCCGACTCGCCTCGGGCAGTGCCGCTGCCTTAAGGAGGGAGCAGCGGTGAGCAGGGGCTCGGAAACCTGTTGGCTGCGGAGCGCGGGGTGAGGGACCATCCGGCTGCTTCCCTCAGCGCTGGGACGGTGCTGCCGTCCCGCCCCGTCCTGGTGAGGTGTCCCTGCGTTTCCCCGGCACCTCTCGGCGTAAGCTGCCCGCTCCTGGGCATCTTCCAAACCGATGAGAGTCTGTCTGTTTTTGAAGGATGGCTTTGTGTTGTGGTTTTGTTCTTTTTAAAATGAATTTTATTGTTATTTAAACTTTGGTGTGCTTCCAGGCGTCCGTGGAGACTTTGTGGGTGAATCCTGGCAACAACCGTAAAACAAAGACCGAAATGTTCTCCCCGCCCCGCTTGCCTCAGCCCGGGGTGACCCAGTGACACACTGCTCGGGGCGGCCTTGGGCGCTGGGGATGGCTGTTGGCTCCGGCTGGAGCATTGTGTGTTGATGGAGCTGGGCACTGGGGATATCGGGGGCTTCTCCGGGGCACCCTGGCTGGTTCATGTTAGAGAGCAAGAGCTGGAGGAAAGCCGTGGGCAAGGCAAGCTCTAGACAGGATGGGAGGGTAGGGTGAAAGGGGCTGTTACCCCTCCTTGAATTCAGGAATGCAGTGGGATTGCTACTGCCCAACCCCTTATGACCCTTTATCACCTCTTCTTCCTCTTCTGCCCTGACTGTGGGTTTATCAGCCTTGGCCGAGCCTGGTCCCAGCGCCAGACGCGCCCCTCTTTCTGCCGCGTGTGTCCTAGACTTACTCATTGTAGCTGGGTTACGCAGCTGATCTGGAGGAGCGTGTACGTGAGGAGGTTTGCTGAGTTGCGTACGCTTCTGTTTGTCTTGGCGGATCTGTTGCTCTGCCGTCAGGTCCTGTAACGAGGCTCAGATAGGGTCGCCCATGTCTGCTTCTCTCTCTCTTCAGGCCTTCTCATGCCCATGCTGGGTCTCTGTGCACCCCTTGGGACCTGTGTCCCCGTGGCTGGGACGTGCACCCCAAGTGTTGGATGTGATCTGTTCTTGGCACTGTCCCTGTTCACGCAGGGTTGAGGTGGGTGGAGTTGGGTAGAGCACAAACAATCCCTGTGAGGGTAGAAAACTGGGATAGAGATTTTGTCTAAGAAGAGAGATGTGTGCTGGGGCAGCTGGGTGGGGGTACTGAAGCAGAAGCTCCCAGGGTGGTGGGAGAAGATGACTGTACACGGCTGAAGACAGCTGGTGGTACAGCCCAACCGCTCAGCCACTCATTCCCTCTTCAACCAGTGTTTGAGTCCTGTCCTCTGCCTCTAACCTTTCCCTGTACTTGTATTGGACCAAAATCTGTCAGCATGAGCCAGCGCAGCTTGTGGCAGGACTGAGCTCAAGGAGAGGCAGTGCTGGAGTGAATGGGAGCACTTGCCTCATTTGAAGGAATTGATAGCAGTTAAGCAGATTCACAAAGCCAGTTCATTATATGGAATCAAAACCTTTTTTTTTTTTTCATTCCTCCTGCAAGGAGAGGAGGGGAGGGGCAGCAAATTAGGGCTCAGTCATCTTACTTTAGACCCTTTCTACTGACATGCTGCAGACCCGAGTCTACCTCAGAGTGTACCTGTTAAACCTTTGCTCTCTGGCTTCTCGTTGCTGAGCATACAGGTGTTCCCTCCTTCCCTGGGGGCAGCTGTCCCTGGGGAGGCTGAAGGAGCACACAGGCTTTTCCACCCATTGCGTTGCTGCTGGCCTGACCAGCAAGTGACCCGTAGGACTTGGGCTTGGCCTCCCCTCTGCATCGATGAGAGGCTTTTCTTTGTTGGACAAAGGTGCAGTTGTGTTGGCTGCAGTGAGGCCACAACAGAAAATTGCGAGTTGCAGTTTCCCAGAAAAGTGAGATCAAATCAATACTTCAAAGTCCCTATTGATGCCCAGGGTGGGGAGGGGCTGTTGGAAGGGGTAGCTGTATTCAGGCCAGTGTGGTTTGTCTGTCACCTTGGTAATCAGTGTGAAAAGAATTGTGTTGCCTGAGGCAAAAGCTTGTGGGTTTTTTTTTATTTGAAGCAAGAGACACAGGAGTCCCCTAAACTCCCTGGGATGGGCAAGGACCCAGCAAGGTGCCATGAAGGTTTTGGGTAGCTAGGTGCCAGCTCGAATTCTTGCTGAGCTGAGTATTGGGGTTTAACTGGAGTCCTGTACACAGGCCCAGCCTACTGAACGTGTGTGTATGTGCCCATGAGCAGCACTGGCTCTAATCTCCATGCTGTCCAATGTCTCGTGCTCCCCTGGAAAGACACAGCAGGACAACAGTATACTTGTCCCATCACGGAATCACATAATTATTGAGACTGGAAAAGACCTCTAAGATCATCAAGGCCCAGCCTATGACCTAACATCACATTGAACAGACTAAGTGCCACATCCAGTCTGTCCTTAAACAGGATAGAGATTCCACCACTGCCCTTGGCATTCCAGTGTCTAATCACCCTTTCCATGAGGAAGGGCTTCCTAGCATCCAACCTAACCCTTCCCTGGCAGCTTCAGGCCCTGCCCTCACTTCCTGTTGCTAGTTGCCTGGGAGAAGATCGTGACCCCCACCTGACTACAACCCCCTTTCAGGTAGTTGTAGAAAGGGAGAAGTCTCCTTTTCTCCAGGCTAAACACCCCCAGCTTCTCAGCCTCCTTTCCCTCTCATCCCTTGCCCCAGCCTTGTTGCTCCTCTGGACCCACTTCAGCCCCTCAATCTCTTTCTTGAAGAACTACCCCCAGTACTTGAGGTGAGGCCTTGCTCTGTCCTTACCCTGGAACAGCCCTGAGGGTAGGAGGAGCTGGATGGATTAGTCAAAGCAAGTCCAGGTGTCTTCAGGGGGGTAGCAGAAAAGGGAATGGCTTCTTGATTGCCCTCCTCCTGGTGAGATATAGAACTCTCTAGTGGGTGCTGCACTGAGCACTGCTGGCAGAGCTCAGGCTCCACTGCAGTTAGAGAGGTTGCTCTCCCGTAGGGTGCTGTTCTCCTTCCAGTCAGCCTTGTGCTCCTGGCAGGCTCTTGCTGCTGCGGTGTTGGCACAGTGTGAGGGTGACACATCTACTCCTGTTCTTTCAAAGCAACTCTGATCACCTACATGGAAGGGCAGAGAGGGGAAGGAAAGCCAAGCTTCTTGCTCTGAGTGAGAGGAGCCTTGAGTTTGCTTGGCTGGCTGTGAAGTCACATTGCACTGTATTGTGGTGGCACCTCTCCTGGGCTGCTGACCCCTCCTGCCATGTGTGTCTTGAAGCTTTTTTCATGGGCAGCGCCTGGAAGGGGCAACGAGAAATGATTCTTCTGCAGAAGTTTATTGCAGGATTCATGGCTCTGATCTTGTTGAGAGACTAAGTTCTAACTAAGTTCAGGATCTCCACAGCTCACTGCCAAAGCGAAGAAGGGGACTCCCGTCCTTCAGGCAGTGGCTGGTGGGTCACCCTGCAGTGACTTTCCCATGCAATCCTATGTTCAGTGATTACAGCTCATGCCCCTCAGGGATGCTGCTGGCAAGGGCTCTGGGGCCTTACTGCGAATCTGAGTAAGCAAAGCCCAGGAGCAGAGTTTAAAAATAATCATTCTGGGCGACAGAGTAGCAGACTGTCATTTCTAGGTCTGGCCAAGTCTCAGATTTTGATAAATGGATGTTTATTCAGAAAAGACCCAAAACAAAACCATAGTCGAAACAGTCTAAATTTTCCTTTAAAGGACTTCACACGACATCTTTTTATAGTTTTGTGTTTGTTATTCTCCAGTAGAAGCCATAAAATGAAAGTTTTCCCTACTAAATCCAGTTTTTTGGTTTGGTTTTTGCCCTTTAGCAAGCGTTAGGACCGTTCGTTTGAATATAGCTGCAATCTGTGTGTGGTGTTCTGTGTGCTGATAACAACCCAGCTGAATCATGGCTTCGTTTCCACAACCCATCCTCCAAGAGCAGTTCCACAGATCACACAGTTTTCGATGGTTGCTCTAGGACATAAACCACAATGATATATGTATACATCTGACAGGAAAGAGAGAGCAGCGTGCTGTTTGTTGTGCTGGTTTATTAGGAAACCTGGACTATGCTCTTGCAGGACTTCCTTTCCCAGCCTCCACGTACACACACATCACTTTGAAAAATGGAAGTTTACACGAAGTGTGCAGCATACATTTGTTTTATAAGCTCAGTTAACAGTATTGCAAGCCTTAAACCAGGTGAATACTCAGATGTAGTGAGCCACCCCATAGCTGCAGCCTTGTGCAAGTCATTAACAGTGCATGTTGGGACCTGGTGCCTAGTTGATAGCATCTGTAGATGGTTTTATAGTTTGATGAAGTCTGTTCACAGAGTAAGTGTGTTTTATTTTTTTATGTGGAATTTGTGATGTGATGGGTTCCTTGTAGTGGTGAGGCAGTTCACGGTTTTGTTTGTTGTCCAACCCAACCCCATTGCTTATCTGCAGTTGCTTGTGGAGCATTCAGAGAAAAAGACTTAAGTGGCAAAAGGACAAGAGCTGCTAATACACGGATTCAGTGGTTCTTCAATGGCTTGCACATATGGGGCAGAAGAGGTCTTTTGAGAAACTTGTGTCCCATGGACAGGTGTGTCGTGGTCCCCTGGTCCCTTTGTAGGGATCTGTTTCAGTATCACCTTGCAAAGCTGTGTTATTTCTGCCATGGTGAATCACACTGGTTGCTTGGCTTAAAAAGGGCATTGGGGGATGACTCCTACTGTGCTGTGCTCTGGGGTGGTTGACACTGCTCTTGGTATGGTGGGAATGTCCTGTGGAGAACCAACGGATCTGGGTGCGTTTAGACTGAGGGAGCCAGAGGTTAAAATGAGTAGTGTGAAATTTATGCAGGCGCCATTAACTAAACTAGGAATGAAAGCACAAAAGTGAAGTCGGAAGGTTCAGCAAGGCTGAATCCGGGAAGCTGGAGTCTGCTGCAGTGTGGAGTGTGAGATTAGTGGCCTTGAAGGGTTTGAGTGCTTTCTCAGTGGTGTTTTGCTGCTGTATCTCACTCTGTTTCCTGTCAGCTGGCTGACAGCATCCCACTCAAGGCAGGGAGTTTGGAGTCCATAGCTGGTAAAGTTGATCCATTCCTGCATGTGGCCCGGCTTTGCCATACAACATCACAGAGCTGAGCAGCCTTCCTTCCACCTTGCCTTTTGAGAGCTGGGGCTTCAGGGAGCTTTGTTAGCTTTGTGGGTGAAAGCCAACACTCAAATGCAAACGCTCGTCTATTTTTCTTCCCCAGTTGTGTTACTTAAGGCTGTTGAAAGCCTTGCACTTCAGTGAACGGGTCAAAGCCTTCCCGACACATGGCCAGTGAGGTGGACTGCTGGTGCTTGGACTTGATTCTAGCTTTAAACCTTAGCACTGGGGCAGCTGCTGCCTCTGCCTGCTGACCTTGATCCCTCACAGCTTTGCTTTGGAGGGTATCGCTGTCTTCTGGCTGTTTCACATCACAGTGGGAAATAGGAAACAAATGGATCCATATGTTTGACCTTTGCTGTGGCTCAGAGAAACAAGTGGGTGCATGTGTTGTGTGACTGAGAGGTCTGTACTGGGGCTGAGTGGAGCTGAGTGGGTTGGCCTTGAGGTGCCCATGCTTGGTGTAACCTTAGGTGTCTCTGCTTCATCCCAGCAGCTCTGGCTGTGTGCTGGGACAGTGTGGTGTGCAGGAGAGCTGTTTCTCTGTTGGGACAGTACCCACTTTCAAAGAAGGGGTGAATTAGAGTGAGGTAAGGTGCCTGTGTTGCTGTCCTGGGTGTGTGGGCAGGATGGGTTCTTAGCTGTGGGGATGAGGACATCTGTCATGCTGCCTGCATACCTGTAACCCAGCTACAACCTGCAGCTCTGACGTTGCTTCGGCTGGTCCCCTCTGCTAGGCTGCAGCAGCATCTGTGATGCCCTAGAGTTACCTCTGCACTTCTCCATGCCTTTCCCAGTGCCATTCTTCCAGCTCTCCCTGTCCTCAGAGCAGGAGGCAGGGTGTGTCAAGATGACTGTGGATGAATCTAGGGGTTTGCTGTCCCTTTTCTCCTCGAAGTTTCAGGATCCTGTGGCACAAAAACCCCTCTGCTCCCCTCCCCAGTCTTGCCTGCAACAGTGAATGCTGATGGAGAGGAGCCAAGCAGAGCAGCTCATCGCCAAGAACTTTGTTTCCAGCCACCTCTCTCCTTTTTCTTTTCATCTTACAATTTTTCACTCCCTTTTCTATATTAAACCTGCGGTCGTTTGGCTTGATCCTCCAGCTGCATCAGTTTCTCTGACCCTATGCATTTCTTGTTACTTCTTTCTGTCGCTTTTGCATCTCTTTTCTGTGTTTCAGAGCGGGGGAGAGCGTGGGTGGAACAGACTGATGCTTTTTCCCTTTGCTGAAGAAAGATGCTTTAACTATGTGGAGTTTTCCACAGAAAGGTTTATTGTACCTCATCTCGCTAGACCCAAGACCACACAAACTCCAGCCCATTGGAAACAGCTCTGCAGACAGCTCTGCCTCTGCTGGAGGCTGTTATGTCTGGCTTTGCTGGAGGAGCTCTGCTGCACAGTTGGGGACCCACACTGATGCTCATCAGTGGTGGGTGGGCAGAGCTGTGTGTCCTTGAAGCCCTGTGAAGGCATCTTTCAAAGTGACCATGGAGTGGCTTTCTGCCCTGCTGTTGTTGATGTGCCCCTGGTGTGAGAGCAGTGGGGGAGCTCTGTGCAGGGGTGCTGTGGAGCTAGGGAAGCTCGGGGATTGCTGCAGAGCCACCACCAGTGCTGTGCTGTGCCAAGGAGGGCTGCTGGCATGTTGTTGGCTCTTAGGGCTGTTACTATGAGCGTGCTGCTCAGCGGGTTGAGCTGCCCTAGCTGGATGGTGCTGAGATTGGGCTGGACTTGCTGCCCTGTTCAGCTGTGTGCATAGCTCATAGGCCAACCAGCAGCTGTCCTTTCCTCAAAGCCTTACCTGGGCGCTGTGTGATCCCCCCTGAGCCAGAATGCCTAACAAGTCATCTTGAAAAACTTTGGAAAACTCCTGTGGCAGGAGAGAGGCTGCAACTGTCGCTCTAGGTTTTCCATCAGACTCATCCTGTCTTTTCCTACTTAGATTTAGGCGGCCCAGTCTGCTCCCCAGGCTGTTTTGTGCATGTCCACAGTGTGTTTATGCAATGAGTCCTGGAGTGACTCTTGTAGGTCACATGGCCTCGTGTTTCGAGAATAGGAAACCATTTCTGTTATTTTTATTTACTTTTTTTTTAGTATCCTAATTCCATTGCCTCGAGTCAGCTGCTTGAATCATCTCTCTCTAGCCAGCTTGTTGTACAGGACCATGCTTCTTGGGGAAGGTCTAAGAGGGTTTGTAAAGGACTCTAGAGACCTGGATACCTTTGGGTGTTGGAGGTCAGCAGGAGCCTTTGCTATCTGCAGAACTGGGGCTCTCTGTCAGTCGCTGGAAAAGTACTCCTGGTGTCTGGCAGCTCCCAGGGTTTATGCTTGCTGCTTTATTTCTTCAGGAGGAGGAAAAAGAATAATCTTTGGCTGCTGGTTCAGGTAGAGAAAATTTGCAGTGACTTCTCATCCTCTCTGTTTTTGTACTCTTGCCCCTGTGACTGACTGCTCTGTGAATGTACCTGAGAGCGGGCTCCTTCAGCCTCCTGGTGATGCCCAACTCTGGAGTTTGCTTCCTGCCTGGGGTGCCATGTCCTGCCCAGCAGTGATGTCTTGGTTGTCCCTCCTGCATTCACCCACTTCGAGCTGCCTGTGTGTTTCCCATGGTTGCGTGTGAGCTGACTGCCAGCTCTTGCTGACAGCTCTGTTATGGTTGGCCAGGTGCCATTTGCATTTCTTTTAGCAACCTGTCATTTTTTGACAGTTCCCTTAAGAAGGTTTTCAGTCCTGCTTTCTGCTGGCCCATTCTCCCTGTGAGCTGCCTCTCCAGAGATGCTCTCCAGGTGGAGGAGCAGCAGCAGGCATGGAGTTGAGCTGAAGGGATATTGTGGACACTGAGCTCGTGATGCCTGGCCAGGCAGGCTGAAGATCCCCTGGGCCTTTTTTTCATCTTTATATTTGCATTTAAGGTGCTTGGTTTCTAATGTGACTAAGGAGATTCTCGAGCAGTGGTGGCCCTGATGTTCAACTTCTCCACTGGTGCTTTTTAAATAGTTGGCTTGTGATGAAATGCTTGTAATGAAGGGAGTTTGGGAGCCCAATCCCTGTGTTGTCTGTCAGAGTTCAGCCTTTTATTTCTGCAGGTTCCTATTTTCTGTGAAGGACCCAGTCTGCTTCTGCCCCCCAAGAGACAGCAGCATGGAGAGCATTTGGCGTTAATGTTGAAGGACTCCTGTTGTATTAAACTAGATCTACCTGCACCTCCAAAACTGTCCCTGTGGCCTCTGTACCCTTGCAGGAGTACAGGGTGGGTCTTGTTTCCTTGCTCAGGTTTTTGTGGAGGCTCTGACATGGTTGTCCCACTGGGAATTCCTCTTGCTTCATTGCACGGGCTTACTGTAGGATGGGACTGGTGGTTTCACAGCGTGAGGACAAGGGAGCTGGTGGCTGTCAGAGAAGCTGAGTCTGTTTCATTGACCCTGAAAGCTCTGCACCTCACCTTGCTATGATAGGACAAACGCAGTGAACTCTGTCTCAAGGATTTCAGAAGCAAAGACATGAAGTTCAGCTCCCTTGACCCATGGCTGAAATGAAGCAGAAAGTGGTTCAGCTCTGGTGATTTCTTTCTTCCAAGGCTCAGCTTGGCCCATTGCCTTCAGGCGTCAGACCTAGCTGTGGGGTTTGATGCATGTACCGAAACATAGACTGGAACAGAGCAAGAGATGGAGAGGTTCTGGGGTGGCGAGTGGAGCAGGGCATCCTTTCCAGAGGGAGGGGAGCTGCTCGTTCCTGAGTTTCACTGAGTCAGCTAGTTCCCCTCCGTGGTACAGACCCTGCTGCTGGCCCAGGAAGGGCTGTAAATATTTAGCTAGCTCTGCCTGTTGGTTTTGGACAGGGGCCCAGCCCATGTGATGGGGTTGCAGAACCCCCCTCCTGGATCTGGCTGCCCGCTGCCTCCCTGTGATCTGCTCAACTCTCCCCAGCCTTCAAGGAAACAGTGGCATGGGATCTAAGCAGTACTCCCCATGGATGCATGTCCCCCGGGCACCAGCAGCTGCAGCCCCAGGAAATCTCCTTGCTCCTTCCATGGAAAGGCCTGCTGCAGGTTTCTCTGCACTATTTTCTTTGAAGGACCATAGAAATTGGTGCTGGAGAAGACCCACGAAATAAGTGTTTCCATATGCTCTCACCCACACAGCTGGGCTGAAAAAAAGCCTGTTCTCAGAGCAGCCTCTGAAGGATGGAGGGTTGTGGGAGTGGGTGGTGGGGTAGTTCCTACCAGGACCAAATTGGGTTTGTTTAGGCTGCTACATCCTAGTGACGGCTCCTTGTAGGACACACTGCTGTCCCAAACCAGGAGGAGAAACTTCAGACCAAATGCAATGTTTTCAAAAGTGTCTTGATCATTGAGAGTGTTTTCCAGAAGCAGCTGAGGAAGCACTGGGTGGGTGGCTGTAGGAGTTTGGTTCCTTATCATCCCCAGTGCCTAGTGGCTGGCTGCAGTGTTCATATCTGCACTCTCGCAGTTAGTTGAGGTGGGTGCCTGAATTAAGATTTCTGATGCCTTTTGTTCCACTGAGATGTGTGATGGTTTTTGCCAAGAGAATACCCTGGTGGAATGAGGCCACCAGAACGAAGGATAAGGGATACTCGGGAGAGAAGCCAGATTGCTGAGACAGTGTTTTTATAGGTACTGAGAAGCTCCTGTTCCTGTGGGCTTCCCCATGTTTTTTGTTTTCTACAAGTGGGTAAGCAGATACTCCAGAGACCTCTCTGCTGTTCAGATGGGATGTGCAAAAAACTGTTACCCAGACTCTCAGGAGATCTGTGTTTCAGCAAAATTGGAGTGAGTTCATTGGTTGGGAGAAATGCTCCTTTCTTCAGTTGCAAAGGGTATAATAAAGTGTGGTGTGCCCTCAAATCCCATGGCTTTATTACCCTCTTAAGAGCTTTGAATTCATTTTGGCTTGAGCAAATCCACATCCTGATTAAAATCCCAGTCTAATGTGCTGTTGACTCCAAATAAAGGCAGGATAGGAATAAACAATGAAGAAAAGTTGGCTTTTCCTTCTGCCCCAGTGGAAGGCTTTCTCCAGGCAGGCAGCCAGCAGTGATATAACCCTGTAAAGTGCTGTAGACTGGTAAGGGAGCTGGGATATCAGCTGAGCTTCCAAGCAAAATGAGCTCATGCTGGCCTGCCGGCAAGTCCTGGGGTGAGGGTAGAGGGAGCTTGGATGCTTACTTAGCATCAGGTTAACACTTAGCTTGCTCGTTGTTCAGTGGTGGCTGCACAGGTGCTGTCAGATACTTCAAAGGCTGCATTACACAACTTCACTGATTTTCATTACAGTTCTATCAAATGAGTTGTCTCTGGCTGGTTGAGGTGTAGAAGCATGTTCTTGAACAGGTATTGTGCCTGACCTAGTGTCAAACCTAGTACGTGTCAAACCATGCTTGGTGATAACTGAACACAAGTTCTGAGCATGCCTTGTAGCAAATCATGGTCCATCTAGGTCTCCACAGCTGCTCCAGAGGCAGTCTTGCAGGAGCCCTCTGTCTTCTTTTGGCTAATATGCAGAAAGCACAGCTCCTTCAGCTCAGGCAAAGAATTTGGGAATGAAAGGAGAGGGTTGTGTTTAGCTGAAAAATACTGGGACAGAAAACACTGGGAAGAATTTGTTGGTTTCTCAGGTGTCTCCTCTCCTTGGTAGGTCATGTAATGTCAGCCCTCTGGGCAGCAGAGTGACTTTTCTATTCAATTTTTAGTACAGCTTTTGAGTAAACGTGATCATGCATTGAGTGTTGTGCTAGTGTTTGAGTCTCCTGGCCTTCGAGTTTTGTTACTGAGCTGGGATGTTGGTCACATTCCAGCATCTGGAAAAATGTCTCTGTAGGAAACCTTGTCAAACTCTTTAGATATTCTGTTTTAAATATCAAAATGTGAACATCTTACGAGCATTTGTGCTTCATCACATTAACTGGAGTTCTAGTAGATTCATTCACCTGAGCTTCTGAATGTTTTGTTCCTGCTTCAGTGAATCAGTACTTGAATTTGTGGTGGAAGTAAGAAGGATGTGAAAGTTAGAAGCAAAACTGAACATCTGTCATTCTGCTGAGTCAATCTGTTATCAATTAGTGATGACTGAGGTTTGCATCATTGGAGTGTTATATTGGCGTCTTGTCAAGGGTCATCTTTGGTTTCTGTGAGCAGCAAGTGAGGACATGAGATAAGTCATCGCCCAATTCTGTTATTTGTTGTTGTTGCTCACACAAGAATAAAAAAACAGGGTTTGGGTTTTTCTTTGCTTACATCACCAGTAAAAGCCTGATCATGCTGTCTGAATAACCTGCAGTTACTAGAATTGATTGCGTAGCAGTTAAAGGGGCAGGAAGATCATTTACACCCCAGTAAGTTTAGGTAAGCAAAACTTCAGAGCTACTTCTGGCAGAACACATAGAGTTTCAAACCTTGTGGGTTTGGGTCATTGCAAGCCCCAGCCCCGGAGCCAGGCTGGCAATGGTGTGTGGTGTGGCACACTGCAGAGCTGCCCTTCTGAGATCTCAGTTTCAGACCTGATCCTGCAGCCATGGATGAGAGATGGCCAAGGAATAGCAATTAACTTGTGGTGTGTCCATGTCTGGAGAGATTTCAGGTGTCTTTTTACACAGAATTCTCTTTTCATGTTTGATAAGTGCCCCTACTTAGGTATAGGGAGCTGTCATAATTAACAGCTAGCAATAGGCATTTAGTAGGCAGTTAAGTTTCAGTAATGGGGTTCATAATCATAGGGTTGGAAGGGACCTCCAAAGGTCCTCTAGTCAAATAGTCAAACCCCCATACAACAAACGGGGACATCACTTGCCAGACCAGATTGCTCAGAGCCCCATCCAGCCTGACCTTGAATGTCTGTGAGGATGGGGCCTCCACTACCTCTCTAGACAACCTGTTCCAGGGGTCCAGTGGATCTAAGTTCATGTATTTTGTAGTATTGCTGACATACCACTGATTAAGTGGTACTATGAACTTCTGTGGTTGATGCCTAGCCATGGGATGTTGGTCACATTCCAGCATCTGGAAAAATGTCTCTGTAGGAAACCTTGTCANCACCACTGATTAAGTGGTACTGTGAACTTCTGTGGTTGATGCCTAGCCATGGGGGCTGCGTTGGCAGCATCAGCAGTGTTTGGGTTGTGGTGCGGGTTATTGGGTCACTCCTTCCTGATTTCTCCTCTGTTCCCTACAGGTATACATTATCAAAGTCATCTGGTCCAATGGGTCCACAGAAGTCATATACCGACGGTACAGCAAGTTCTTTGACCTACAGGTAAGTGTTTCATCAGTCCTGAGGTTGTGACTTCAGCGGGTGGAAAACTATGGTTAATGTCAAAGTGTGACTCCTGTCTTACACTGAGCACGGCTTTTGTACTCCACCAGAGTGTCTTCATCTGAGAAAATGTAAATGCAAATACTCGAAAAAAGCTTGAGCTGAAAGTGCAAAACTTCAAGAGCTGGACTCCTCAGCCGAGTGCCACTTGTCAGTGGGGACACCCTGGAGCTTTTGTTTGTCCTAGTGTTACAGGTCTGCTGTCACTCCCTGGACTAAACACCTGCAGGGCTGCAGAGGTGAATACCTGCAAGAGAAATCTGTGCAAGTGGTGGGTTTTTTTCATTGGCTTTGAGAGGGGCGTTTTGTTTGTTAAACCCTAATGCCATTCCTGTGGAGCAGATACCAGGCCTTTTCCAGCTGCTATCACAGCAAAACAGAATTAATGCTGGGAAATGGAGATTTCCTGGATCTGTGTCCCACTGGCTGGTGTTTCAGGGAATGGGTGCTGGGGAGGTGCCTAATGACTGGAGTAGAGCAGTGCCAGCCCAGAGGGCAGCAGATGCTTTAGCAGTTACCTCCTGGAGTAGAATAGAGCTGGGAAGGAAGTGGAGCTGGGTTGGAGGGAAGAGGCTGGAAAGGCAATTGGGACTGGTTGGTTTGCAGAAAACTGAAGCCAGTGTTATGAGTGAGCAGACAAAGGGTGTTTTCCACCCCCTTCTTGGTGGAGAGGAGTTAAAGGGTCTATCTGAGCCTTATGAGCCAAAACTCAAACTGAGTTGCTGGAACAGGCTCTGTGCAGAGGAGAAAGGAAAATGCATGAAGTGATCTATGGACCAGCAGCAGCTGCCCAGAAAAGTTACTGGCATGTCCTTCTTGGCCTGTGCTTGTGACTGGGAGAATCATTGGGCAACTTTTTCCTCGAGCTGTCTGCTCACATGAGGCTGGTCTACGAATTAGTCTCCTTCACTGGAGACATTTAAGACCCTCCTGGATGTGTTCCTGTGTGACTTGGTCTAGGTGATCCTGCTGCGGGAGGGGGATTGGACTAGATGATCTTTCGAGGTCCCTTCCAATCCGTAATGATTCTGTTATTTGAGCAAAAGTTTGCTGTGGTTGCTTGGGAATGAGGATGCCTTTGTTGAAATTGCTGTATCCAGGCACAGATATGCTGCTAAAATTACAGTGGATCCGGGCCTGCCCAGCAGAGAAGCCCACGGGAACCCAGATGGCTTTCCCAGATTCAGTTAGTCAGCTGGCTGCAGGTTAGCCTGTGAGACTGAGCTGCTCTCATCAATGCTGCCCTATCCTCTACCTGACAAGGCACCTTCTGCAGAGCTGAAGATATGGCCATGAGCATGACCATGTTGAGTAAGCGCTGGCCAACCAGTGACAGCCCAGCTTTGGCAAGACCATGGGTATGCTTACTGTGCCCCGTGCTTATGTCCCACGGCACTGTGCCAGATGAGGTAAGGTGAGGTGGGGTGGCACAGGCAGCTGATAGTGCAGGCAGGGTTAAGCTGTGTGCAGCTGCTTGTGTAACCACGGAAATACTAAAGTAAATAAGCAGAACAGCTGTTGGGCAGCAGCCAAGGCTGGAAGGAAATGGAGCTCAGCGCTTCCTTCTCTGCAGCATCTTTTCTTCGGTGGTGCTCCAAGGTGGTGGCCAAAGTGCATGTGGTTGTTTGCTGTAAGATGGTCAGAGTCTGCCTGGGCTTATCTGTGATAACCTGGTGCCTCCAGGGGTGCTGTGGCCCTGGGTTCTGTGGCTCCTTATGTAGAGAAGGAGTGGCTGTCCTTCCTCACCTTCCTTCTAGTGGCTGGACCTGTGCATACTCCTAGATCGAAAGTGTTGTCACTGGAGGCCGTCTGGTGTTGGAGACTTGGACTGGCTCTGCAGAACACCCTGGAGCACCTTTAGAGACAGAGGTGCTTTCTTATATATAGGATGGTGCGGACAGAACAGTTTAAAGCAGACATCTCTCCCCTTCCCTGCAGCTTTTTCTTAAAAAAAAGTAGTACTAAAAGGAGTAAGCACTCCTCCTTGGCTCTGTTGAAAAAATGAATGAAATTGTGAGTTTTCCTCTCCTTCCCCCTTATCACACACACTTCCTGGTGTCCTTATTTTAAACTTGTGCTGCAGTACACTGCAAATTGGATCAAAAGGCAAGGAGTGAAACAGATCCTCTTAGCACAGTGGAAAAAAGGGCTCTAGGTAGGCTGGGTAGCACTGACTGTTGCTGGAGGCCTTCATTATGTGACCGTTGCATGATTCTATGCCAGTTTTAGCTCTTTAGGCAGAAATTTTCCATGCTGGAAATTATTGATGCTTCCAAAACGGTTCAGCTCCTGCTGAAAACATAGTAAGAGGGAAAAATATTTTTCCTGGGACCGTTTCAGCTGATCTTTTTGATGTGTTGGAGGAAGAATTGGAAACTTGAGTTGCAGGTGATCCCTGGGTCAAGAATCTGTCTTTCATGTTATCCAGGGAAAATCCATCTAAATTTATTTGTACTTGTGTCCCTGAGCAATCATGATGCACACATGTTTGGGTAGAGGTGTTTGCTAATTTAATATCTGCCTTCCCACTGAGGCTGGCTGTACTTTCCGTACTCCTGCCAGTGGTTGAGCAGGGCTTTGCTTTTTCAAGAGCAGTTTTGGCCACCTTTGGGTGAAGGTGGGTGCATCCTCTCTTGCTGTCAGCCCAGCAAGAGTACAGTAAGCTGTTTGATCCAAATAGAAGAGAGAAGAACTTGTTGGTGCAAAGCAAGGGCTGCTGGGGGCTGACCCTGGGCTGATGTGGTGCTGCAGTTCAGAGTAGCCCAAGCATGGCTGTGTGAGTGGTTGGGGATTTGCTCCTGATAGTCCCTCTGGGGACACAGTTGAATGACTTGTCACCTTCCATTGTGGCCAAACAATTATTTCAGGAGTAGGGCCAAGTAAAACACATGCACGCTTACTACTGACAGCCCTGCTGGCGAGCCTGCTCCCACTGCAACCAGAGGGCAAAGTGTCCTTCCCTCCCCAGCCAAGCAAGAATGACATTCAAAACACAAACCACTGGCTCAGCCAAAATGGGGGATGTGAAGCCTGAAGTTCTCCCAGTGCTGGTCTCTGCCTCTGTTGGGATGCAGAGATGTCAGACCAGCTGTGTTCTCCATACTGGGACGGTGGCTGCAGTAATGCTGCAGGCTGTGCTGTTATCAGCTGCGTGCATTCAATGTTTTGTCTGAATACTGTGACCTTCTGGAGCTGTCACTGATACCCTGAGGTTGATCCTCTTCTGCAACAGTCCTGGTTTACAGCTCATTGCTGTAGCAGCCCTTCTGAGCACAACCCTGCTCTTCTTGTCCTGCAGTGGCAAGACCTCTTCTTTCTGCCCCATCACTGGCTTCCACTTCATTGATCACACTACCGGTCATCTGCTGTCATGCAGGAAATAGTCACCTCCTCTCTTAGGTCTGGTGACTGATGCTTATTCCACGAGTCAGCTTGTGCATCCCAGCACGAGGCACAGGCTGCTTCCTCCTGGTCCAGTGCTTTAAGCAGAAGCAGTGGTGGCCCTCACCCCTCATGATACCTCATGATACACTTGGGTATCATGCAAATCATGTTCTGGACACTAACTGGGGCTGGCAGGTATGCTGGAAATGTTAGCTGGCATGAAAGTGCGTACTCAGATATATGCGTGGCTGTCTCTGGTGGGCAGACTGAGATGATCAGAGTAGAGGTGGAGACCCTTCCCATGAGGCAAGAGCTATGCAGTGACTGCAGAACTGTTGAATCATACCGGACACATCACTCTGAAGGAGGCTGGCAAGTCTCTTGAAAGGACTTTGTTGAAGCCATTGGTTGTAAGGAGCAACTGTTGGTTGCAGAACAGATACTGGCTTGTGCTTTGTGTTTTTTTATGGAAACCCCCAAAAAGAAACATTTTTTCCCCACTCTGTAATTATGAGCTCACCAGTCACGATGGCAGTCATTTCAAGTCTTCATGTGACCAAGAGCCACTGCTGTCTCGCTGTGCTCCAAAAATGTCCTTACACCCAAACCCATCATTTTATGCCTTTCCTGCTATTCCCAGACTGCCCCCATACTTTCCTAAGGCAGGTGCTCTGCTCCATGTCATCGTCTTCCTCTGCTTTTCAGCTGCAGCCACTCTCATCTTGATCAGGAGTCTCTGCCTGACTCTTTTCAGTCTTGTCTTGTTTTGTGCCAAACAGCAAGGCTTGTGTCCTCACAGTTAAGAGTGGATTCCAGGCTGCTTGCAGGCTGTGATGAGGCTGGGTCTTAAACCTCCCTCTTGGAGCAGGCTTTCCTCTCTGTGCCTTGTCACCAGCATAGCAGCAGCTCTTACTCTGGTAGGTGGCTGCAAGCCCTCAAAAATTTGCCAGTTTGCCATGGAGGGATGCCCTTCCTGGGGACAGGTAATGGTCAGGCTTTTCCTTTTGCAATCAGAAGCCTTTCCTTCAGTCCCAAATGAAGGCTGTGGGAGAAGGTGTTGCTGTATGGGTGCTCCTCTACATATCACAGAATCAGTAGGGATTGGAAGGGACCTCGAAAGATCATCTAGTCCAATGCCTGAGGTTTAATTTTAAGCCCAGCGATGCAGATGTGACATGAGCTGGAGTAACTGTTCTTAATGTGGGATTTTTAGTCAGAAAAACTGGGACATATCAGCACCTTTAAAGATGGCACTGGCTTTCTCCTCCACTCCATTCAGCATATGTGTTGAGTGTGTTTCCCAGTCCTCTCATTTGTGCAATATGTTTAACAAATTCTTCAGGTTCTTAGCTGGAAACTTTCAGCTTTGACCCACCTGGAGCGATGTCATCTTGGAAGAGTCCTGCAGCCCTCAGGCCAACAGCTTTGTGTGTAACACCAAAGAAAATAGCCTGTTGAAATGATGCCTACTTCTGTGAGAAAACTGGCAAAAGGCAGTGGTCTGTGCACATTGTCTTGGCGTGGAAGACAGGACAGAACAGCCCTTCTGGAGAGGGTTCTTCACCTCGTGTCCATACAGCCACCAGGCAAAGAGTGGGAGTCTCAGTAATTCAGGCTGGTTTGAAATATAGCACTACCCTAAAACGGGCTGAGCAGACACTAGCTGGCACACAGAGGATAATTGTTCTCATCAGCCTGTTTCAGGCAGTTGGACTTGTGAAAAATTAAAATGAGCCTCAGGCTTGCCTTCCTCCATCTGCATTCTTCCTCCTCTGCTTTTTAAGCTGGGCTCTTGGCAGGGCACGTGGTTCACAAAGGTGAAGTAAGTGTTATCTTGATTCTCCAGATGTGGAAAGCAAGAGGCAGGAGTGTGACTAGTGTGTTCCAAACAGCACAAGGCTCCTGGAAGTGGGAACACAAACTGAGGCACCGCTTGGATTTCACCCGTTTTCTAGGTTGTGCCTGGTCCTGGCGGCCCCTTTGGTGGAAAAGCCCCAAGGCAGCTCAGCCATGCCATGGCTGTGAGAGGTGGATGTCTTCTTGAGTCCAGGGATTGTAAACGGGCTCTTTCAATTAGTTATTTCATAACAGGAATCCTATTTCAACACTTTGGGGATTTTTTTTTTCCTCTGAGGTTTCTGGAGTTCAGCAAAATTCTGTGCAGTTGCGTGTGCAATGTACTTTGTGGTTCCAACCCTCCACAAAAATAAACTACCAGGATCTCACTCTTAGGCAGCTGGATCATGACAGACAGGCCCTTGCGTGACCCAGGATAATCAAAAAACCCCACAGCTTCTTACAGTGAGGTTCCTGCTACAAAACACCAGCGACTATTTGTTCTTCTCTGTGCCCAGACTGCACTGGAAGCCCTGAGCTGAAGTATGGAAACAGTGAATTGCCATAATCAAGATAAGAAACATCTCCTGTTAATTCAGGACTATCTCTGTAGAAGAAAGAGCCAGTATTTTTCCAGCAGTGTCTCAAAGATCTTCCTTCTCTTCTTCTCTCCACATGGAACGCACACGGCCCAGTGCGCTTCAGCCTGGTTATAAGTTGGCTCCTTAAGTGTTTTGTCTCTCCAAATGCCTCCCATTTATAGCTTTCCAGCTCCTGGCAGCCAGTGCATTCCCATCTGTGTTCGCGCCAAGGGAGGTCACTGGCTCTAGCTGGCACCCTGACTGGCTGCTGTGTTCTCTGCCTGGCAGCCAAGCAGGCCTGCAAGCTGCTGAGAGCCTGGCCCTGCCTGTGGTGAGTGGCAGCCTGTCCACCCCACAAGTTGGGGTGGGATGACAGTTCCCAGGGCCACCTACATGAGTGGTGGAGTCACTGGACAACATGCATCTGCAGCAGAAATAATCTTCAATTCTCATAGTTAAGTGTTCCTCAGGTAGCTGCCAGGAGCAGCACTGGATGGTCCTTTGTTCCAAGCTGATGGGCAGTGTTTGTCCTTTTTCTTTGCAGCTCCGCAGGCTTTTCCTGTACCCTCGACAGGTTTCTGTAGTCCCACTCTTGGCCTCCAGAACAGTTTTCTTCTTACTGGTTTGCTATCAGCCCTGAGGGCTTCTCTCACCTCCTGGCTCTCATCTGCCATTAGATGGTCCCTTGTTCTCACATGGGATGGCTGTGGTGGTCCCATGGCAAAGGAGCACCAGCTCCTGAGCCTGTGCTCTGTTCTTTCATCCCTGCTGGCACTCCCTGGTCTTCTTGCCTCTGGAAACTTGGCTGGGCAGCTGGAGGAGACAGCAGGAGCAGCCTTTGCTTCCCAGCCCTGTGGGAAGGAAGTCCCATGCGAGGCATCACTGCGATCTGACAGGGAGCCTGTGTTAAGAGTAACCCGTGGAGCAGGGAGGCAGAAAAAGGGGGAACTTCAAAATGTTGCCTCTTGAGGACAGAGCGTAGAGCTCTTGCTAACAATCTGATGTTTTATTTGGTGAGACTTTCAGTAATGCAACGTTGAGAAGTTGTCCTGTAACTTGAGCCAAGGGGTTACATTAGCTCAGGGATGAGCTAATGCCCTTCTACTCCACAGTTACTTAATGAAGGAGCCCTGGAATTTCAGCTGCCCTGTTCCTAGCAGTGCTGTGCTGCGTCTCCAGGATGTCAGAAGCTCACTAATGGTCCCTCTCCTGCCTATGGGGCTGGTCCCTGGGGAGGTGTCCAGGGCCCTGCTGCTAGTGCCTGCCAGGAGCTGCTTGTGGCCAGGGACTTTGATGAGGTTTTTGTGGGTCTGGGCTGTTGTGAGCCCCAGTGTCTCCACCAGGCTCTTAATCTGTCTAACGCAGCTCAGTTTTGTGGTGGAAAGACCTGCAATTTATATTATGTGGCAGTAGCCCTGGATCTAAAATGAACCAGTTTCAGGCTGACTGCTGCTGCTGCTGCCTGGGGAGGACCCGAGGATGGATAGCAGTAAATCAGCACTGTGGAGTCTGTCTCGGAGAGCTGAATTTTCAGTAAAATGGCCAGGACCTGTTCATACTGCTAAATCTGTGTGGTACAGACCGTAGCATGCACCACGTGTGTGTCGTGGGCTTCTAAGAAGTGGAAGCATCTGTGCAGTTTTAGGATGAGTGGGAGATGGAAATGAGCTGGGAGAGGCTGAAGGACATGATGGTTCTGGGTTTGTCCTGCCCTTGCAGAGGAAGGTGATAAAGCTGAAGGGACAATGTGTTTTTCTGCAATCTGGGTTTCTCACTTTCCTGTGCCTTTCATTCTATACATCAGGCTGTTGTAGGTCTGCCGTGGAGCTGTAAATCACTGTGGAATGGTGAAAGCACTTTCAGTGAAGGATGTCTTGGAGAGCCCCCTTGCAAAGTGAGGTGTAGACCTCTGCAGTGATCTTCCCGGGTCCCAGTGGGCCTGAGGACAAGAGAATTTAACCACTTGCTCTCCCTTCCTAGGATCCGTTCCTTCTGAGAAGCGATGTGCCTCTCTTCTTATTTCTTTGCAAGGTTTTTTCACTTCTCCTGTATGTGCTCTGCCCTGAGGCTTGGGATCCAGCACACACCTCTCCTGGGTCTGTGGTCACATCCCACAAGAGGGACTAGGAGGCAGGTCTGTGCCAGCTGCGGCGAGGCTGCGCTCTTAGCATTTTTAGGGCAGACCTTGCAGGGAGAGGAGGATGGGTGTGCAGGATCTGCCCTTCCTCCATGATTCATGCCTTCCAGCTGGCCGGCAGCAGGGAGGGGGACCTCATTAACCAGAAAATGGAGAGGGGGAAAAACATGATGTGGTGCCAGTGGGTGGGTGCTCCAGGACTCCAGCAGCCAGCCTCCAACAGCCAGCATGGTGCTGTGGTGACTCCATGGTTTTCCTGCCACTGCCTGAGGCTTAATTTATGCACCATTGTGGGGCTGTTGCAGTGCTGCTGGATGCATGACACCCCTTCTGCTCATTTTCCCTTTGGCTTGTGGCTCGAACACATCCCCAGAACGTGCCGAGCTGCTCTAACTCCTGTTCTCTGATAACTTTTATATTCAGGTATTATCTAGGATTGCAATGTGTGCAATAACCACCATGGGAAGTGGTCTCCTTTGTAATCTTGTGGCCTGAGGAAAGCCAGCATGTTCTCTGTTTTAATTCCACCTCCCTGAGTCTTTCTGCCTTCTTGGTACCATATCTTGAGGCCTTTGGAGTAGGGGTGAGTCACTGGGTAGTGAATTGTAAAAGATGTTTATAGCTGTCTGTACCTGGCAGCATGAAAACTAGATCTTGGAGATTAGCTTTGGGAGGTGTAATTAAGTTTGGTAAATTTATTGTTTTAATACTACCTTTGGTAGAATATTTAGGGTTTGGCCAAGAAAATTATTCCATTCCAATATAATTTTTCAGTGTTGATACCACATTCAATTAGCCAGACCAGGTATTTTTTAATACACAATGTGCTGTTGTACACCTTACAGAGAATTCCTTGTGCTCTCATTTTTCTCTGCAAGTTCAGCTTACTGATCTTTTGCTATGAGCTGTGGCCTTATATTTGACCTTTTCAGAGAGGAAAAATGTATTTTATTGTAGTAAACTTTGAGAAACGCCTCCCTTGGCAACTGGTTTGGCATCCCTCAGGGCTTGATCCCTGCTCCCCAAGCT
Organism: Rhinopomastus cyanomelas; assembly: GCA_013400115.1. Classification (NCBI taxonomy): domain Eukaryota; kingdom Metazoa; phylum Chordata; class Aves; order Bucerotiformes; family Rhinopomastidae; genus Rhinopomastus; species Rhinopomastus cyanomelas. The sequence continues at coordinate 646,350 of VXBP01008521.1, forward strand.
GGCAGCAGATGAGCCCACATCCCTGTGAGCTTGGAGTAGCTGTGAGAGGGAGGGGCTGGAGGGTGAAACCTTTCCCTGCTTTGTACTGGTGGTTAAAGGTCAGTTGGTTCAACTGTATTGTGCAACCTCCCTCCTGCGTAGGTACACAGCTCACTCTCGGTATCACAGAGCCATCCCAACAGCCCTTTGGGACCACAGCCTGGCAGGGTCCAGCTGCCATTTGCGAGTATTTTCTGGTTCTTCCTTTAGAAAAAGAAATATTGTTGGAAAATGAATGAAACGTGCTTTTCCAGAAAATGAAATGGAGGGTCTCCTCCGCTATGTGAGAATTTCTGCCCGTAGAGCTGCAGCTGGCAGCAGGCATTGTCCATCTCCAGCCCCAGGGAGCACTGGGGTGTGGAAACCACTAGCACCTCTGGTAAGGACCAAAAGTGCTGGAGTTCTCTCTTAGTCTCAGTCAACAGGAAGTTGCAAACCCATATTTTTGAACTGCCTGTGTATGTACTGAAGTGGCTGGTGAAATCATAGCAGCATAGAGGAATCACGTTGGAATGGGCCTTAGAGATCATGTACTCCAACCCCTCTGCCCACTTCTCAACTAGACCTGGTTGCTCAAGGCCTCATCCAACTTGGTCTTGAACACCTTCAGGGAAGGGGCAGCCGCAATCTCTCTGGGCAGTCAGTTCCAGAGTCTTTCCTTGGACTGAAGAACTTATTCCTAAGATCTAATCTGAACCTCTTCTCCTTCAGCTTAAAACCATTTCCTCTTGTCCTCTTGCTTGATTCCTTTGTGAAAAGTCCCTCCCCAACCTTCCTGTAGGTTCCCTTCAGGTACTGGGAGGCAGCTATAAGGTCCCCTCAGAGTCGTGCCTTCCCTACCCTGAACAACCCTTGCTTCCTCAGTCTGTCCTCATAGCAGAGCTGCTCCAGCCCTTGGATGATCTTTGTGACCTTCTCTGAGCACCAGATCTGGACACGGTGCAATGGGGAAGCTGTGCAGCAGTTCAGAATGGTGAGATTTCCTCATTCTAAATTGAGAGGAATGTTAATGTTTAAATTTCAGCAAAGGAAGAAGCCCAGTTCAGCTTGTGTAAAAGTGTTCTCTTGGTTTTTCACTGTTGATCTTTTTGGAATAAAAAAAAAATATCTCCTAGATGAGTCACTTAAAACACAGAAAAAAATCTATTCAATTTTAGCTGTGGAGTTTTATCGTTCAACTTGAAAAGTTAATTGAAACGGATACTTGTCTGCTGATCTTGGCAAATCAGCATTTTCCAGCTCCCCATCTCTCCCCTTCCCACCTCTCTGCCCACCTCTAGGAGATAAAATAGTCCTGTTGGACCTTTCAAGGTAGCTCTGAGGCTTCTGTTTGGGTATTGGGAAGCAACTATTTTTCACCTGTCCCAGGTGCCTGCTTTAAGCCCCAAAACCCTGGTGGGTTTCTTTTAATCAGCCAGTGAGTTTAGCCAGCAGCTTTTCACGTTTGCTGTTCTCATGTCTGTGCAGTGAGATTACAGCTGCTGTCAGGGTTCAGTGCTCTATAGTGGTTTAATTATACTGGAAAACCTTGTCATTTCTCAGTCTCCCTGATCAAGTCCCATAAAGCAAGTGCAGTTCAAGGTGTGGTTTGGGCTGGATTTTGTGTGAAATCTTCTTTCTCATGTTTAAAAGCAGAGAGCGGCAGGGTTGTGGCTGCTGGGGCTCCTCTGTGGTGCCTGTTTGCTGGCCCCAAGCCCCGGCAAAGGGCAGATACCCCAGGTTAGGGCAGCATTTTCCCTGGAGTTGCATTGTATTTTATGCAGTCCCACAGGTTCCACATGGGGCTCCCCATACCTCACTATGCTGCTCAGTGTTAGCTCAGCCCTTGCCTGTGAAATGCATTAGCTCCCCCATAAGCTGCATGGCCAGTCTCCTCCATCAGACATCACTTACCAGCAGTGCTCTGGTTTTGCAGTAAGTGAAGCTTTCTGGAGAGCTCCAGCCCTCTGGCCATGGGTGGCTAAACTCAGAAGTGCTGTAACACCTCTTGTGGTCTTAGACCATTGTGGGAATGGTGGCAGAGCCAGGGTCCTGCGCAATGCTGCTCGACTTGGGATTTGGGGCACCATTGAACTTGGCATCTGTAAATCCCACCTTTTCTGTGAATGGTGCCACATAAGGGCAGAGACCTCCGTGAAGAGAGACACACTGCTGGTGCAGTAGGAGGTGGTGTAGGGATGCTGGTCGGAAAACAGGTGGTTAATGCTGTCCATGGAGCTATAAGCTCAAAGCTCCAGAGTTCCACCAGCTCTGCCTCTGCTAGACAGAGTTTTATTGTCAGATGGGAGAACGTGGAAGGGAGCATGATCATACTAAGGAGTATCTATATCATATGGGGACCCTGTTTTTGGCAGTTAAACCTCAGGAATTTGTGTGTCTCATTTTCCACCTGTGTAGTGGCACTGGCTGCTGTAGAGCTGCTCTTGATTGACATCATCAGGAATAAAATCCTCCCTTATGTGGAGACAAAAATGGCTCCATGTTGGCCTTTCTGCTAACTGTGGTTGCTTGGAAGATGGGGTTTATGTTTAGGGAAGGAACAACAGGGAAAATAGACAGCAAGAAGGCTGGTGCAAGACGAAGGTAATGAGGTTGGTGGTGTTTCTGACCTGCAGTGCTCTCCAAATGGTAGGACTGCAGCTTTTGCAGCCCTGTCTATAGCTCAGTGCCTCCTCCTTTTGTCTTGTCACGTTTGGGCCTGCCACAGATTTAAGACTTTGCACTAATTTCAGGGCTGGAATGTACCAATCTGCTGCTCATCTGAAGCGGGAAAGGTTTTGGGGAAGGGAGGGGTTGGGGAGGTCAGGTCATGAGTTATCTGGGGAAGAAGGTAAGGGGCAAGTCACCCTGAGGCTTTGGCAAGCATGCAGCTTGGAATGGCTTGGTATGTGTGTAAAGTCCCGCTGTGACCCAGTGTTGAAATGCTTGACTGAAGGTTGCCTTTTCGTATGAAGCACCATGTCAGATGTGAAACCAGATCTGACTGGAGTATTTGAACCTTCCCCGTTGCTATAGTTTGGCTGCTCAACACATGAAATAGGACAAATGTATTGGTATTTCTCCATCGTTGTTTCCATTTCCACAACAGAAAATAATTCTCATGAGTTCTGAGTCTTCTAAGCCAGTCTACTTCTGGTTTCTATAGCAGAGATTGTGAGTGAACTTGAAGTACCTTTGCATCCTTCCCTATGGCTGCTGCTGTGACAACATTAGTGATAGTTGTGGTTCTGTGGTCTTTGACACCAGACAGGGGCAGGTCCGTGGTCTGTGCTGAGGCTTCTTATGGGGTACTTTCCTGCGTGACACAGCCGCAGCTGTGCTGGAGGGACGTTTCCATGGAAGGGATGTGGAAGAGGAAATGGTGCAGACCAGCATCACCCCTGGGATATTGCTGTTCTGTCTCAAGCGAGTATGCCAGCAAGAGCAATTTCCCATGGCTGGGTCACTGGGGTGAATGATGGATGCTGTACTGGCTGTTTGGTAGTGTTAATGCTCTGTTCCTGGGGCCTGAGCTGCAGCTTCGTGTTTTCATCTGTGCAGTTTGCACAGCCTAATGCCATCTAGAAGCTGCAGTTACCAGAAATTAAACAGAAAAAGCATTAGAAAAATACTATGGAGACAATTGTGACTTCCAGGATTCATCAGCAGTGATTAAAATGTAAAAAGTGATCTGTTTCATCATCCAAGAAGCAGAGGGAGCAGCAGATCTCTGAGGAGACTGTAAATGGAGACTGCTTGGTGCTGTTCTCCAAATTTCAGGGTTTTTTAAACACAAAGTTTCTCCCAAATGTGTTCGAGACAAGCTTACAGAAGAAAGGAAGGCAAGCAGTGCTCTTCCAGAGTTGTTTTGGCCATTCAAAAATAAGTGGTGTTATCCCAGGCTGTCTCACCCAAAGTGTTACTAGAGCTGGGTTTTGGAATGAGGCAGTTTATCTGCTCTTTCTTTCCTGGGCTCTTCAGAGCAGGCACCAGGAACTACCTGTTGCTTTTAAAGACATACAGACATGGGATGTCTTAAAAAATTATTATTAATGCTCTTGGAATTGTGCTCTGTAGGTGATGAGCACAAAACAGACAGAAGTCACTGCGGGAGCAGGGCCTGGGTGAACTTCTGGAGAAGTGTGGTAGATTCAGATCAGATATTAGGAGGAAAATCTTTACATTGAGGGTGCTGAAACACTGGAACAGGTTGCCCAGGGAGGCTTGTGGATGACCCCTCCCTGGAAGTGTTCAAGGCCAGGTTGGATGGGGCTCTGAGCAACCTGGGCTGGTGAGAGGTGTCCTTGCCCCTGCAGGGGTTGGAATTAGATGATCTCTGAGGTCACTTCCAACCCAGACCATTCTGTGATTCTAAGTGTACTTATCTTTTCATGATTCTCACTTTTGCCCATCTGCTGCAGTCAGCAATGAGGTGCTGGTTGCGATGGTGATACTGGCAAGTAGAAACTCCCATTCTCTCATCACTAAACAAACATAATGTGTCAGTGATTTCTGAGCTCCTGTGTGCAAACAGAGCTCACCAACTTCGTGTTCGGGTCCATGTGGCTTATGAGCAAGTACCTGGTGTAGCACAGGCCTCAGGCATAGTGGAGGGATGTCTCCTGCCCTATCCATGCCAGTGAGCTGTTCACAGGCACCAGTGTCTGCCTCTGCCTGATGCTTCCTGTAATTTCAGAGAAAAATTTCTCCTGCAGTAGCAGCTGCTGCCAATTTGTGTAGCCCTTTTTTTCTCTGACCTCAGTTAATCCTTTTTTGTCTGTTGCTGAGTGATGCTTAATGTTTTCCATTGAGTTTTCACAATCCAGCCTCTGTAATGCCATTTCGTAGTGCTGAGGAGGTTAGGATTGCTTCTGCCTGGTGATGTGACTCATCCCCTGAATCCTGTAACTAGAGCACATCAAGAAACTGCTCGGTTATGTTGCCCTTTGGCTGCCATTGCTGTCTTTGAAGACCCAACTTGCTTGGCCATTGAATGGACATTATGTGGTGTCACACCTGAGGAGTCCTTCCTGAGGCTTGACCTCCTACATTTTGTATTGCAACACTTCAAATCTGAGTTTGCTCTGGGCTGGTCCATCTGGCTTCTAGACTGTTGTGTTTTCACCCCCTTTCTTCACAGACAGTCCAGGGAGCTGCAGGAAAGGGGCCTGTCTTAGAACTGCAGAGACTAAACATCATGAGCCTGTGAGCCACTGCCAGATGTTCTCTTTCCCAGTCTATCTGCTTGGCAGATGCTCCCCAAACTAGCTGGCTTCAGGGCACAAGGGTGCTTTGATCTGCAGAGAACATTTGCAAAGTCTCTGGTTCTCAGTGTGCAGCCGTGTCTCTCAGCACGTCCCCATGGGGCAGGGGTGCTGCTGTAATGGAAGCTGATTGCCGGACCTGCATCTGTTCCCCACTGCATTTGGGGATCAGTGTGACACCGTGCCTTGGTGGGTCAGTTTTGGATCAGGGCTGTTTTTCCCCTAAGAGGAAACTGGCTAATGCCCTGCTGCATGCATGGAGGTCAGGGTAAGCAGTGCATGTGAATGTCCCCATCTGGAGTTTGCTGCCACAGGGACAGCGGAGCACAGGAATGCCTGGCTACCCATGGCATTCTCCCTCTCAATGGAGGAAATGGGGAGTATGGGGTGAGAGCAGACTTGGCCTGAACCCATCTTTCCCCCATGGCAAGCCACTCTTTTCTCTCAGTGGGGAGGCTATTGCTCTCATAAAGAGTCTCCTGTGATTCTGCCACCCACTCAGACAGACACTGAAGCCTTTTGTTGAACTCCTTTTTTTTTTACCAACTTTTTCCCTTTGGGTGGTGTCAAAAGCTGACTGCAGATGGATAACGGACATGTCTGCTGGAGACACGGATTAGGTCAGCTCTCACTTGCTAGACCAGGATGGTGGAATGCGGTTTTATGCCAACCCTCCATCATGCAGGCAGAGTAAATCCTCTTGATAAGAGGAGGGTGATGTTCCCTTGCCCTATGCCTGTGATTACAGCTCACAGCCTGGCTCCAGTGTCTTCTCTGGTGCTATGCAAGAGTGAAAGAATTTGCTCTCCTCTCTGGGGTATTTCATTGCTCCCCAACCCCTGCTGGTGTATCTAATGCTCTTCAGTGATACGAACCCCCATCCCTTACATGAGTTGGCAAAGCCTTCCTGTCTCATCTGTAGCCCTGGATGTGCCACTTGGTACATGGAGACCCTGGGCTTTAGAGCAGCCTGACAACAAGCCCACAGTCCCTGACTGCAGAGGACTTGCTGTGAGAGCAATCCCATGCTCTTCTGGTTTATTGTTACCAGAGGAAGGCAGGACCTCTATGTTCACTGTTTCACCCTGACATTCCCTCAGATCAGATTTAAATGAAAAATAATTTTAACCCTCACCTTTATGGTTTATAATGGAAAATGCTTTTCATTTTGTCATGAAGAGCAGAATGGAGGCAAAGTGATGACACACTTTATTACCTACTGGCACTCGGCTCGAGGTTGTTTTTGCAGAGGATTCTTGAAGTGGCACAGCCTGCTCGCAGAGCTTAGACCTGTGGTTATGTCTATCGCTCTGTCTTTACACTCTCAGCTCTTACTTGGGCAAAGCTCTTTCTGGATGCTTTGCTTCCTGGGAATACTGCTGAGCACACACATTCCCCTCTCCCTAGGATCCTCTGCAGCCTACAGCGCTCTTAATTGATTCAATTAGGATATTATCTTACGAGTTTCCTGTTAATGAAGAAGCCTTCTGCCAGTGTGTTCACTGTTGATCCAAAGCTGCCTTTGAAAGGCTCCCTCTCCCCGGGTGGCCCCGCAGGCACTACCTTGTGCTTGGTTAATGGACAGCTTGCAGTAAGGATGGTCACTCCCTCAACTCATGGCTCAACAAGAGACTCTCTGCCCAGACATCGCTGGGTTAATAAGAAAAGCAACTAATTGATAAGATAAAGTCGTGGTGGAGATAAACGTGCTCAGTCCTGACATGCTGTGGTGGGAGCCTGGCTGGGAGTTGGATACACTCACTGCTGGAGCATCTGCCCTTGGCATGGCTCAGTGAGCCTGGTGGCTGCATGATCCCCCTCCCTACTGCAGAAGAATTGGGAAAAAGTGAGATGCAGCAGTTTCCTAGTCACAAAAGCTCATCAAAATGCTCCAATTTAATGGTTTTGTTTTGGTTTTTATTTTTGTTTTTAAGACTCTGCCACAAGTACTTTAAAATAATCTTGAAAGGGCAGCAACAACAGAGTTGGTGTTTCTTTTTTCCCTCATTTCTCTTCCCAACGTGGCTGAATGCATTGCTGGGAGCATGGTGTGGGCTCTTGGCACTCTCCAGTGCTCGGCAGGGAAAGCCATGCTGCAGAGGGCTGTTTGTCTGTCTCCCCCCTGCCCTGTCTCCCCCCTGCCCTGTCTCCCCCGCTCCCCAGGATCTTGGATGCCTGTTAGCAGTCTTGTTTGGAGCTTGGATGGAAACCCTCGCTCGCTGTGGAGATGATTTGTGGGAGCCTTCCCATGCCAGTTTCCTTCCTCCATTGCTTCTCGCCTGCTGGGGAGAAGGGGGCTTTCCCAGGAAACCTGCCCTGCCTTGCATGCCCTGGTTTCTCAGATTGCCATCATATGCCTTTGTGTCCCTCCCCCAGGACTGTGGGGTTGCTGTACTTTTACACTTTTCCCTTTGCTTTTTCTGTGCTGTGCCTACTCTCCTTGGCTTTCCTGGGCAAGAGCAGTGCTGCAAAATCAGCTGGAGCATGATGAGCCAGAAAGGGTTCAGCGAGCCTCAGCTCTCGTAGAGGCCTGCCAGCTGCCTTCCTCTGGTGGCATCAGGTCTGGAGCTGATCTTTTCCCGTTGCTGTTTCATGTTGGGTCTTGGTTTTGTGTGTGTGTGTGTGCAGTACTACGGAAGAACCATCAGCCCGTGACCCACAGACTGCAGTTCTGCAGATGTGGGCTCTTGAGTTTCGCTAATGCAGCCTGCCTGCCATGGTTACAGCTGGCACTGGGGTTGTTTTCCTTGGAGTGGGTTTTTGAACTGCTCCTCAGCCACAGGCTTATGTCTAGTAAAACTGATGAACTAGTGTTTGCTGCAGACTTCTCCAGAGCTGTGTGATGTGGCAGTCAGCTGTGGGACCAGCCACTCTGACTTGCTCCTTCCCTACTTCCTTTCTGTGTGTGCTGGAGGGTGCTCAGGCACCTCATAACCCTTTTTCCTCACACCAGCAAGAGACAAGAGATCAGCATGTGACTGTATGGGCACAACGGTACCAACCCTCAGCAGGCAGGACAGGGTCTGCTCTGGCTAAGGTGGTGCTGGTGGCTCTGGGATGGCTACAGTGGCAGGGTGCTCTGTGCCTCCTTGTGCTTGCTGAGCAGCTGCTGCAAAAGGCATTTTTGGTCAAGCAAAAAGTAATGGAGAACCGAGCTGAAGTTCTGGCCAGATTTCATGGGATCACATGGTTGGGAGCAGATCTAGCCAGAGGCATGGTCCAGGCACGTGCTCGTGGGACAAAACAGCCTGCACCATTGTGACTGGGAGGCTCAGAGTTTCCCCAGGGGTGAGAGATCCCCAGCTCTGCTCAAACCCAAGAAGAGAGGAAAGCTCCCCGTGACTCGAGTATTGTGTTGCTTAACAGCAATCAGATGTGCAGCATTTGCAGCTTGTTTTGCTCACCCTGTCCGCAGTCACAAGCTTCCTGGAGCTGCTCCCACAGGAAGAGCAAAGGCATCTCTCTGCTGTAGCACAGCTCGGGTGTTCTGTGGAGTAAGGGGGATGTGGTGTCATCCTCTGTTGTCATGAATGGAGGGCAGAGCAGGAGGCTTGGGAGGTGATGCTGCTCTGGGAGCCTTCGATTCTTTGGAGGCCAGTCTGTCTGCCACACTGGGGCTCGATTTGTGGCTGTTGGTAACATCACCACAGTCCCTGCTTGTTGCAGACTCTTTCACATTAGTGTTGAGAGAAAGCCCTAAACGCAGACCCTTTGTGCTTAATGTCATCCAGGGTTTGAGTTGCTTTGTTTTCATTTTGAAGAGAGTATTTGAGAACTTCTTTTGGTTTTCCTGTTGTTTTTGGGAACCTTGGGAGAGTTTTTTGTTTCTTTTCAAAACGTTGGAGAAAGACTTCCTTCCTTCTATCTTCTCTCCACCAAACCTCAAGAATTTCATCTGAGGGCATTTGAGATCCAAGAGAAAAAAAGGTGCCAGAACGGCATGTGTAGGGGTGGGGAGGACTATGACACAGAAGGCTCAGCGTTAGCATTACAGCACTTTAAACAAGCTCATGCTTAGCAGTACAGGAGTCCACAGCCCTTAGCTAGGAGCAGAGTTATCTTGTAAAAAAGATATGGAGAAACAGGTGCTAAAGAACAAGAGCCATAACCACCATGGAGCCAGGTGACATACACCAAGACCCCAGAGCTTGGCTCCACATGGTGAAGGGGCTCCTGGTGTTACATGGCAGAGCAGCACAGAACCAGGAGCATGGCTTGTGAGTCTGGCTGCTCGGTGCTGCCAGTCCTCCTGCCAGGCTGGGCGAGGGCTGCCTGCAAATGTCTCTCATGGGATGTATGGCTTGGGCTTGCCGGATGCAGTTTCCTCTTTGCATGAAATACCTTAAATATTAATTGGGCCAGAAGAGAATGGCTGTGTAGCCTTTGTAGGTGCTCAGGACACTTTCTGGACAGGTTGTCTCCAGTGCTTTCACAAGCAGTTAATTATTTATGTCAAGTGCAATAGCTCCAATTAGAAGAGGGCAAGACACTTTTCAAATGGGGACCAGTGAGCACTTCAAGTGATGGGAGACAGAGCTCAGATCCAGGCCTCAGAGAGAATAAGGGAAACTTTGCATCTCCCTCTCCTTTCTTCCAGTTCCTGAAAGGGGCCTATATATAGGGTGGGGAAGAACTACTTACAAGGGCATGGAACAATAGGATGAGGGTTCATGGTTTTAAGCTAGAAAAGGGTAGGTTTAGGCTGCACGTTAGGAAAAATTACTTTAATCTGTGGGTGGTGGATCACTTTGGAACAGATTCTGTAGAGAGGTGGTAGAGACCCCATTCCTGGAGACATTCAGAGTCAGGCTTGATGGGACCCTGGGCAACCTGTTCTAGTTAGAGATTTCCCTTCTTGTTGTAGGGGAGTTTGCACTAGATGACCTTTGCAGGTCCCTTCCAACCCAATACATTCTATAATCCTATGAAGTATTGGAGTCGATGGATGGATGGCTGGGCATGATCTTTCTTCTCTGTGTAAAGTGCCCGATGCAAATGGTGCTTTCCAGCAAGACCAAGTAAAGCAAATACTGAAGTGGATCCTACCAGGGCATTGCTGTTAAGCACCATAGTAGCTGCAAGGAAGTTGTAAGCATGTACTGAAGCACCAGTGCTGGCACCAAGCAGGAGCTGGCTATGACCTCTTTGCTTTTCAAACATACCAAGTGCAGTTGTATCAGTCAGGAAAGTACTTGTGTAAATGCTAAAGATATCGTAAAACATTTATCCCTCAGAGCCTGTGCTGTGTGTGACACTGCTGGTTAGAACAGGCTTCGCCTCCTCTTGGGGAGAGTGGCCTTGTGTCCTGCAAGTGAATCACTGACTTTAATCACCTCTCACTTCCTTTTCTAGATGCAAATGCTGGACAAGTTTCCCATGGAAGGAGGGCAGAAGGACCCCAAGCAAAGGATCATCCCCTTTCTGCCAGGTAGGCAAGTGGGCTTCAGCAAAAGCCATGATGGTTTTGGTGTGGTAGGAGCTTTTCCCAGCCTCTGTGTGTGCATGCACGTTACCCACTGAGCCATCTGAGCATTACTGAGAAGTTGGCCAGCACTGTGTCCATTAAAACATGTGTATTTGTTAGCAATGTGCCCAGCGAGTGCTAAACCCCTGCGGAAGCCTCAGCTGCTGCCAGCATCAGCCTTTGCAGCTGCCTGCTTGTTTTTGAAAGGGGCCTGGCCTGTGTAGCACAGGGCTGAGGATGGTGTGAGGCTTCCCAGGAGCTGCTCATACACTGTTTTTCATGTTCAGGGCAACTCAAAGGGCCATCCAGAGAGAAGGAAATGACAATTGAATTGCACACGTTAAATCAAGTTGATTGACAGCCTTGGCTTCCTCCTGCTATATTTGAGGCTGGCTGCTTAAAGCCAGGGTTTCTGTGGTGTGACGTGTGCCCTGCCAGGCTAGCATGCCATTGAGCATTTGTGTGTCTGAGGAGCAGTTGCAATGGGCTGTTGGAGGCTGCTTGTGGCTGCCCTTTGGTGCTGTTGCTCTTACAGGAAAGAAAGAACCCTAATATGCTTTGCAAAAATAATGAGCCTGAAGGGGCCTGGGAGTCTTTCATGCACCCATAGCTAATGGGTTTGACCACAGAGTTGTCTTTCCCCCATCCCCAAGTAGCTAATGAGCATATGTAGAAATGTCACGGTACCATAATCACTTCCAGCGACTGTCAAGTCCATTTAGTGAAGCCCTTTGTGCTGTGCTCTGCCTCCTGGCTTTTCTAGCAACATGAAGGCGTTTACTTTTCTCTGACTAGCGTGACGGAAATCATTTACGCCCTTTCTGAGCAAGCGGACCTCGAATGTGTTTCCCGTAGAGGGATTTCTGATTCTGGCTTGTCCTTGCATTGTAACGTCAGCAGATGCAGAGCACCCCTGAAGTTAAGGCAGCAACAAATCCCTCACAGTACCAGTGCTCCAGCCAGCAAGGACTGGGGAGGGACAGTGGGAGCCAAATTGCAAAGGGCAGAACTTGGAAAAGTTGGAGGTATGGCTTGGCCATGCTGCACTTGAGGAGATTCCCACCAAAAAGCTGTTTGTTTGGACAGTGGTGATGGGGCTCTGGGAGCCTGGTCAGAGCTCTGTTCCTTGCAGCATGCTCATCAGTTTTTGTTTCTTCTTATTGGTGTTGAAATCGTTTCCCTTGGCTGAGAGGCGGGTCACAGGGATTTCCGCAGGAGGAAAAAGGGGTTGAAGTGGCTGGAAAACACAGCCTGGCTTCGTGTAAGAAAGCAGGGATGTAGGGTGACCATCCTCTGGAGGAGCTTGTGCCTTTGTGTGTTCCCTGTGTGGAGTTGTCTGTCATTTTGCTGTGATCTCCTTTTAGCCACAGAGGTAGTCACATGGTGACTTGAAAAACCATTTGTTTGTGCTTCTCCTAGAGATTTTTCTTGACATTTTAATTCTGCAGTGGCTTGTAAGAGCTAAGGACAGAGGTATTATTGGTGCCTAAGAGCTGGCCACTGCAGCTTTACCACTTGTACTTTCCGGTGCAAGCGTGGTGAGAAGAACCCCAACTGGGGGTGGTGTCCTACCTCTGAGCAGAAGGTAGCTCAGGAAAGACAGATAATCTTGAACCTGCCTGTCCTTATGGTGTCTCTTCAGAGATCCTCTTGTTTCAGGAAGGTTGTGTTACTAAGAAGTGAGAATTGAGTTGTCTTTGCCCTCCTGCTTTTGCTGTGGAGCTGCTGGCTTTCTCTGAAGCAGGGTGGTAAGCCATAACCTCCCTAAGTGAGATGGTTTGGAAGCTGTGGCTGCTTCTGAAAGAAGACATAACTTCGTGGGCAGGGAAGGCTCTTTCTAGAGTTGCTGGCTGTGCTAGAGGATGGCTCCTTTCTGCAGTTCTTTGCCTTCCCAATTTGGGATGGCCATGGGTTTGTTAGCTACAGCTGAAGCAAAACATCATCCTTCTCTGCCCAGGTGTGCTGTCCGCATGAGCCTGGTGCACACAGTTTGGGTCTCTTTCTCAGCAAAATGTGGCTCTAGTGTGCCTAGACTTGCTAGGTTTTGGTCATATTCAGCTCCTGTGAGTACTGTAATTTGCTCCCAGTCCCGTTTTGAGCAACATCTTTAGCATCTGAATTTAATTACCAGTGGAGATTTGGCTCCAGTGGCTTACTGGAAGTATGCTGCTTTCTGGGAAGCCCTTTGTAGGGGAACACTAGACGTCATGGCCACTGCAGTTCTCAAAAACGTCTCCAACCCTGTGCCTCCTGCACCTCTGGCTTTCTTAGCAAAAGCCTAAGCGTCCCAAACCTGGGGTTACCACCACGGCCTGAGAAAGTGCCAACTAGGTCTGTCTGTCGGGCTGATTTCTTGGAACAGAAAGATTGTTCCATGATTATCTGTTGTTACAACATCCAGCCTACAGAAACTTTGCTAGCTCAGTTGCTTCGCTTTGTTTGTTGATGTTTGTTTTGAGGATTTGACTTCTTGGAAATTTCTAGGTTTTGAAGCTTTTGAAATAGGTCTCCAATGGTATCTGATGAGGGACTTACAGGTGCAAGTCCTTCAACCCACTCAGCACTTCTGAAGTGGAGTCATAAAGCTGGGTCCTCTGAAGCTGAGGTTTGGGTACAGGGTTGTCCCTTCCCAGGTGTTGGCATCACATTCATTCCATTAGGGTCTGGTTTAGCCTGACATAACTTTGCAGCGCTCCTGCATTTTGCCTGAAAAGCCTCTACTGCCATATAGGTGAATTTGAAGTGGACTCTGGGCTACTTTTGCTGGCTTTGAGCCACTGGCACAGCCTGCCTAACTTCATGTAGTACTGAGCATGGCCCCTCCAAACTCTTCTGGCAGCACTCAGCCCATGATGTGCTCCCTAGAGAGCAGTCAGGAGCTGTTGGAGAGAGAGGAGAGATCTGTCACTGTCTTTTCCAGGGGACACTGTGCTGGGAAGCTCTGTCCTTGCCTGCAGGAGACCACAACAGGGGTTATGTAGCTTTTGGCTGAGCGAATATGGTATGGAGACCCCAGGAAAGAATGAACTAAGAAAACAAATGAGCTCACTTGGTCCCATTTTGCAAGGGCTGTGCCAGATCTTTCAGGAAACAGCTTTTATAGGGAGAGTGCAGCCTTCCAAACTTTGTACAGCTCGAGTGGCCTGGAGTAGATCCTGGCCAGTCTGCCTAACTGGAAACGTGAGCTTCAGCAAGGAGGGGTTGCCTGAGGCTGAGCTAACTTTGGCTGTAAAATTGCTTTTTAGGAAGCTTTAGCTACAGAAAACAGTGAACACCCAAGAAAAGAAGAGAAAGGGGGTTCGGTGAGATCATTTTGGAATGCAGGATTACTCCCTTCCTAGCCTGCTAGTCTGTTCAGCATGGGCATTAGTGCTGCCCACAAACCTTGGGGCTTTGCTCCCAGAACAACTGTGGGATGGTAATAGCTCCCTGTGAAGGAGGTAGAGGACAGCTCATCCACTTTCTAGCTACAGCATCTGTCTTTTCCCTAGCTCCATTGCATCTCCATTACAGCTGGAGATGAGGCAAAGGTCCTAATTACTACTTTCTGCTCCAGCAAGATGGGCATCTCTTCTGCAGCACTGTTGGGTGGTTGGCTCCAGGCTAGCCTGCGGCCCATGATTAGTAGGGTTGAATTTTCTGTAGAGTTTCAGAACTTTCTCTGAACCCAGTTTCAGAGTTTTCTGGGATGTGTAGGCAGTGTTACCCCAGGCAGGAGGTGCTGTGTTGAGTAGTTGCTCTTCTTTTGACCTTTTTGCTGTCTTCCCACAACGTTGCTACCTGAAGTTTTTCTCCACTAGATGCTACTGTAGGCCACAGAAACAGCGGCCTTGGGAACATTTTGCTCCTAGTCCAGAGGGATCTCAAACCATGAGAGTGTAAGGGACTTTTTAAATAGAGGCACTTTTTAATTCAGCTTTGTTTCAGAAGTGTCTGGAATTTCACAATTAAACTACACTCAGGACAGTCCAGAGGCATGTAGCTGGTTCCCCTCCTTTTCACCAGGGTATGTGTGCAGCACAGGACTTTGCCAAACAGATGCTGAGTGCAGGGCTCCTGGAAACCCCATCTCCTACTCCTGCTTCCCTATCATAGGAATAGCCCACGTAGCTGGCTGCTCTCTGGGCTGGGATTAATCATGTGTGCATTTGGGGCTGCCTTTCTGTGAGGGGAGTGTGGAACCCGTGCCAGGGAAATCTGGATGTGATTTGAAAGGTGCAGAGAAGTGAATTCTTTCCGAGGCAGTGGGGTGGGGGGAGAGTTAGAGTAGTCTTTCAGGCTAAAGCAAGAGGCACAGCTGCTTTTCCATTCTTGAAATACCTGGCTTGGTTCATGCCCATGATGGTCAGAGTGGTGTGTTTCAGATTCTCTGCCCCTCTGGAGATGCACTTGCCTTTAGCTCAGGAGAAGCCTCAACCATTTTCCTGGTTGAAATCCTTCTCCCTTATGGTGGGGTTGTTTGTTTTTCTTTTGGCTCCTTGCTCCCCAGTATAACCTCAGCTCTGCCCAGAGAGTTCTTACAGGAGGGAATAACTTGCAGAGCTCTGCTTCCCTACCTGTTTGTTTGGAGAGATCAACCCCTTTCATGGACTGCCCTTCTATCTCACACTGCTGGAGTCTCAAATTCCATGTCAGCCCTTTCCCAAGCTCTCTCTGACACTTCTTAGGCCTTGATGGATGGCTGAGACAGTGGGGACTACACTGCACCAGTTCACAGCCGCCCTCTGGAGCTGCTGCAGCACCCTTTGCTGTTGGTCAGTCATACAAAGCAAAGCAGCCTTGACTGGCTGCACAGGAGGTTCTTCCAGTCCTCGGAGAGCAGAACCTTCCTGGCACCAAAGGAGTTTTCATGGACAGGCCATCTTCAGTGGAGCTTCTCTGGCTGGTGCTGGCTCTGCTGCATGAGGGACAGAACTCATATCTTCAGGGATGACCTGCAGCAGGTGGTGGGCACCAGCCTCCTCCTCCTGCCCAGCTGGGTATGAGACAGCACACCAGTATTATATCTGCTACTGAAGCCCTGACCCCCGTGATGTGCAGCTTAAATACACAAGGGCAAACTCTGCTCCAGCTGTTGGATAAGAAGTAAAAGCCAGCAGATTGTCCCCATATCATGCCCAGACTATATATTCTGGCTGGCAGAGTGAGGTTTTGTGGGGAAATGAGTGCAGGAATTGTCTCAAAGAAAAGTTTTAGAGTTTCTTTCAGATCCTTCCTTGCCAGCGCATGGCAGTGTTCACAGCAAAAGTCTCCCTAGGGTGAGGCACAGCATGGGACTGTTGGGACCAATAGCTCTTGTGGAACAGTACTGGCTGGCCTGAGGGTCACAAGGACATGCTGGGTGGATTTGCTGCTCGTTCATCATATTGGGTGAATTTCTGCTGATATGTGGTGGACCTCTGGCCATGGTGGATGGAAATAAATAGCATTGGTGGAGGGAGTGTGCCTGTGGAAGAAGGGAAGAAAGGAGGAGTGTAGCTGTGTTAGTGGGACACAGAACGTTGTAACTGCAGAGCTTCATGTCCCAGGGGGTTGTGAGCGCTATCCACTGATGGACAGAGTCTGGAAACAGCACCAAATTGCTTCACTGTGGTTCATCAGGTTTCTTTCCAGTAGGTTGAAGAATGCTGCTGGACCCTGCTGTCAGCCCAGAGCTCAGGGCAGCGAGGGAAGAAACAGAAGCAATGGGACAGTTTGAGCACCAGTGCAGAGCAGATGGTGCCTGGGAGGTCAAAAGTGGAGAAGGATTAAAAGAGTGGGAGAAGGGGAGGGAAAAGCAGGTGCCAGTGCCCATAACTATATTTACAGACTGCTTGCAAGGTCTTTCCTGCTCTGCCCTGCTGCTGCCCAGCTGGGGACACTTACTGCCAACTCAGAAGTCCTTCAGATGTGGTCAGACATTGTCTTTATGGAAGGCTGAGATATTTTTGTTAGGCTTTTCTCTCTCTTCTTGATCCCTCCTGAGAACTGGCTGGTGGCCCCAGTGCTGAAGAGCCTCTACTGGTGTTTGCTTGGCTGTAAAAACAAAGTATTATCAAGCAGGAGATAAAACAACTCAACAAATGCTCAAGTTGGCAAGGGGAGGTGGAGACCTGGTTTTTACTCTTAAATTAATCTTTTCTTTGGGTAGATAAAAGCCTCAGTTGCTTGGAAGTAGACTCTGGATAGCACAGATGGCTTTGGCTGTAAGCGGGGCTTCCATGGGCGGGGCACAGTGCTTCTCCTTCATGGGGACTGGGGGAGCCTGGGGAGTAGCAGCAGGGCAAGAATTGGCATCACTTGCCATGGGATCCCTATGGTGAATCCTCTTTTGAGGGCTGCCTCTTATGCCCTGCTTCTTTCCCAGGGTGCTGGTGGCAACAGGGTATGGATAGGGTCTTCTGTTGGTCATGCTGCAGTGAAGGCCCTCCACCTGCCCCTGCTGCTTGTGTTGATTTCTGTAAAGCATTGGAAACTTTTTATCATTTTTGGGTGATGAAATTCAGATTTGACTCTGATGATCTCTTGATGTAAATCTTTACAGCTAGTTACTTATTTTAAAGAATTAAACTAGTCCTTGTTACCCCAAGGTAACCTGACAGTAATAATCTGTTCTGCATTGCTTAACTCCTCCAAACAGCTGTAACTGGCCAACATGTGTATGAACTATGATATCAGGTGTAGCCAAAAGCTGCAGGCAGGGAGCATCCCCCAACTTTTGCAGAGAAGTTCAGTGCAGAGAGACTTCATTAGCTGGAACTCATACACAGAGTGTCTTCAGAGCCACTGGCCTCCTCAGAGGCACCACTGTTTCCCTTTAGGCATTAGCAGGTTTTCAAGATCCGGAGAAAAGCCCTCAGCATGTCCAGTGTCTGGCTACTGCTTTCGCAGGGAGAGGTGCCAGTGCAGCCGTTCTGTACAAGCAGTGCCTTATCTCTGTTTTCTTTTTCAAGAATCAACTCCACACATTCCGAGGTGACAAATGTTACATCTACTCACAGCTTTGTTTGTGTTTGTAAAGGACGGTGTGGTTCACTGTATTTCCTTGTGCTGGAAGGGAAGGAAACTCTTTGCTCTGGTTTCTCATGCATAACATTAAGTATGTAAATAAGAAAACCTAATTTCTGAGTGCTTGAGTTGTGGCAAGAGTGAGAAGCTGCTCAAGTGGAACCTGCAGGAGAGCTGACCTTACCAGCTGATGGAAAACCCCATCAGTAAGATGTGCAGAATTGCCTTCCTTCCCATGTCTTCTTGCTAATCCTCATGCTGATGTTGAAGCTGAGGACAGGAGTAATGCTATGAGCCTCTTAGGAGTATAGTGAGTCTGGCCTGAGTGTATTCCTAAATAAAAAGTAGGGCTGGTTGTTACATGTCTCATTTTAGAGTGAATTTTGCTGGGTTAGCAGGCATCCAGGAGTCCAAACTGCGTCAAGGCTGTCCCTCCCTCTTGCTGGATCCCACAGCAGCAGCTGGGATTGTTCCTCCTTTGCTGTCATGCATTTCTCACTCTGTGACTGTACTGTATGAACAGTTCAGCCAGCTGGGAAACTTCACCATGAAAAATCAAACGCCTTCCCTTCTTTTCTGCTGGTATCATTAAGTGCAGATGTTTCTTATCACTGTTCTACCTGGCTTGCCTGTGCCTGGAGCTGTGTTACGCTGGTCCAGAGCTGGGCCAGTGACCAAGCCCTTCTCTGTACAGTACCTGTGTGTCAGACACAGGTTGTTGGAAGAGGCCAGGACAGCAGTTATTGAATAGTCATCAGACTTAATTGCCCTCTTGCCTTGGTTGTCTGCCCATTGCTTTGCCACGTGTTACCTTTAGATCTAAAGGAGCTAATCCCGAGTCTTCTCTTCAGTATGAGAGTATGGGCAAGAGGATGAGAGTCCACCTGGACAATTAGCAGAGCAGTACCCTGGTACCACGATGAGAGTCATTCTGAGGTCTTGGAGGTGGCCAAAAAATCATAAAGCAGAGAGTGTGGGTGATGGGCATCACTGTGTCCCCTGGAGCTACAGGTATGAGATGAATAAGGTCATACATTTCTCTTGCATTGTATTCTTTGGCCATGTGAAAGCCCCTAATGGGCAGTGCTGTTATTTCCACTTTGCAGATATGGGAATAACAACCTAAGGAAAACATGCCCAGCAAACTGTTGCATCTTATTGGCCCAGTAAGTTGCCCATCTTTCCCCTCCAGGAGGGAAATGGTTTCCTACAATCTCTTGCCTTTCAAATCAAGGATTTATGTAGCGACATTTGGCAGCACTGGAGGGTCTACAATTATGTTAATTAGACACTTTGATTAAAACCCAGCTTTTTGTTAGAAAATAAACTCCTTGTTGAAAAATACCAGTTCTAGAGCAAATCAAGGGAGGAGCTAGATTTCCTGCTGGTTCATATGCTCTGTGCCTGGGCTAATTTAAGATCATACCAGTGGTTGTGATGTATTTATTCCACAAAACTATATTCTGTTCATCATTATTCACTAGCATATGTTTGTTAAACATTTACATATTCCCACACCCAGAGATTATTGTTATTTCAGACATTTATAATGTACCCACCCATCAGTGATTTCATTTTGGCAGACGTGAAACCAAACCAGCTATTGCATACAATTGCCAACAAAACTATTGTGATCCATTCATCTTTTAAAAATCATCAGTCACATAGGAACTTGTTCAGCAAACATGCTGTGTCTGCTCCTGGCAAGGGAGAACTGGTGATCATTTGTTCGTCTGATGGAAAATAATTGCCATAGCAAAGTAAAGACCTGGTTGTTGTTCCCAGTCTTTCCAGACAACTTCTGTGTTCCCAGGCTATTCACCCTCAGAATCTAAAAGACAGATTGAATAGAGGGGTGGGTTTTTCTCACTGTATCATGAAGACTGTCAGACTTGGCTTTGGCAGGCTATGAGAAGGAATGCAGAGCAGAGCTTTTCCCACCATTAATGTCTTAGCCTCTTGCTGTCAGTAGGACATAAATGAGAAGCAGTCGTGTGGTATGAGCTGGTCTGACCCTATGCTTTTCACTGGAGAGTAAGTATAGAGCCAGTACTGAGTAGGACTGCTCTGTGCTGCCATGGACAGTCCAGTTTGAAGGCATTCCACATTAGCTCAGACTATCAAGAGATTTGACTCCTCCATAAAGTTCTGATTCATTCTCCCTTCATGAATGCCTTGTTTGGCTTTGTTCACCTCTGCTTAAAAAATGCATTGGTAGGCTGCACAAGTTGTGCATGTTCCAGATTCTGGGCAAGTCAGGGAGAAGTGCAGGGGTGACCCAGCCCTAGTTTTAAAACTGTGATAAGCTTGTGGCCAATTTACCACATCCTGTTCTTGGGTAGCTTGGTAACACCCAGCTGGGGATTCCAGCAATGCCAGGGCTCCATCAAAGACTCTCCATGGTGCAACATGGGGCTGTGTGACTCTCCAGAGTGTTTTTTCCTCACTTCATGTTGCTTGCAAAGAGGGTGTGTTAGTATTTGGGTATGAGAGGAGTTTGGGTTCTGGGTTACCCCATGGTGATCTCTTTGATAACGAAAGGAATTGCAAAGGCAAAGGCATCAGTTACTTTCCCTGGGTTTGGTGGTGGGATTCGAAATCCAAGTAGGGAAAAAGATACGAGATTTTCCTGCACTATGGGACATGTCACGAGGAGCTTGAGGGGACTTCACTGCCACCTCACTACTCCCCCAAAACACAGTCTCCCAGGTGATTGCATTGCAGACCAGCGCCAGTTCCTTGCGTTTTGGGAAATCCTACCGCAGAGCAGCCCTTTTGATCACCATCTATGTTTCACTGTCTGCTAATGGCTTTTGTCTCGTTAAATGCCAGAGAAGCTGTTCTCCGTGAAAGCAGCTTGAAGTATTTAGGGCTCATTAGACTTCAAAGGAAAGGGGCCTGTACCACAAGCTAGAGGGGAGGAAATGGAGTGGCAAGAGGATCCTATTAATGAAGAACAAAAATAAACCCCAGACAGGAAGGAAAATCCTATAGGTCTGACTCAGAGCTGCAGTCCTGACACTGTGGCTTGGAGAACCAGTGTTCGACAGGAGAAACCGTCTAGCTTGGCTTCTACCCGCAAAGAGCCGGATGTCCTGAGCAAGCCTGGAACCTTCAGGAAGGGTCCCATATGCACCAGCAGTCGCAGCAGTGTCCACTTCTGGCAAGTGCCGATGTTTGCCATTGGACTTATACACCCAGACAGTGGGCAGGATCAGGCACATACTTCGATAGGGCTGCTTCTCCATAAACACCACGCTGGTGAGAGACAATGGGGGTGCAGTTTGCTGGGAATTGTTTCCTCTTACGTCTCTTTAAACATGCTTGCCACTTTAAAGTACTTTATTCCGATCAGGTACTTAGTCCACTGGAGGGAATATGCTTCTCTGTAGATATTTTTGAAAAGAATAGGATGCACAGGGAGAATGTTCTGACAGTGAATCAAGAGTGAGTGTTCCTGGGTGTTGTGCTGACCTGCTCTTCTCCCTCCATCTCTCCTGTTTCAGGAAAGATCCTCTTCCGCCGGAGTCACATCCGTGATGTTGCGGTCAAGCGCCTGATACCTATTGATGAATACTGCAAGGTAAGGGGAGGTCTCTAGCATCAATCAAAGATGAAACCACCTTGACCAGGTTAAGTCCTGTTTGACTGATGGTGTATAATGATCTGCTGGTGCTGAGAGGCTAGGAAGCGTGGGCTGTCCCCAGCTACCAAATGCTTTTCTGCAATGGAAAACCTAAACTGGGACATAAACTCCTGTTTGTGAAGCCAACAGACGTCACCTCATCATAGAGCCAAAATACAGTTGGTTGTCCATGTCCTTTTCTTGATAAGGCTGAGAGAGCTTGCCCCATTCTCTTGAAGAATATAAGACTCTGCTTAAGTATGAAGCAAATTATAGTGTTAGAGCATTCCATTTTGGGAAAACAAAAATACTGAAGTACACACAAACTTATTTTCACAAAAATCACATTGGAGAAGTGCATTTCATTGCAGCAGCCATGAAATGATCTGGAAGTAGATCTAGTACTTCCAAAATCCAATCTGAATGCTCTTTGAAAACATATCCAAAGACTGCAAAACCCAAGGGAGAAGATGGGGACATAGTGAAATGTCCATCACATTCCTTAGGTGTGGAAGGTGTAGCAGTGACTGTGGCCTAGGACTTTACATGGTGAGGGAGATTCTGGGTTTTGGGGCTCAGCCAAACTGATGGGAGAGATGTCATGGCTGGAAAAACAAGTGCAATGATAAAGGTGAATCAGTAAATGTGACTTGACAGCTCTGCAGCGAGGCTGCGGTGCAGGATATCAGATGACAGCAGAGTGAGGAAGATGTAGCTCAAGGTGTTCTTGGACCTTTGTGCTCCAAAGACCGTTGGGGGAGCTGATGGTGCAAGTTACTGCTTGACTTCAGCCAGGCACAATCAGCTCCTTCTCTTCCGAGTCACTGAAATGTGACAGCTACAGACAGACATGCAGCCTTAAATTTAATTTTGGGTTGGAAAAAGCCCCTAAGTGGTAAGATGCTGCAGCTGTCTCTTTCTTTTTTATTCCGTTAATGGCATAAAATATAATGAATCCATTTGACTTAACAACTGGAACCTAATGGCTGATGTTCTATGACCCACTTAGCTGCTCTGTCCTCCTGCTAATGCACTACCCAGCAATAACCTGCACACTGCCTGGCCTTCCAGTGCTGCCACTTAACTGTAATGCTGCTGAGCTAGAGGTGGCTGTGGGACTGAAGTCTGCAGAGCTGTGGAATGAACAAGGAGTCAGCAGAGCAGAGCGATGTCTGTCCTTGGGAATGTCCTGCTGGAGGTTGTGACTGCAGGGTCCCAGCTCACTCTTACTGCTCTGTTTATTGTTGGAGGTGGGTGTTGCATGTGTTTGGTTGGTGGTGGTGCAGAACAGAAATACAAAACACCTCCTGCAGCCTGACCCTGCTGTGGAAGAATTGCTGCAAACAAGATCCCATGGAAAAGCATGTAAGAAAGTGTTTGTTTTCCTGCCATCTCCTGCAGGAGACGTGGGTTATCATTGTACTCTGGGAGAGCCCTGGAAAGAAGGCTGGTGGGATTTGAAGTGGAAGTAGGCAAGAGAAGCAAGGGAGGAAACCACCGCTCTCATAAGGCAGTGCCCTCACTGAAGGGCTCTGTTCCAGGTCCCGCCATACTAGAAACATTTGGCAATTTAAGATAATGTGCAAGAAAAGCAGCAAAAGAATCTGAGCAAACCAGTTGCTAGATGAGTCTTCAAATGACCTTAGGAATGACAGGGAGGGCAAGTGGAGGTCTGAAATATCTCCCTATTTTTCCAGTTCATTGTCTTTGTGTTCTACATCTCTTGGTATTTCCCCTGGTGTGGCAGCTGTCTTCCTCCTCTCTGGAAGACAGAAAATTGATGAAGGAATTGTGTTACTGTGGTGCATTACCCCAATGAAACTGAGTGTATCTCTAGCAGCATTGCTTTTAGAGGATAATCCTTTCCCACTCCTTGGAAAATGGATTTCAGTGCAATAAAACTCCTCGGTCTTTGGTAAATTATTTTTCTCCTCACACTTGCAGGCAGTGGGGCAGGTGATGGGACTTGCTGTTGCTCCAACACCGTGGGATGAAGCCTTGTGCTGGTAGCTCTCCATAGGTGGTGTTCTGTTTGTGCCACTATTATTGCTATGGTGGTTGTAGCTACTGTAGGCCGTGGCCAGCTAGACCTCAGCATGGCTTGCTTGACTGAGTCACCACTGTGCTAGCAGAGTCAGCTCTAGGTAGGCTGGTTTCAAGGTGCCCTGACAAGTGAGCTGTGGTCTTGCCTTTTGTCTTGCCAGCACAGGGTTTGTTCAGTGATCAATCCCACGCTATCAGAGGATGTAGAGCCTTGTCTGGGCCACTAAATCAGAGTAATTTTGGCACAGGAGAAATTGTGTAGATCATGGAATGCTTGGAATTGGAAAGTGTTACACACATGGGAATGGCAGCCATGCAAATCCTGATCTTTGAATAGCCCTTCCCCAGACCCAAAAGCCATGGAGTGAGTGGTTTTCTCTCTTGTATCTCACATGATCTTGATCATGGCTGGCCCATTGTTAGTGGTCTGACTGTCTGCTGTACTGGCAGTGAACCACTGTGTGCTGAATGGCTGGAAGGGCTTTTGGGGGCCAGAAACTGGATCAGTGTGGAGCCACATCTGATCCATGTGTTAAGTCCAGGGCTTTGCAGATGTGCCTTTGTCTCCACTACAGAAATGAGTGGAGATTTGGTCTGCCCACGCTGCTGTCATGAGACTGCTGTGGCAACAGATGGAGGAGAGGGGGAATTATATTAAAAATTCATCAAATATCTGCTTGGGATTGGGCTGCAGCTCTGCACCTTGACTTCAAATTGTCCTTCAGATGCATGTCTTACATTTTGTATTCACCATCACCCATGGCCCCATTCCCTTCCATGAGAAGAGAGCAGGACAGAACTCTATGCCGGGCAATAGCTCATCCTGCCTTCCTTGCCCAGCCCTGGCTGCAGCCAGCATTGGAAGGCATCTACAAGAGCTCTGGCCCAGGGCAGATATTGCTGTCTCAGACTCTACCTCCCACATCCATGCACACTTGCACAGAATCACGGAACATTAGGGATTGGAAGGGACCTCGAAAGATCATCTAGTCCAATTCCTCTGCCACAGCAGGATAACCTAGATCAAGTTGCACAGGAACATATCCAGGCGGGTTTTAAACATCTCCAGAAGAGACTTCACAACCTCCCTGGGCAACTTGCGAGTCCCACCATTGAAGCCTGTCTTTTGGCAAAAGGCTTCCTTGAAGGAAAATGGAGTGTCAATCTGCTTGAGGTTAAGGAGGTGCTGCAGAGGGATTTGGACAGGCTAGAGTGTTGGGCTGAGGCCAGTGGGATGAGGTTTAAAAAAGCCAATTGTTGGGTCGCGCACTTCAGTCACAACAACCCCCAGCAGTGCTACAGGCTTGGGGAAGAGTGGCTGGAGACCACACCTTGAGTACTAGGTCCAGTTTTGGGCACCACAGTATCAGAAGGACATTGAGGCATTGGAGTGGGGCCAGAGAAGGGCAGTGAGACTGGTAAGAGGTCTGGCAAACAGACCCTATGAAGAGCAGCTGAGGGAACTGGTGTTATTCAGTCTAGAGAAGAGGAGGCTGAGAGGAAACTTTATTGCTCTCTACAACTACCTAAAAGGAGGTTGTAGTGAGGCTGGTGCAGGTCTCTTCTCCCAATTACTAGTGGTAGGCTGAGAGGAAATGGCCTCAAGTTGTGTCATGGAAGGTTTAGATTGCATCTGAGGAAGAAATTCTTTACTGAGAGTGTGGTTGGGCACTGGAACTGGCTGCCCAGGGAGGTGGTGGAGTCACAGTCTCTGGAGGTGTTTAAAAAATGAGTAGATAGAGCACTTGAGGCCATGGTCTAGGGCAGGGGTCCTCAAACACTGGCCCGTGGGCTGGATACAGCCCCCCCCCCCGGGTCTCCAATGCGGCCTGATGGTATTTACCCCCCCCTTCCCACCAAGGTTGGAGGGTGGAAACCAAGCAGCCGCAGATGACTACATGGCCGGGCTGAGGAGGGCAGCTCCCCAGTCTCTCCCAGCTCCCAGGCAGGACAAGCCAGGCAGCACAAACTATAGCCCGACCCCCTACACTGTCTGCAGGACAGTGAACTGGCCGCCTGTTTAAAAAGTTTGAGGACCCCTGGTCTAGGAGTTAGGGAGGTGCTGAGATGAGGCGTAAGCATGATGATCCTGGAGATCCTTTCCAGCCATGATGATTTTGTGATTATGTGAAAACGAGAAAGGCAGAGGCAGATTGTATCTCTTGTGCTTCCTAAGTGCATGTTACAGCCTCCCAGCCATGCCCTGACAAGCTGCTGTCCATGCTTTTGCCTTCCGGTGCATCTCTCTCTGCCTGTTCCTGAGCTGTTTTTGCATTTTTGGGATGTGTGGATCAGGGCTGCTGTTACTGAGAATCTGGTTCACAGAAATGCCCAGTCTTTGCCAGGGATGGTGGCAGAACAGCCGGGAAACTGAGCCCTGCCATGCTGGGAGGGTGGATGCTGGGATGGGCATCCCCATGGCTCTTGCCTCCAAGGACACATCTGTCCTAAAGACTGGATCTAGTGCCTGGGAAGTTTCTGTTCTTTCTCCTTTAGTGTTCCTTTGCAGCTGGGATGGTGTGGTGGGTGTAACTGAGGACTCTCTGGGTCTTGCCCCTCTCTGATGTGTATTTGATGTAGCTTTATTCTGCCTGGTTCTGCACTCTTGTGTGCCAGGACCATGCAGGAGTCAAGTTTTGTGGCATGGCATAGTCCCGTGCACTCTGAGGGCCTGTCCTCACTCAGCTCCTTGCAGTCTTGATGCTTCTCGTCATTAGTGTCTCTGTTTCATCCACAGGCTCTCATCCAACTGCCTCCCTACATTTCCCAGTGCGAAGAGGTTCTCCAGTTCTTTGAGACACGACCTGATGACTTGACACCTCCCAAAGAGTAAGTTGGTTGGGTGGCTGTCATTGCTGGGGTGGTGATGTAACACAAACTACCTTGAACTTGCTGGTGTCCATAGGAGTCTGACATTCGACAGTTGTGCTGTGAGTCTCAGGTCTGGGGTTTGGAGGCTTCTGTGGAAAGGGAACAAGGCTGTGCAGCTCAAGGTGGACACCTCTGCCCAGTTAGCCAGCTCCTGGTGTAGCCTTCTCTAGTGGGGAAGTGGAAACAGCTCTCTGGGATCCCATGAAGTGTTGGTCTCCTCAAGAGCCACCTACTTGCAAATGCTAGTTTCAAAAACATGGTCAGTCTGAAAAGCCTCATTTCCCATGGGTGCTAACAACCTCTGCCTTGTCCGAAAGACCCTTTTGAAGAAAAGAACCTTTCCCTTAGCCATATGCATTAGCCCAGAGTCTCATGGGCAACCCTCCAGAGCCCTTCCACGCAAAACAAGGAATTTTTGCAAGGAATCTCGCGTGCCTTACGCAACTCTGTGTGGTTATAAGTCTTGTGACTATGAGCTACTTTGGCCAGGAGCCACTCTTCTCTTACTAATCACAAGCAGCATAAATCTGAGCAGCCGCCTCCATCTCCTGCTCTGCTGTTCTCTCATTTTGTGCTACATGTGACACGATGTGCAGCTCTACGAAAGGTTGAGCAGTGGGGGAGGCTTGATTAATTGAGGAAAAGCACTAAATTGATTTGACATCATTCTGTGTTAGGAGGGTGTAGAGGTAGATAAAGCGATTTTGTTTTTCTCCTCTGAGCAGCGACACTTTCAGCTCTCCAGCTGAGTATTGTGCTTGTGTGGCCTACATCTTCTCCCAGGGTTTTTGATTTTTTTAACTCTCCCCCTTAATTCCCCCTTCCCCCATCTTTATTTGTCTCCTTTGACTCCTGTTTCTATTTGCTTGGCCTGTCATTATTTCTCCTGCAGCTCAAAGTCACTTGATGATATTGGTCTGAGGCCTCTGGAGCCCATTAACTAATTGCTTGCTGTCGGCTGATGCTCTCATCCGTCCTGCCTGGCTCTCGCTCACCACTTAACCTGCCACCCTGTCAGTGATCCCTCAGTGGCGGCAGCTCAGGGGCAAGCAGGAGACACAAGGGAATGAAAGGCCTGCAAAGAGGTTGGGTGGAGGTCTGTTGTGGGGATACTGTCCCAGGGGCTGTTTGGCCTTGTGGGGGCCTGGCTGTGCGTGAGTCTGGAGCTCTGCATCAGAGCATGCTGAGCTGTTTTGCAACAGGAGTTGGCAGTGGAACCTACCTAGAGCTGAGCCACCTTCATACATGGTGGATTAGGGGGCAGCTTCAGACTTGGACCTGCTTTCCTCACATTTGTTTTGTCCTATAGTCTGAGCCAGAAATTGGGTGGGGTGAGGACTGAGGTCAGAACAAGGAGCACAAGATGTGGAGATTTTTCGATGCTGAGCATCAGCCTCAGAGGAGTGCAAGGTCTGCTGTGTTTGAAGCTGTAGTTTCTGACCAACCAGCCAAACGGTGGTCAAAGCTATGTCCCTAGTTCAGGGACAGCAGCCGAGGTAGTAAAGGCACTAGCCTGAAGGTCAGTTTAAGTGTGTGCTTGTGTTGTGGGGTCCATCCTCAGATCCATCCCACAGCCCCCTGCAGAGCAGCATCTGGATGTAAAATTGCTCTCACTGACAAATTACTGAGTGTTTGTGAGAATTTGGCTATTGCAGTACAGGATGGGCAAGTGGATGATGCACCGAGTCCAGCAGTTGTGTTCCTGCCTGCTGCCTGCTCCTCTCCAGGGAAGTGAGGCAAGCCTGCAGAAGGGCAGAGTGGGTGACTTGTCCGTGTGCCTCCAGCAGCAAAACACTACAGCATCTCAAGGACATCTCTATATCCCAGTCTGAATGCCAGAGGGGTATTTATTAGCTACAATTCAAAACTCTAATTAATAAAAGTCCTTGACTCTCTCCTCTAGAGAGATTGGTGGGAGCCCTTTCCCGAGCCCTGCGTGCTGGCCTGCCGCCAGTTCTCCCATAACGAGATGAGAGCTGTGATGGACGGCTGGGCTGGATCAGACGTGATGGCGTGTCTGGGGTTTGGCTGGATGTCATCATTCATCCAGCAAATAATACTTTTCTCTGGGAATTTGAAAGGGAGCCAGGCCCTGAAAAAATATAATAAAAGATAGCTTTTTCTGCTGGGTGGCTGAAAGGTGGGAATGAGGGAGGGAAAAGGACTGGTCAGCACGCTTGGTGCCATGCCGGGCAGCTGCTGTCATGGTACTGTGGCTGGGAGCTTTCCTGTGCCTTGGAGAGCTGTTGGATGCACCCCCTGCTTGCTTCTATCTGGGATGCAGGCAGAGGACCCACCTAACTTGAACCCCTTTCAGGGGCCATAGTTGACTGCAGTCTGTGGAGCTCTAGTTTAACTACAAAGGATGAATTTAGTCCTCAGTTTGGTCAGTGTTTAGGAAAGGAAAAGGAGGTTGGGCAGCCCACGCATCTATCTCTAGGCCTCTGTGGTGTCTGCTTTCCACAGCGTTGGATTTCTCCTTGGGCTGAGCCAAGGCTCTCCTGCTTTCCTGCAGTGCAGGAGCCTTCAGTGTGCCTTTTCCAGCATTGGGAGCAGCAGCAAGAACAGTGTTGCTGGCTATTAGCCCTGCAAGCTGAGTTCCTCAGCCCTCTGCAATCTCTCCTTTGCCCTACAAGCCCCTGCACTGGCATGTGCAGGGCGAGATCAAGTGGACAGGACTGAGCAGAGAGGGAGGGTCAAAACCTGACTGTGTGCTTTGTTAGATGCAAGATCTCTGTGAAAGCAGATCTGAGACAGTGGTCTCTAGAAGTTGGCAGGTGGAAGAGGGAGATGAAGCCCTTCCTCCATTCCCTCCACAACCCCCTGCCAACTTTCCAGGGTCCTCCTACCCAGAAGGACCACTTCAAACAGGAGACCAGATTGAGCTTGTGGTGTTTCCACTGGCAGTGACCCTCGGTGGTTTTTGTGATGTGGATTCCTGTCCAGGAAGCTCTGGACTGGGATAACTCAACTGCTTCCACTTTGGAGAGCTGCCTGGTCATGGGTCAGAGTGAGGCTGTAGTCCAGAAGGACTGGTTAAATTTGGGAAGACGTGATTTGATGGAGCAGCGGTGGGGGGTGGAAGGAGAAGAGAAATGGTTATGGAAAGATAAATCCTGCAGAAAGTTATCTGTCTGTGGAAATGCTGGATTTTTCTCCCCAGTGTTCCCCTATGAAAACTATAGTTTGAAAGAAGAGAAGTCATCCAATTCCTGCTGCCCATGTATTTCAGCAGGTCTGACCAGCAGCAGGATGCTCGACCCTTG
Source organism: Rhinopomastus cyanomelas (assembly GCA_013400115.1). Taxonomy (NCBI): domain Eukaryota; kingdom Metazoa; phylum Chordata; class Aves; order Bucerotiformes; family Rhinopomastidae; genus Rhinopomastus; species Rhinopomastus cyanomelas. Next base: position 675,888 of record VXBP01008521.1, read on the forward strand.
AGGTGGGAAGTTGCTGTGAGCACCCTCCCTTACCTCCCTTCCATCCTGTTTCAATTTAAAGCTGGTTTTAACCACAGCAGTGAGTTTCTGGAATAAGGCTGGAGAACTCTGAACAGCTGGGCACAGAGCCACTGCTGAGTCAAAGCATTCAGCTCTAACTCTCCATGCCAGTTGCATTTGGGCTCTGCAATGCTCAGGAGCTCAGGTTAACTCCATAGTGAAGGAGGATCCAAAGAGGTTGTTTAATAACTGTCCCCAGTGTACAGGCAGGGTGTGCTGGGGAAGGAGCCAGCATCGTGCTGCTTCCCAGAGGTTGCAGAGCTGCTGTCCTGTGTGTGAGGTGCCCGGACTGTGAGAAGCCTCTTTCATTAAATTATCTTTAATTGTTGCCTTTTTGGTAGCTGATCTGGTCATGTGTAAGGCTCCTACAGTTGTTTTGAACCTTTCAGGTTATGAATCTGATTTCTTAGCCACTGGGGTCACAGGTGTCTGTAAAGCCAATTTACTACCTCTTACGGTGCTTAACAGATGTCCTCAAACACCTCTCCTCGCTGCCTTGATGGGCTGGGGATTCACATTTTGAACCCACCAGCTTCAGGAGTTCATGATGTCTTGAAAAGGCATAAATTGTTCTTCTCTCAGATACCTTCTGGTATCTTCATGTGGTGGCTGTGTCTGAGCCTAGCAGGTCTCAGGCAAAGGGAAGGCAGGGATGAAAGGCTGGTGTGGCCTCTCTTGCTTCCCAGAGAGGATTGGGGTGGGCAGCAGTCCCAGCTCCAGAACTGTCGAAAAGCTTGTAAGGGCTCATAAACTAGAATCATAGAATCATTAGGGATTGGAAGGGACCTCAAAAGATCATCTAGTCTAATCCCCCTGCCACAGCAGGATCACTTCACTGGAGAAGTTATGGAATCAGAATCACTCAGGGTTGGAAAGGACCACCTGATCATCCAGTTCCAACCCCCCTGCAATAGGCAGGGACACCCCACCCTAGACCAGGCTGGCCAGAGCCCCATCCAGCCTGGCCTTAAACACCTCCAGGGATGGGGTCCCAAATACCATCCCGGGCAACCCATTCCAGGCTCTCACCACTCTCATGGTGAAGAACTTTCTCCTCACATCCACTCTAAATCTACCCATCTCCAGCTTTGCTCCATTCCCCCTAGTCTTGTTGCTACCCGCCATCCTAAATAGTCCCTCCCCAGCCTTTTTGTAGGCCACTTCAGATACTGGAAGGCCCCAATAAGGTCACCTTGGAGCCTCCTCTTCTCCAGACCAAACAGCCCCAATTCCCTCAGTCTGTCCTCATAGGAGAGGTGCTCCAGCCCTCTGATCATCCTCATGGCTCTCTTCTGCACATAGAATCATAGAATCATCATGGCTGGAAAGGACCTCCAGGGTCATCAAGTCCAGCNTTCTGCACATAGAATCATAGAATCATCATGGCTGGAAAGGACCTCCAGGGTCATCAAGTCCAGCCCTTTCTCCTAGTGCCTAATCGCTAGACCATATCCCCAAGCGCTGCATCCACCCGTTCCTTAAACACCTCCAGGGTTGGTGACATCACCACCTGCCTGGGCAATCCATTCCAGTAACTAACCACCCTCTCAGTAAAGAATTTCTTTCTAACATCCAGTCTCAACCTTCCCTGACGCAACTTGAGGCCATTTCCCCTCGTCCTATCATCACCAATTTGAGAGAAGAGACCAACACCAGCCTTGCTACAACCTCCTTTAAGGTAGTTGTAGAGGGCAATAAGGTCCTCTCTCAGTCTTCTCCAGACTAAACAACCCCAGCCCCCTCAGCCTCTCCTCATGGGGTGTGCCCTCCAGCCCCTTCACCAACTTGGTTGCCCTT